>CAUYUJ010022219.1:8097-58097 GCA_963575745.1 Prorocentrum cordatum
AGGAGGAGGAGAAGGAGAAGGAGAAGGAGAAGGAGGAGGAGGAGGAGGAGGAGGAGAAGGAGGAGGAGGAGGAGGAGGAGGAGGAGGAGGAGGAGGAGGAGGAGGAGGTGGTTGTGGTGGTGGTGGTGGTGGAGGAGGAGGAGGAGGAGGAGGACTGACATCTCCTCCTCCTCCTCCTTCTTCTCCTCTTTCTGCCCCTCCTCCTCTGGCGGCCGCGTGTTTGCCGCGCGCCAGAAGCACCATGATCGGGAGTTGGCGCAACCCCCCAACCCCAGGACATCCACGCCGCTCAGCGGCGAGCAAGCCCCAGAGCCCAGGGGGTGCGCCGACCGGGGCCTCTACCTCGCATACCTGGGGGCGCGGCGGCGACGTACAGCAGGCCGCGTGGCCAGCGGCCTGCGGTCCCACCGCCAGGCGCCACACCTCCTTCGGGAAGTGCAGCACCAGCGCAGTCCCGCCGCCAGGCGCCGCCCGGCCCAGCAGCGCCGCAGTCGCCCCAGCCGCCCCCGCGCCGCCCCCGCATGCCAGCCTTTGCCCCGCCGACAGCGTCCGCTGCGCCTGCCCCGCGCCCGCCTGCCGCCGCCCGCGGCCTGGGCGGGCCGCCGCCTGGCGCCCCGCCCAGCTCGCCCTCCTGTTCCGAGAGCCGCCCGGCGCGCCGCCGGCCGCGGCCCGGCGCCCCGCGCCAGCCAAGCGGTCCAGGGCCCAGCAGCGCAGCGCCGCCTCAGCCCCGCGCAGCAGCCGCCCGGCGCCGGCCCCGGAGCAGCCTCAGCGCAGCCCAGCCGCGCGCCGCAGCTGGTGGGCCAGCTCCCGCTGCAGCGCGTAGCTGAGCACCCGGTAGGCTCGCGCAAGCTCTTCTTGCTGCGAGTCCTCGGGGAGCTCTCTAGTCAGTGCCAGCAGCCAGGCCCGCGCCTCCCCGCCGAGCCGGCCGCCCATCTCCACGGCGAAGCCGTCAGGCGCTCACCTGGGTAGCGGGTGTGTTTGGCGCGCTCGGCCCGGCGGGCCGCCTCGCCCGCGCGCCTTGCCGCCGTGCGCACGGCGGGCTCGTCGCCAGCCGCCGGGTGGCGGACAGTCACGTCCAGCCAGCGCCGGCCGTCGAGGTCGTCATACTCGACGTCCAAGATAGCCCGCTCCGGGACCAGCGCCTGCCCTTCCCGCCCCGCGCGGGCCCTGTCCCACGTGGGCGCCCGCTGCTCGCGCAGCGGCGAGCAGTGGCACCACCTGCTGCCCGCGGCTTGCGCCGCGCCCGCGTCTTGCTTGACGACGTCCCCGCCCAGCTGACACACGGCCGCGTGGAACCCCGCCGGGTCCAGCGGCGCTTGGCACGGCGCTCCGCCAGCCGTTTGGTTCTGGCAGGTCGCCGCCGCGCGCGCTAGCTCGTCTGTGGAGCACTCCGGCCGCGGCAGCTGGGCGCTGCTGCGAGTGGCCGTCTGCCAGTGCTGGTCCTCCAGCGTGCAGGCCAGCTCCGTGGGGTACTGGAGGTAGGCGCTGGCCCCGGGCCCTGCCGCGGACGCCAGCGACGTCTGGCTGCAGTGGTGCTTTCGCTGCTTCGCAGCAGCGTGGGTTCTCTTATGCACCATAGCAACCAGGGTCTTCTGCTTTGTCGGGTGCCCCAGCAAGGCCTCCAGGGGCGCCTCTGGCTCAGGGTCCGCGCCCTGGCGCGCCAGCTCAGCCCGGGTCGCCTCGCGCGCGACTGCGGCCTGCGGCAGCGCCGCCAGCATGTTTGCAAGAGTGGAGACTCCTGATACACCGAGGTCGTCCCGCACCTCCTCCGCCGCCTGCGTCCAGGCCGCCCGGCAGGCGGGCGCTCGTCTCGTGGCCGCCCACTGCGCGCCGGCTCCTCCGAGTTTCGCTGGCCGACCCAGCAGCTCGCACGCCTCTGGCCCGAGCTGTCGCCCCAGCAGCTTCTCCCAGCAGCCCCGCAGCGCGGCGTCGTAGGGGAAGGTCTCCTCTCCTGCGGCTAAGGCCAGCTGCAAGTTGAGCTGGCTGGCGTTGCCAGCGTAGGCGTTGAGCAGCGCGCCCGCCGCCTGCCGCCTGAGCCCCCTTTGCAGCAGCCGCTCCAGGTTGGCCCAGAGCCTCTCGAGGCGCGCCGTGGCCCCGTCCAGCCCGCAGCCTTGCCCGCCGAGAGGGAGCGCCGCCCCGTCGGCGTTTCCAGGAGCCCGGAGCTGCTGCGCGCCGAGGACCAGCAGAACGGGCACGCACTTGCTCGCGAGCTCGGCCTCGACAGCCAAGACACCTGCAGGGGACCAGACCAGCGTTTTGTCGTCGTTCAGCTCCAGCCCCAGTGGCGCGAGCACCTCGCGGAGGCCCGTCAGCGCGAGGGTTCCGAGGCCCGCCTGCGCCACCAAGTAGGAGTCGTCGAGGTAGGAGTACAGGCGGGCGGCTGGGTCCAGCTGGTGCAGCTTGTGCAAGAGCTGCTCGAGGGCGCGCCGCTGCCCCACGGCGAAGGCCGCTGGGGACAGGGGGTCTCCCTGATCGAACCCGCGCCGGCTCCAGACCGCTTCGAAGCGCCCGTCGGCAGTGCGCTAGTAGTGCTCTTTGGGGCCTGGGTACCAAGCCCTCAGGGCCGCCGCCTCCTCGGGGACAGCTTCGTCTAAGGCCTCGAAGGCGGGGCCGCGGCGCATCCGTTGGAACGCCGCCTTGACGTCCACCTTGATGAAAGTCGCGTTCGGCCAGGCCTCCGCGAGAGCCTGTAAGCTCTTAGCCAGCGCGTTCGCGCCGCCCTTGCGCCCGACGCCGTATTGGTGCTTCCCGGCAGCTTCAGTCAGGTGGGTCTTCCGAGCTCGCGCCAGCGCGCGCAGCCGCAGGCGGCGGAGCGTGGCGCCCACCAGCAAGGGTCTCACCTCGCCGGCGCCCTTCGCGAGCGCCACGAGCTCTCCCGCGCGCAGCGCCACGAGGGCCTCCCGCGGCAGCTCCCCGAAGGCGACCCTCGCGGCAACCCGGGCGAGCAGCCGCGCCGTCTCGCCGTCGCTGGCCCCCAGGTGCTCCAGCCGCGTCCCCAGCAGGCCCAGCGCCGCCAGCCGGGGAGTGCGCCGAAGTAGTCCGCGCACCTCTTCCTCCACTCTCCTCTGAGCTCGGGGCTGGGCGGCGCGGAGGGTGGGGCAGGGTGCGGCGCCGCGCCGGCGCCGTCTCCGAGCTCGTCTGGCGGGAAGCTCGCCCGCAGCTTCTCCAGCGTGTGAGCCGTGCGCGGCGCCAGTTCGGCCTGCACTGCTGCCGCCACCGCGCGGGATTCCTCCCCGGCCGCGGCCAAAGTGTGCACCCGGTGTGCTTTCTGTTTGTTTGTTGTTTTCCTCGGCGGTGCTCGGGGGGAAGACCGTTCGTGGCCGAAGCCCACAGCTGCGCCCACTGCCCGCCCCACCATAGCGCCAGCCGCTCTTCCAGTAGCTCTGCGCACGTCGGGCCCGCCCCCCGGGGCCGAGCGAACAGCACCAAGTCGAACAGCAGGAGCATTTTCCACTCTGCTGTAGCATCCCCGCGTTGGCCCGCCTCTTCGAGTACCTCCAGCGCCTTGCGTCTCGCATGCGTCACTGCACCGCGAAACCTGTCTGGAACTTGCACGAATGTGGGGGCCCCCGCACGTAGGACAGACCGCCACGCCAAACGCTGCCACCAGGGCCGGTCAGGCAGGGTCGTCTCGTCCCAGGCTGGATGTATCACTGGAACGTTGCACTGCTCCTGCTCCTGCTCGTGCCCCTGGCCGTTGCTGTTGCGGCTGGCGGCCGCCGAAGTCAACGCCGTGCGTGCCTCGTGGACGTGGACGTCCTGGGCACGAGGGGCCACAGGACGTATGTCATCGTCGGAGGCCGCCTTCGCAGAGACGCATCCCAAGCAAAGCCAGCTGTAGCGATGCCGCCTGCCCCACGGGCACAAGCGGAGCTCTTCCGTCTCAAACGGAATCGCGCAACCTTTGTAGGCAGCAGGCCGTTTGGAGGCGGGCTGAAGGCTCAAGGCCCGCTCTCCGCGACGACGGCGGCGCCCCGGAGCGGCTCCGGCGGCTGCAGAGCCTCCGCCAACTGCGCCCTCCGCTGGCGGCATCTCCTCGTCGTCCTCGTCGTCGCCCCTCCCCTGAGCAGCGGCGCGCGCCGCCGCAGCCGGCGCAGCGCCAACCGCCAGCGCGGCGCCGAGGTCGACGTCGCGTTCAATGGCCCTGGAGTTGAGGGAGGAGGGGAAGGGAAGAAAGGGAAGTGAATCCTCCTCCTCCTCCTCCTCCTCCTCCTCCGACCCGACTGCCGCAGGCCCTCGGCCCGTCGGAGGCTCTGCCCCCCCCCTCCTCCTCCTCCTCCTCCTCCTCCTCCTTCTCCTCCTCCTCCTCCTCCTCCTCCTCCTCCTCCTCCTCCTCCTCCTCCTCCTCCTCGCCGCGGCTGCGGAGCAGGAGAGCGAGAGGACCTTTGACCGCACGATTCACGGTTTGCGGACGTTTCCGTCGGTTTGCGCCTCGGAGGCTGCCCGGGGGCTGCCCGGGTCGGCCCGATCGGCCGCTGCAGGCCCGAGTTGTGGCCCAACAGCCACTGGGCGCCGCAGGTGCCGGGGGCCCCCAAACGGCGTGGTGACCACACCGTGTGGTGAGTCAGTGGGAACTCGGGTCCTTCTCCAACTCCTCCTCCTCCTCCTCCTCCTCCTCCTCCTCCTCCTCCTCCTCCTTCTCGACTCGACTCCTCCTCCCCCCCTCCTCCTCCTCCTCCGTGTGGTGAGTCAGTGGGAACTCGGGGTGACCTCGCAGTGCTGGAACTCGGGTCCTTCTCCAAGGGCTTCTCGGGGGACTGTGGCCTGCAGGGTCCCCAGACAGTGCGGTGCTGGACCGTGCGGTGAGGTCTCTGCGGACTTCGAGGTCACCGCACGGTCTGTCACGGCACCGATTTGGGACTCCAGCAGGACCCGACCGCACGGATTGTGACCGCACGCTCAGGGGCAGCGCCAGGCGGTGGATAGGCTTAGGGGGGGACGCATCGACTCACAATCGACCATTGATCGCACGTAGGGGTCCGATGGCCCGCCCACCTAGGAATGTGCGGATTCGCTATCGGGGGCCTATCTCTGATCTATCGGCGATGTATCGCCGATTCTAGGTCGATGCCCCCCCCCCCCCCCCCTGGTCCAGACCGCGAGGACCTGGCCCAGGATGCTCCTAGCTTTTCGCGCTTGCTGCCTCGGGAGCCCCTCTAGGCCTCGTGAGGGGCGCTCTTGGAGCCCTCTGCGTCTCCCTGTGAGAGATGGGGTCACCCTTCAGGGGCAGCGCCAGGGGGGGACAGGTCAGAGAGGGACGCATCGACTCCGAATCGCGCATTGATCGCAGATAGGGTCCCGAAAGCCCCGCCCCGCCCAGCAGCGCGCGGATTCGTCACCGGGGGCGTATCGCCGACCTGTCGGCGATGCATCGCCTCCTGGCCCAGGGTGCTTCCAGCTTTCCGCTCCACTTCGAGGCTTCTGGGGGCCCTCTGGGCCTCGCGAGGCGCGCTCTGGGAGCCACCTGCGCCTTCTCGGGAGCGTCTGGGCCACCCTGGGCTGGGACCACTTCTAGCAGCACCGAGCGGAGCACGACCTCGAGGGCGAGATCGAGCAGGAGATCAGAAGAAGAAGAGGTACTTGAAACCCATGCAACAAAAACACTCTGCTTGCCTCCAGGGTGCCTTGGGTTTCTTGGGTTTCGATGGTTTTGCCATGGGAAGCGTGACGTTCCCACACCCAAAATCAATGGACGTCCTGGGGTTCCAGGGTTGGGTTTCTTGTGGAAGGTTTCTTGTGGTCGAGCTCCTACTGCACCGATACCGCTACATCTCCCCTCTTTTTTGGGCCTCTTGGGCGCCCTCGTCGTCACGGCTGGATTCGCTTCGCAGTTCTGGTCAGAAGGCGGCCCAGGGGAGGTCTGGGGAGGTGGCGGTATCGGTCCCTCTCAGTTCACCCCGGGAGGAGGGCGAGGGCGAGGTTGGCGAGGAGGGCGAGGGCCAGGGCCAGGAGGGCGAGGAGGGCGAGGGAGTCCCCCCCCAGGAGGAGGTCGAGGGCGAGGAGGGCGTGGAGGGCGAGGAGGGCGAGGAGGACGGCGAGGGCGAGGGCGCGGCGGCGAGCCCGCCCTCCGAGGAGGAGGGCGGAGAGGGGCGCGCCGGTGCCGGGAGGGCGCCGCCCGAAGCGCTGCGGCGGGCCGCGCAGGCGTGCGCCCTGCTGCAGGTGCAGGTGGCGGGGGCGGCGCCCTGCGCCGGCCTGCGTGGTGCGAGCGAGGACCTGGGGCCCTCAAGCGCTCAGAGCCTGGCGTGGCCTGACCTCTTCCTGGACTCCTCCCCCTCCGCCTCCTCCTCCTCCTCCTCCTCCTCCTCCTCCTCCTCAATCTCCTCCTCCTCCTCCTCCTCCTCCTCCTCCTCCTCCTCCTCAATCTCCTCTCGTGCGCGCAGCGCAGCGCGATGCGCGCGCCCCAAGCCCTCAGATCCTAGTTTCTCACCACGGGAGTCTTCTCGCCGTGTCTCGGGCCCCGGGGCCCTCACAGATCGATGCGGCTCGAGAAATGACGCAGCAAGATTGGGTCCGGGGCTCCGGGCGTGATTTTTCGCTCGGGGTTGCAATTTTTTGCGACGTCGAATCTGGGGGAGCTCTGGTCGGCCTTGCGTGGGAGTAGCCCTTCGCCAGAGTGACCTGCTGGTGCGGGCCCTGAGTGGTGCCCCCGGCGGTGGCTTGAGCGCGTGGGTCTGGCGCCCCCCCCCCCCCCGCGGACCGCCTCCCCGCTGCCCCCTGAAGCCGCGCAGCAGAGGTCGCTGTTGCCTGTAGGGCCACCCCGACGTGTCGGCGAGCTAGGTCTCCCAGATGGGGTCGGAGCCGATGGGGTCGGAGGACCGCGCCGCGTCGCCGACGAATCGGCGTTGCGGCGCGCTGTGGAGTCGACTTTCTCCACGCCGACGTCACCGGGGCGTCGCCGGCGTCACCGGGGCGTCGGCGATGCATCGGCGGTGCGGCCTGCGCACGGCTCTGGGGCTCGGGCCCTTCTCTCCGAAGTCGTCTCGGGCGACTGGGGTCTCTGGGCGTAACTCGGGCATGTCCCTCTACAGGAGGAATATTCAAAAATAGTGAAAGATAGTCTGGGGATTATTCCCAACCCTCCTGCGTCGGGTTCTCGTTTTGAATAGAGCACTGCTCGCGCGTCTCCTTCCTTCCCTTCTTCCTTCCTTCCCTCCTTCCTTCCCTCCTTCCCTTTTACCTCGCTCGTCGCTGCGTGCCAGCCTGCCTCCGACCTGGTCATCCCTGTGCCACTTTCGAGGGCTGCTGAGGGCTGCGATCTGTGAAACTGTCGCCACTTTCGAGGGCTGCTGGGGGGCACAGCACAGTGGGTACCCACCGCAGACTCAAATTAGACCTCGCCATCCCTGGGGGGCTGCGATCTGTGAAACTGTCGCCACTTTCGAGGGCTGCTGAGGGGCACAGCACAGTGGGTACCCACCGCAGTCTCAAATTAGACCTCGCCATCCCTGGGGGGCTGCGATCTGTGAAACTGTCGCCACTTTCGAGGGCTGCTGGGGGGCACAGCACAGTGACTCAAATTAGACCTCGCCATCCCTGGGGGGCTGCGATCTGTGAAACTGTCGCCACTTTCGAGGGCTGCTGGGGGGCACAGCACAGTGACCCATTGCAGACTCAAAATTAGACCTCGCCATCCCTGGGGGGCTGCGATCTGTGAAACTGTCGCCACTTTCGAGGGCTGCTGAGGGGCACAGCACAGTGGGTACCCACCGCAGTCTCAAATTAGACCTCGCCATCCCTGGGGGGCTGCGATCTGTGAAACTGTCGCCACTTTCGAGGGCTGCTGAGGGGCACAGCACAGTGGGTACCCACCGCAGACTCAAATTAGACCTCGCCATCCCTGGGGGGCTGCGATCTGTGAAACTGTCGCCACTTTCGATGGCTGCTGGAGGGGCCCAGCACAGTGGGTACCCACCGCAGATTCAAATTAGACCTCGCCATCCCTGGAGGGCTGCGATCTGTGAAACTGTCGCCACTTTCGAGGGCTGCTGGGGGCACAGCACAGTGGGTACCCACCGCAGACTCAAATTAGACCTCGCCATCCCTGGGGGGCTGCGATCTGTGAAACTGTCGCCACTTTCGAGGGCTGCTGAGGGGCACAGCACAGTGGGTACCCACCGCAGACTCAAATTAGACCTCGCCATCCCTGGGGGGCTGCGATCTGTGAAACTGTCGCCACTTTCGAGGGCTGCTGAGGGGCACAGCACAGTGGGTACCCACCGCAGACTCAAATTAGACGCCGCTTTCGTCCTTGTTCTCCTCCTGCAGTCACCTTCCCTCTGCTGCTGCCGTGCTGATGGTTCGGCTTCCCGCACGTTTTTCTCCTGCTCTGCGTTCCCGACTCCCCATGTCCTCTTCGAGCCTGTAGCTGTCGCCCCTCGTTCTTGTATGGTTCTCCTGCGCATCATGCCATAGGCGCGTGTCCCAAGTAGCTTACACATCAAGTTGATTGTCCATGCAAGTTTCGGCCAACTCCTCGTTTCCATTGATACAAATGGGTTGGGTACGTCACAGGGTATTTTTTTGAATACGTAGCACCCCGCAGATGCGGATAAGAGTGAGGGGGCGGCGGGGACGTCGGCAGTTTGCGAGTCTCCTGGAGAAGCCCGCCACAGGAGCCACAGTTACACAAATTATACCTCGAGCCCGCCGCAGGCGCCGATTTTTTCGTTAAACGGGTGGGTCGCGGGTGGATCGCTGTTGGGTCGCGGGTGGGTCGCGGGTGGGTCGCGGGTGGGTCGCGGGGTGGGTCGCGGGTGGGTCGCAAGTGGGTCGCGGGTGGGTCGCGGGTGGGTCGCGGATGGATCGCGGGTGGGTCGCGGATGGGTCGCGGGGTGGGTCGCGGGTGGGTTGCGGGTCGGTCGCGGGTGGGTCGTGGGTTGGTTCGCGGGTGTGTCGCGGATTGGGTCGCGGGTGGGTCGCGGGGTGGGTCGCAGGGTGGGTCGCGGGGTGGGTCGCGGGGTGGGTTGCGGGGTGGTTCGCGGGTGGGTCGCGGGTGGGACGACGACACCAATCAACATCAACAACATCAGTAACAAAAACAACAACAATCATTTTAAGACTGTTCGCTCCTATCTGCTCACGTGCTAATCAGTACGTGTATCCCAAACCCTCGGTACCCGCCCTCGTCGTCTTCGATCGTACCCCCTTGGGGGCATATCTTCCTTACCTGCCACGTGTTTTGAATGCAGCCCTTTGAACAAGGGAAGGGAGGACGGGTGAAAGGGGGAGTGAGGAGAACGGAGCACGAGACAAATTAGCAGGAGGGGAGCAAGGAGCAGAAAACACGTGACAGAACCAAACGGGCAGATCGGGTGGGCAGACCCATAACGGGCAGGTCGGGAAGGCGGGCCCAAGCGACGAGGTCAAGCAGGCGGGTTGCTGAAGCGTGGGTCCTGCATGAATCGCGAGGAAGTCTCGAGCGATAACGCGATTCCCAAGTAAATCGTGAGAAAAGCCAGCGTGGGCCACGAAGGGCATTACATACGAGGCCACAGGGCAGCGACGGGGCCGCTGAGGGCAGCACCAGGGCCACAAAGTGCAGCGAGGAGGCCACAAAGGGCGACAGCGGGGCCACGAAGGGCATGCATACGGGGCCACGACGGGAGCGAGCGGGGGCCACGAAGGGCATTCGTATACGGGGCCACAAAGGGCGACAGCGGGGCCACTGAGGGCAGCAAAGGGGCCACGAAGGGCAGCGAGGGGGCCACGAAGGGCGACAGTGGGGCTACGAAGGGCATGCATATGGGGCCACGACGTGCGCGTGCGAGCGGGGGCCAAGAGGGGCATATAATGCGGGGCCACAAAGGGCAGCGACGGGGCCACTGAAGGCAGCAACGGGGCCACGAAGGGCAGCGAGCGAAGGCGACCGCGGAACCAGCACGGGTAGCGAGGGGCATCGAAGGCGGGCGAAGGGCAGCGAGCGGCGACTGCAGTCATTAACGGGTTGGTCGGGCGGGCAGGCTCCGACGGGCGGGTCGAACGGGCGGGTTCGTTGAAGCATGAGTCCTGCTTGAACCACGAGGCAGTATGCAGCGGGGGGGCGATTCCTGAGTGTCGAGGACGGGCATCTGGATAAATTATGAGAAAATATCAAGCGAAGCGGTTCGGTGGTAAGTTGCGAGGAAACCCCAAGCGAAAACGCGATTCTAGAATACGATTCTATAGTATATTGTCAGGAAGTTTCAGGCGGGAGCCGCGGTTCGGTGGTACATTGCCAGGAAATCCAAAGCGAGAGCGCGATTCTTCAATAAATTGTGAGGAAGTGTGAGGCGGGAGCCGTTGTTGTTGTAGTCCGGGGGAGCAACAACGGAGTTTGACCCGGACTAAATTGTGAGGAAGTCTCAAGCGGGAGCGCCGTTCCTGAGTGAATTGGGGGGAAATCTCAGACGGGAGGGAGGGGTCCTGAGTAAATTTGGAGGAAGTCTCAGGCGGGAACCGTTGTTGTTGCAGTCCGGGGGGCCAGGGGCCCAGTTTGACCACCAAGATATTCCCTGTCAAAAAACAAGGTGCGAGCGTCGAGGGGCACACTTTGACTGAGAAAAAACAGCATGCACCGGTGAGGTGGGATCAACAGTAATTATTTGTCAGAAGTGAGAGTTCAACATTAACAACAACAATCATTTTAAGAATGTTCGCTGTCACTGGCACGCGTGTCTTGCATTCCGTATACCCCAACCCTCGATAACCCCGCCCTTTTCGTCTTCGATTGCACTCCTTTCCGGGGGGAATCTCTCTTCCTTGTCTGCCACTTACTGAAGTGCGAGGAAGTCTCGAGCGAGAGCGCCGTTCCTGAGTTCGGGGGCCTGTCTGGCCAGGAGCTCTCGGAATACCTATGGAGAGATATCGAACAGGAGCCCTTGTCTCCGTGTTCGGGCCCCCACCAACTCGCATGACTTACAGGAAAGTCTCGAGCGAGAGCGCCGTTCTTGAGTTCGGGGGCCTCTCTGGCCAGGGTGTCTGGGGGTAAATTGTGAGGAAGTATCAGGCGGGAGCCGTTGTTGTCGTGGCTGGGCCTCCAAGGGCCCACATGTAGGCTCAAGCCAACGCTCGAGCGGGAGCCTCGTTTTCAGAGAAAATGTAGCCGTCGTCAAGACGAGAGCTTATTCTTTAGAAATGAATATTCAACAACAACAACAACAACGCAACAAGCAGAATCCTCGCCACGGATCCTAACTTCAGCCATGCACCCAGGGACAATAAATGACCGTTCGGCCCCCTCACCCTGATTTTTGTTTTTTTGACCATCTTTCGAATACTTTTCATCTTTCGTTTAAAATCCGCCTGTAGGAGGACACGCCCGCCCTAATTCTGGGGTCCCAAGACTGTGCGGTGACGGACGGACCGAGCGGTGAAGTCTTTGCGGATCCGCGCGGTCTGTCACTGCACCGATTTGGGACCCCAAGAGCTGGGGAGGACCCCCGGCAGCTGAAGTCGAAGCCGTTGGGGGGGTGCTCTTGGCCAGACCTTGGCATCGCTAGGGCGTGTGCATTTTTTCTCGGCGAGAACCGTCGAGGACCATCCTGGACCATCGAGCAGAGGCACGCGCGAAACCGAAACATGCACGGGAAATGGACGTCCGTGCGACGGCAAGAGGCGCGGATTTCAGGGGCAGCGCCAGGGGGGTGATAGGCTCAGGGGGGGAACGCCTCGACCCACAATCGTCCGTGGATCGCCGACAGGGGCCCGACGGAGGCCCCCCGAAAGCCGATCCGCACGCTCTTGGGCGGGGCGGGGCCATAGATCGGGCCCCTGTCGGGGATCCATGGGCGATTGGGGGTCGAGGCATCCCCCCTGAGCCGATCCCCTCCTTAGGGGCCTCCTAGCTGGGGTCCGAGTAGATGGGGTCGAAGGATCGCGTCGCATCGCCAATGCATCCTGACCAGCGCTGGGCCCAGGGCCCCTGACCAGCGCAGGGCCCAGGTTGGCCCTGGCCAGGCATGGTGGGGGACACGCCTTCGGCCCAAGATGGCCCTGGCCATGGCCCCGCCCAGGAACGTGTGGACTCGCTGTCGGGGGCCTATCGCCGATCTATCGGCGACGTATCGCTGATTCCATGTCTAACTCGAGATCTCTCGAGTCGGTCTTGTGCCAAGATCTACATGGTCAGTCCACAGTCTACACGAGCGCCCAGGATCACCATCATCATAATCATCATCTTCATCATCATCATCATCATCATCATCATCATCATCATCATCATCACCATCATCATCATCATCATCATCATCATCATCATCATCATCATCATCATCATCATCATCATCATCATCATCATCATCATCATCATCATCATCATCATCATCATCATCATCATCATCATATCATCATCATCATCATCATCATCATCATCATCATCATCATCATCATCATCATCATCATCATCATCATCATCATCATCATCATCATCATCATCATCATCATCATCATCATCATCATCATCATCATCATCATCATCATCATCATCATCATCATCATCATCATCATCATCATCATCATCATCATCATCACCATCATCATCATCATCATCATCACCACCACCACCATCATCATCTTCGCGGGGAAAATCGTTGATTATCCCCGCCAGACCGCCGAACTTTCTCACCCCCAGGGGATTATTATCGGGAGCACAGGGTTATGCCCCCTCACCCGATCCACAGATCCTCCCTGTCGTTGGCCCTCGCTATTAGCCAGACGTGGAGCAAGTCCTGCGGGAGGCGGGCGGGTGGCCCGTGACCCCGCTCGCGCGCCTGCCCGCCCCGCCCCAGTACCCTGCCCTGCCCCGCCCCGCCCGGCTCCGTCCTGCCCTGCCGCCGCTGCCCTGACCTCTCCTTCTCCCTGCTCGTGCCTCTGCGCTGGTCGTCTCGTCCCTGCCCTCGTCCCTGCCCTCCTTCGCCCCGTCCCTGCCCTCGTCCCTCCCTGCTCGCGTCTCTGCGCCAGCCCCGTGCCGCAGTCCCTGGCCCCTGTCCCTGGCCCGATCTGGCCAGCTCCGGTCCAGACGGGCCTGCTCTGAGGTCTCTCCGGGTGTGTCTGTCTTCCCGTCGGTCTGCCTGCCTGATACCTGTCTGCGTGTCAGTCCGTCTGTGGGTGTTTTCCCGTCACGTTTTTTTTCGTCCTTTGCGTCCTCTGCACTCTTATACCGTTCTAGTATTCATTTTCAGACCAGTCGCGCCCATCACAGGGTCCATCACAGATTTAATTTTCTTCACGGGGTTCATCACAGACTCAATCTTCCTCACGCAGACTCAGCCCCATGACTTCCTCATTCAGACTCACTCCGACTCAGACTCACTCAGACTTACTCAGACCCAATCAGGGAACGAGCCTTAGACGCGCTCCAACCAATGCGCAGTCAGACTCTCTCACTCCAACACGCTCGTCTTCACGCAGACTTACTTAGACTTTTCTGGTGGTCCACTGCTTCTCGCGATGTACCAGGCGTGGCATTCGGGCACCCCAAAGGGGAGCCACCAGGCGTGGGGACACTCCAGGAGTCGCGCCCAGATTGGGGGAATCTCTCAGGCGGTCCGTTTGTTTTTGCCCCCCAGACTTGTTTCCTTTGAAGGTCCAATGTTCACCGCGATATAGGAGGCGTAGCATTTGGGCACCCCATGGGGGAATTGCCATGGGGGGGTACATTCCAGGATTCGCGACCAGATTTGGGGGATGTTTCAGGCGGTTTGTTTGTTTCTGCCCCCTAGCTTTTTGTCTTTTGTTGGCCACTGCTCACAGCGATGTAGCAGGATTGGCGTTTGGGCGCCCCAAAGTGGAGCCGCCAGAAGTGGGGACACTTCATGATTCTCGCCCAGCTTGGGGGATGGTGAGCCGGTTTGCTTGTTTCTGCGCCCCAAACTTGTTTTGTTTTTGTGGTTCGATGTTCACCACGAAAAAGTAGGCGTGGCTTTTGGGCACCCCGAGGGGCAGCCACCAGGGGTGGAGACACTCCAGGATTCGCGCCTTGACTGGAGGGGTTTCTTAGACGGGTTGCTTGCTTCTGCCACCGGAGTTATCTCTTTGAGTGGTCCACTGCTCACAGCGAGATTGCAGGCGTTGCATTTGTGCGCCCCAAGGGGGAGCCGCTGGGGGTGGGGGCACTCCAGGATTCGCGACCGGATTGTGGGGATGTCTCAAGTTCTTTCTCCTGCTTCTGCCCCCCCGAATTTGTTCTTTTCGGGTCCAGCGGTCGCCGCGATATGGCAGGCGTGGCGCTCGGGCACCCCAAGGGGGAACCGCCAGGGGTGGGGACACTCGCCCGTGCGCGCCCAAATTGTGGGGATGTCTGTGGCCGTTTGCCTGTTTCTGCTCCCTCGACCTGTGTCTTTGGGTGGTCCAATGCTCACCGCGATGTAGCAGGCGTGGCATTGGGTACCCCAAGGGGAGGGGGACACTCCAGGATTCGCGACCAGATCTGGGGGATGTCTCGGGCGGTCCGCCTGTTTCAGTCCCCCCTGACTTGTTTCTTTGGGTGGTGCAGTGTTCACCGCGATACAGCAGGCGTGGTATTTGGGTACCCCAAGGGGAAGGGCTGGGACACTCCAGGATTCGCACCACGATTGTGGGGATGTCTCAGGCGGTTTGCTTGTTTCTGCCCCCCATACGATTTTTTCGGAGGTCCCCTGCTCACAAAGCAGGCGTTGCACTTGGGCACCCCACACCGGAGCCGCCAGGATTGGAGACACTGCAGGATTCGCGGCAAGATTGTGGGGATGTCTCAAGCGGTTGACTAGTTTCTGCCGGCAGACTTCTCCTCTTCGCGCTTGTAAGTGATGTGTTCTCCTCACTCACTCATTCACTCGCTCACCTCCTTCCCCTGTCCGTTAGTCAGACGCATTCGTTCGCTTTCGAATTTACTCACCAGCAATTTCTATTCGCTCATTTTCACTCATCACATTCATATTCATTCGTAGTGAGATTCATTAATCTTCAGACTCTTTCATACTCACTTGCTCGTATTCAGATTCACTTACACCCCGACCAAGTCACACTCAGACTCACTCGCACCCAGACTCGCCCACCCTCAGACGCAATGGTACCCATACTACCTCGCACCCAGGCTCATCCTTATGCAGATTTGTTTTAGTCACACTCGAACTCAGACTCACCCACGCTCAGATTTGTTCGCACTCAGACAGACCTACTCGCACTTAAGCTCGCTCGCACCCAGACTCGCTCATACTGAGACCCACACGTATTCGGACTCACTATATTCACACACGCTCACACCGAGGCTCAATCATACCCAGATCCACTCACACTCCCACCCGCCCACGCTCAGATCACCCACGCTCAGATTCACTCGCACTACGGCTCACAAAAAAGTGGTTTCCGCGATATAGCAGGCGTGGCACTTTGGCACCCCGAGTGCCACCAGGCGCCGCGAGTAGCGCGCCAGAGAGCGGGCGTAGCAACGCCATGCGCGGTTGCGTGGATTGCTGCGGAGAGAACGGCAAGATGAAGTCCGCTCGCTCTTTCAGTTGTGTGTTCCCTCGTCTCGTTCTGAGACTTCGCCCCCCTTCTCCTTCCCATTCTCTGCGTAATTCAAGCTCTATGGGGCCCGCTTTGCTTCGACCGGAAGAGGTGCGCTCTCGACCCGCGAACCAAAAAAGTGTTCCCTCGTCTCTCCTGAAAAATGTCCAGGGGAGGAGGAGGACGTCACGAAGTCGTCGGCTGTCGCTGTCGTCGTCGTCGTCGTCGTCGTCGTTGCCGCGCCTGTCGTCTACGTGGACTCGCTGTCACACCCAGATGCTCACAGACAGAGTTCCTTAGCGAGACGTGACAGGAGTATGAGATGCACATATGGGCATTTCCGCGTCAAGTATCTGGGGGGCTCTCATGTGAGGTCTTGGTGTTCAGTTGGGGCCAGCTGGGGCCATTTCGGGTACACGTCGAGGCCTAGGGTACCTACTGGAGCCCGCAAAGGCGAAAACGCCAGGTATTCCGTGGTTTTCTCAGTGGTTACGAGAGATCCAGCGTGTTCATCAAGAGTTGAAACAAACATGTTTCTCGCTGCTTCTGGCCTCAGGAGGCCCTCGCCAGGCCCCGGGACCAATCAAAAATGCCTTGGGATGCAAAGCTGGCCCTGGGAACAGGATGTCGAGATTTACCGCGCCGCAGTTTGCCGCGCCGCAGGGAGCCGTTCTTACGCGTGGCGCTCCACCTGGCCCTCACCGCAAGGGCCCACTCGAGCCTCCCTCCGAGAAGCGCTCGCGTCCGACCCGCGCGCCCGAGTTTGTGTGGGCCAGAGGGGCCCGGTCCCACGCTGCTGGGGGGACCGCCCGGACCAGCCAGGTCTTCCCCGCGTCTCCACCGCCGGGGGCCACTGGGGCCCCCGTCCCCCCCCCCCACCGTTCTGCAGGGCGCAGCTCCGCACATCGGATCTCTGAGTTCCCTTCTACTTCGCGGTGAGCACGTCGAGGACGCGTCCGATTGCGAAGGCGGTGTCGGGGGACCTGTCAGGGGACGCGTCTGGGGCGTGTCCGGGGGCGCGCCGCGGGGCGTGCCGGGGCCCCCGTACCCTCTTCTCGCCCAGGGGGTGCTCGCCTCCCCCGTCGGCTGCCGCAGGACACATCGGACAGCTCGTCGTGGCCTTGTCCTGCATCTGACAGCAGCGACGCCGGCGACGCGGGCCCTGCTCGGGAGCTGGAGCCGGAGGGTGCTCGCCTCCGCCGTGGGCTGCCGCAGGAAGCGTCCGACAGCTCGTCTGCCAGCGACGTGGGCCCGGGCCCGGGACGGGCTCCAGCCGGTGACGCGGGCCCTGCGCGGGAGCTGGAGGCGGTGATCGTGGCCGGCGGCCCTCGAGGAAGAAAAAACGACATCACCACACACTTTCGAAGCGGCGCCGGGCCCCTGGCCCGCCGCGCGCCTGTCAGGGGGGCCAGCGCCGATCCACAAATCCGAGCGGAACATGAGATTTTTTTTTTTTTCGAGGCAGGGTTTCTCGAAGGCTCGACCCTTGTCCCGCTTTCTCATCCCGAGTCGTTTTTTGACTGTCCCGTGACCTGGCGAGGGCCCCCCAAAGGCCGAACATGAAAGACAATTTCCCATCCTTGCAGATCTGAGGTTTATACTGTTTTAGTTCTTAACGAGCTCAGCAAAACACTTGTAATGCTAACTAAACATCTGCTAACATATGTACCCTTCTTCAGCCCTACAAGCAGTTTGAAACCTATGCGCAACTCTTAGTAAAGCGTCGAGCGCTTATTTCCTTTGTACGGACTTTTTTACTATCGAGCACTAGCGCTGAGTAGCATTCGTTATCCGCGTCCCGCGTTACGTAAACGTTTACATAACCGCTTGTATTACCAAGCAGTTGCACATATTAACGGTCTAGGTAAGTGTTTAGACGTGGGCGCCAGCTGTTTAGGTATAGGTTCAGGCAGGCGCCCTAAAAAGGTAGCGATGGTTTTGTGCATGACTTTCGGGGCCCTCAAAGGTCTTTCTCCCGGTCTGGAAGGGCCCGTTCATTGGGCCCTGAAAGGCGCTGCCAAACCCTTTTCTTGGGGACCGAAGCTTCACAAACACATTGCTTCAAAGAGGTCGGCGAGAGGGGTTCGCGGGCATCTGTTCCAGAGCCTTGTTGCTCGAGCGCTGTTGTCTGCTAGCGGGCTCTTGCAGTTTATATGCGTGTTCCTCACGATTACTGCGTGGATGGCTGTGGCTGGTGCTGACACCGTTTCGGTGGCAATGGCGTTTGTCGTTGGGCCGACGCATCACATCTGAATGAAATATAGAGAAGACGGCGAGAATGTCAAGGCATGGGAGAGTGCTGTATCCTTGCTTCAGACACATCCCACGCTCTTGTCGCAGGTCAAGACGATTCCCAATATATCAAGCGTTCACTACGGGAACCGCGGGGGCCCTGGCGTCTCGGAAGCAGGTTGTTGAAGGACGCACGGGGAGTAGGAATGAGCATTCGGGAAATGTTTGAGGATGAGTAGAACGTTCAGGATGCATAATATTTAATGCTTATGATGAGTAAGATGGGTAGGGGGATCCTTCGGATAGGTAATGTAAGGCTTAAGGTTAGTTATGGGGTACTCTGGATGAGTCGGAGCAGCTGTCAACTATTCCTCGCCTGGCTTTGCATGTAGGAAAGCATGCGCCGCCGCGCGGGTTGGAGCTCCAGGCTGGCGCTGATGAGTATGAGAAGGTGTTGGATTTGATCGGCAAGATCTGAGCGGTTCCCTCGCGCCTCCTGGCGCGAGCTTGGCCGTTGCTTTGTTCGGTGGTTCGCGCGTCAACTTCTGCTTGTGGAGCGTCGACGCTAAGTTTCATTGCGCGCGGAAGACGCTCGCTCCTTCGGGATGCCCGGGCCCCGACTTTCTGAGTGGCAGGCGCTCTCGTGCGGAGACCGCTCTAAAGGAGGGCCTTCTGCGGGGCGCCATGTCCGGCGAGGTCCCGAAGAATTTCCCTGACTTGCCCCCCCCCGCGCGCGGCGGGCGCTCGACGCCCGTGGGGCGGGCGGCGCCGGCGAGATGGAGGGCCCCACAACGCGTTTTGGCATGTGCGAGGCGCGCTGCGCCATGGGAGATGCCGAAGCTTCGGCGCTGGCCGCGGCCGTCGCCGATTCGATCGGGGCGCGGCCGTTCTGGGCTCCTTGGGCGCAGTCGCTCGGTCAGCGCGTGGAATGTGTATCGGGCAGCAACTGCGGGGGCATTTGGACGCGGGGGCAGCTGCGTGGCTCGATTTGGCCGAAATATGCCCCGTCAGCGTCGAGCAGCGCGGCGACGGCGTCGGCGTCGGCGACGACCGCGACGACGGGCGACGACGACGGATTATGATCGACGACGACGACGGCGACGACGACGACGACAGGCGACGACAGGCGACGACGACGGACGACGGCGACGCGCAGCATGCAGCCCCCCTTTGAAGGCGCCCAAGTCGAGCGCGGCGAACTACTTGCGCGTGTGGGGGGGGGGTCAATTCTTCGATGAGCTCGCCGCGCTGTCGTGGCCATCCATGGTGCCCTTCTCGCGCTTTCGGAACGCTGCTCATCTGTCGCGTATGCTGTCTCCTGCGGGGTGCGTCATGGGCGGCGAGGCGTCGCGGATCAACGTTGCCGACCTTGACGGGCTCGCCAACGGGGGATGCCCACCAAATGTTGAGAAGTGCCAGTCCATTCTCGACAGGACTCGGGGGTGGATGGGGGAGTTCGGAATCGCGGGGCGCCCCGAGCTGCTGATGTTGGCCGATCACATTTGAAAAGGTGGGCGCTGCTCGGGACCGGGGGCCCGCCCCGAGTTTTGAGGAGAGGGGGTTGCGGGGGTTGGGTGGGGGGCGCGGGGGAGTGGGAGGGGCGGGTGGTGGTGGTGGTGATAAGGGGGGCGACGACGACGGAGAGGAGGACACTGCGGAGCTTGCTTCGTTTCCCAGGTAAGCGTCGAATGCCCCGACGCTGCGAGCGCGCGCCAGGTCCTGATCAACAACCTCGCCAGGGGGGCGGGCGAGCCCATCGATAGTCCATGGGCCCCCTCGGCCCGCGCGTCTGGCGCGCGGGCTTCGAGGGCGCATGATTTTGGGGTCGGGGCCCGAGGTGGGCAGGGGGGGGGAATGAAGGGGGAGTGGGGCGACCTCGGGAGGTGTTGCACGTTCTGTTTTGGGGCCGTCTCTCTTCGGATGGTTTTCTGTTGCAGCCGGGTGGGGTCTGGGCCTGGAAGGCGGGGGGGCGCGGCGACTGGTCTTTCTGTTTGAGGAAGTATTGCGCCTCGGCGGCGTTCCGTTCGGGACTCCCCCCCGCGTCGGTGGCCGCGTCGGCCATTCGTTTCGGTTTCGAAAGGTTGGGTCGACCATCGCTGACCGACCCGTTCTATATTAAATGGGTTGATCGATGCTGGTCGACCTGGCCTTCCCAAGTCGAAATGGCTGGCCGATCGTGATTGGTCGAACCACTCGAGATCGACATCGGGGAGGGGGGGGGGGGCGGGGCTCGGGGGGGGTGGCTCTATTCAACTGCCCTGCGTGAGCGCAAGTTTCGTTTGGATCTCGGGCTCGAGCTCGCCCCTCATTTCCCCTCTCTCCCCCTCCGCTGCCCGGCGAGTCGGCAAGGGGGGGTGGTCGGTGGGGGCGGTCCAAAAGGAGGGGGCGAGGGGGCAAGGGATGGGCATGGCATGGGATGGTCTTGCCCCGTTGGCCCGGGCGCGCGCGGCTGCGGCCCCCGAGCAGCTCGACGGCGCTTGGCCTGGCAACTTCAATCTTACCGGGGGCCGCCGCTGCCGCCGTGGAGGACGACGAGTCGGCTGTCTACCGCGCGCCCATGTTGGGCTTCAAGCGTGGCGCCGCGATCAAGAACAGGAACATCTCCGCCGATGGCAAGGTGGAGATCTTCGCGCTGGCGGGGATTGACGATCAGTGGGCAGCGTTGAAGCCGACGGGGGCCCGCGAGGAAGAGGGCGCCTTCGAGGTCCCCCTCGGCCACCTCGAGGAGGGCTTCGCGGTTGCGCGGGCCAGCCCGCGGGCGTCCATCGACGCCTTACAGTGTGCGCCTGGAAGGTCCATCCAGTGGAACGTCGGTTTTTTTTGAGTCGAGGGCGATGGCGGCTTTGTCGAGCATGCCGAGCAATGTGGCGGAAGAGCTGGCGTTCCGACATCTGACGCCGCGCGTGCATCCGACGGCCGCCAATGTCCAGCGGGGCCCCCCCTGCAGGCGAGCTCGCCCTGGCGCCGTGCGCTCGCGCCGCCGGGGGTCGCGATTCGGGCGAGGCTGTCCCCGGTGAGCATGTCGACTTGGGCGTGATTGTCAGAGGGCCGAGGAATATCAGCCTCAGCCTGGCGCCTCTCGCCGTGCGCGGCAAGGCCTCCGGCAACTTCGGAATCTTCTGTTGGTTCGTGCCGTCGGCCCCCGATGGCGAGGCGGAGAACGTGCAGCTCGTCGGCGAGAAGTTCGACGCGTCCTTTCTTGCCGGCGCCAAGCTGCAGGTGCCTACCGAGATGCTTATTCCAGCGATGGGCAACGGGGGCGCAGTCCAGACCGGGGGCCCTCTCAGAACCTGGACGCATGCCGTAGTCGCCTCGCCGAAGCAGGCGAGAATAGTTCAGCGGTGAGCAGCGCGCCAGATCTGATTTCGGGGTTGGTGCATTATCATGGCGGTCGCTGTTGCGGGCGGCGCGCTCTCGGTTGAGTTCCAGGCGTGGCCAGTGATGAGCCAGCCTGGTCGGGCAAGGAGGAGGAAGACGAGGGCGGGGTGGAAGCGGGGGGGGGGGGGGCATGGAAGATATGGGGGAGGAGGATTCGGATCAAGACCGTGGTTGCGCTTCGTATGACAAGAAGTACGCTTGGACAAGCGCGCAACGCTGTTTAGCGCGTGGCCTCTAGGTTGGCGAGTTTTCGCTGTGCTCCCTGCCTTCTTGACAGCTGCAGCGTTGTACTTGGCCAGTGCAGTGCGGTGGTGTTGCCGCGTGCAGGTGTGGCGCTAGCATTGACAGGGTAAATCGCAAGGATGGCTTGCAATCGGCTCTAGCCGTCATCGTCATCATCACCTGCGTGATCATCGCTAATGCTGCTATCATCGTCATAATCATCATAGTCGGCAGCGTCCCCAGCAGCATCTTCGACGTTTAGCACCCTCATCACCGTCATCAATGTCGTCATGGCCACTGCTAGCGCCATATGCACCACCGCCATAGCCGTGGCAGTGTTGGCTCGAACGTGTTGCCGCGACTCGCATCCGAACGCTCGACCTCGCGCGCCCGCTTGTCGGGTGCCGTGCAGTTAGGCCATCTCATTCTTTCGTGCGGTCTACGTCTCGCCCGCAGTGTTCAAGGGCTCCGCGTGTCACGGGGTGCCGGGGGAGACCGTCGAGTTCGTCGGGTGCGCGGCGGGCAACGAGGATGTGACCAGTTGGCCGACGGGCTTTCGAGCGTATTCTGCGCGCGTGGACCGCCGGCTCAAGGGGGTCTTCGACTTGCAGGTCCGCTGCTTCGACGGTCTAGTCCTGGGGGGGCGCCGATGAAGGTGGCGGAGGTCATGGTCAGAAGCATGTGGGGTGGGGGGTGGGGGGGTTATGCAGGCCCCGGCTGCTGGCCGAGGCCCTGGAGGAGCTCGGCAAGAGGTCGGCCGCGGAGGTCTCCAACGCCGCCCTCCCATCGTTCACGGTTGGCGAGCGCAACGTCCCAGAGGCAATCGTCTCGCTGCCTCTCACCGCGGCCCCTGCAAAGTGTGTGAAGGCTATGCTGCCTCTGCGCGATGACTCGGTGAAGTGGGTTCCCGCTCGCACTCAGTGCTACAAGAAACGATCGCATCGGCTTAAGGGGGCCGCTCCAGCGTCTGATGGTGAGGGCCCGACAGGTAAGTGCTGGGCCGAGGCCAGCGGCTCGGGCGACCCGGGCGTCGATGCGCTTCTTCGTAGCTAGTGGGTGTAGTCCTGGCCGTCGCATCCAATGGTTGAGGCAGAGCATCGTCGCCGTCGTCGTGGTTGCCGTCGTCGTCGCCTTCTCCACCTCCTCCTCTTTCCTGCGTCTTCCCGCTCTTCCCTTTCTCGCTCCCCCCTCCCGCTCCTCCCTCTTTCAGCCCTTCTGACCTCCCACTCCCCCCTCTTTCACTCGCCCCGTTTTGCGCTGCGGGGGGCGGGGCGGGCCGGGCCGGGGTCCGGACTCAGTTGCCGCGGCGGCGGCGCTTGCCAGGTTGATTGAGGAGTTGCGTTGCTGTATCTAACTAGGGGTGAATAATTTCTCGCGACCCCGTCGTCTCTCGCGCCTCCCGCCGCGGTGACGGGTGGGAGGGGCTGGGGGGGGGGGGGCCTGAGTGCGCGCTTTGGACGGTTAGGGGGGCAGTCGTGCACATGCGCTGGCCCTTGTTGGCCCCCGACGGGATGCCGTGAAGGGCGTGGATCGTGGGCGTGGAGGGCGGCGGGTGGAGGTGGGGGTAAGGCCATGAGGGTGGATGGGGGCATGCGCATGGTGATGCATGATGGTCTGATGCCGAATTTCAGTGTCGAGGGGCTCGTTGCGATCCAAGCGGGCAGGATCGCCGCGCCGGCCAACCTCCTTTGATTTCTAAAGGCCGGGTTGACCACCATCTACCAACCCTTTCGATATCGAGTGGGTCGGTCGACATCGGTCGACCTGACTTTTCGGAATCGAGAGGGTTGGTCGACCGAGGCCGACCGATCTTTTCGAAACCGAAAGGATTGGTCGATATGGTCAATTCACAATATCTGCGCACATGTGGATGGATTGCATTGTCGGGCCCCAAGTGGAATCGGGTGAACAACCGATCTTGTGACAAGTGCGACAGTGTCTCAGCCTCTGTGGCACCGCGATCTTCCGAGTCTGTCGTGGCTCCAGGTCTATTGAGAGAGGGATTTCGGCAGCGTCGTTGCAGTCCAGTGCGACGGCATCCATCAAGGAGCTGACCGCGGAGATCACCGGCTCCCAGCTGATCGCCACCCGGCGGACCTTGGGTGCGCCGCTAGACCGTGTCGGGAAGCCGACGTGGTCTTTCGTGAACTCTCTGCGCGGGATGCTCGGGACACTCGCTGAGCCCCTCGAGAGCTCGTCGTCATCCGCGTTGCTGGAGACATTGGCTGGCGCCCCGTTCAGCCAGGCTCAGACGGGGCAGTTCTCGGGCGCGACCGAGGCCGTGCTCTCGGCGTCGAGGGCCGCGTCCACGGTGGCCCCCCTGCGGAGAGGCAGTTGGGGGGGAACTCGCGCTCAGTGCTGAATTTTTCGCGCTGACTGGGGGACATTCGACGACGAGGACACGCCCTTCAACCGCCAGCATAACATCTTGCTTGCCGTGGCAAGGCTTGCACGCGGGCCCCCCCGTGGAACCGTCGCCTCCCGTCTACGCTGACCCCGTCGCATTGCTGGCAGACGCTGTATGGGATGAGCACGTGGGCGAAGGTAATCTCTACCAGGAGGTTCACAATTTGGCGCAGTCGTTTGCTTGCGTCGCGAACGCTCGTTGCCTCGACGAACTGCGCATGCTGACGGTCTGGCCCGACTTGCCCTTGGAATTGCCCGAATCCGGGACAGAGGCCACGTGCCCAGGCCCACGGGGCCAGCCCGTGCAAGTTACCATGATGATGTTTAAGGCCGTGAGAAGGATCACCAGTTGCAGGAATACCAACGCAACCGTGCGAGACTAGCTCAAAACGGTCCCTGCGCTGAGTTTGGCAATTGTGCCTGCTGCCCGTGTTGCTCGTCCTGCTGCCCATGGGCCGGCCTTCGCCGACGACGTGGGCGCGTGTCTTCAATCGGCGCAGGCGCTCGGCTTGACTGCCTCGCAGATCGTCCAGATCGGGGCTCAGCTGTTCGTGCAGGGCGACGCGTCGGCTGCGTCGAGGCCTGATCTGGCGGGGCTCAAGTTCTTCGACCAGCGTCGCTTTGCTGGCGGGAGTTGGGACAGGCTGCGCTCCTGCGCATGATGTGCAAGCTTCATTGGCGGCGCCAGTTCCGTGGACGTTCCGGTCCTGGGGGCGGCTCGCGACCAGCGCGGCCAGAGGCGCCACCGCTGCCTCGCGCGGAGTGTGCCGTTCAAACTGCATTGGACGATCCCGACAGCATGGGCTAGTTGGGCCGGGGGGGGGTGGGCGATGCAGATGTGTGTGCGCAGCAAGTGGCGGCTGTCATGGAGGAGTGGCCGAGTGCCCGTGCCGAAGGCGAAGGCGGATGCGGGTGCAGCTGAAGCAGATGACATCTCCCAATATGTATTGTAATTTGGCAAGGAGCGCAAGGCCCCCCCCCCAGCGGGCCACGCCGTGAACATGAGGCCCGCTGCGTGACATTTCCAGCAGCGGCATCAAAGCCGAGCGCGTTGAATCGTTTCTTTCCCGTTATGTGTGGCCCAGGTGGACTTCAACCAAAGGCGTCGCGGGGTCGAGATGTTCTACGCGAAGCGCGCTGCGTCGTGTTGGAAAGATGAGGCATTCAAGTGTCGCTGCAGCTAGGCCCCATCAAGCCATCTTGCCCTCACCCATTGTTTTTGATCCGAAATGCAGCCGACAGGGCAGCGTGAAGAAAAAGTGCAGTAGTAATGCTGGTGACGCTGCTTATTCAGAGGCTGTGGCATGGCCCCGCGTGGCGCCTGGTCGCCGAGACGACAACTATGCTTGTTCGGTCGTTTGTTGAAGCATGCCCGAATGGCTCTTCTGGGAATTCCATGCGATCTCGCGCCGCAGCCAGTGCATGGCACCTTGGGGCTGGAGCCCCAGCGCAATTTCATTGGAGGAAGCGCGAGACAATTTTGGAGATGGGGGCATGGTCACAGGCAAGATTGCAGCCCAGTTGTTAGAGGTGTGCTAGCTCAGAGCCAGTGGGCTCGTGGGGCCGACGCGGCCGACCAGGCGTTTCTTGCAGGTCTTGGCAGGGAGCGTAGGGCCATGGCCACGCCTCGCTTCGGGCAAGGCTAGGTATTCTGAATTCGATGTGCTGGGTCGGGGGCGTTGTGGCCCTTGCATGCGGGGCAAACTGGGCAGTGGGTCGCGTCGGGCTCCTTGCTTCCCATGCTGGGTGCGTGTCTCTGTCCATGCAGCCGTTCGAATGCACCCTGCGAGGGCCTTGGCACAGGTGTTGGCAGAGCAGCGGGATGCCGTGTTTGATTGGGATTCGCGATTTCTTAGATGTCCTCATACGCAAGGGGGGTGATGCGGATTTGGTTGTGTTGCGCGCGCTGGGCCTGGTATCGTGAATGCTGTGGCGCTTTCAAGATAATTCAGCCTGCTATTCCTGCTCCTGTCGATGCTACCCCTTGTCCTTCTATATACTCGGTCGCCTTTTAAATAGCACATGCCTAAACCGATTTGTGCTATCGTAGGTTCTCGCGCTTGACGTTTAGTAAATCTTCGAACGCACAGAGTTTCTTCGAATTTTCTGAACCCAATGTTTTGATGTCTCGGCTACTTCTGCAATTTTGTGCTCCGGGGAGATCGAGAACGGCCCCTGTCCAATTTTCTGCGTGCTATCCCCGCTCCCTGTGTTGTGCCATGTGCGTGCTGTGCTATCCTCGCCCCTCCCCCCTTGATCCTCCCTGTCGCACCCCGGGGCCAGTTTTTAGGGCGGGTCGGGCGTTTCGCCTGAGACTTCCCCACCATGTTATGACTCTGAAGCTTAAAAGTGGCAATAGTTTCACATATGGTTTTAAAAATGTGGCTCTCGCCTTAGCGCCGAGCACACTCGTCTTTTGAATTTGCAAGAGTTCATTCATTGAGGGCAGGTGGTTTTCAAAATGTGGTTCTCGCCTGAGCGCCGCGCGCATTCGTTTCCTCCTCCTCCTCCTCCTAGCCCCTCGTAACACAGGTCAGCAGGATTGGGGGCGATGCCCCCAATCCTGCTGACCTGTGCTGTGTTGGTCCCGACTCCTCCTCCTCCGCCTCCTCCTCCGCCTTCTCCTCCCCCTCCTCGCTCTTTACAATTACTCAATATGAATACTACTCGCCCTCTTCCCCTGATGACCGTTTGAAAGTGCTCGACCCCCGCCCCCCCCCCCCGCGTCGGGCCTCATTTTCGGGCCCCGCTCGTTCCGAATCGTGCTCCCGCTGCAGCGCTGGCGTCATTTCCGTGTCTCCGCTCGTTCCGAATCGTGCCCCCGCTGCAGCGCTGGCTTCATTTCCGCGCTTCCGCTCGTTTCGACTCGTGCTCCCGCTGCAGCGCTGGCGTCATTTCCCGTGCCGTGCCACGGCGTGCAATGCAATGCTGGTTGATACTACGCTTCGCGGTGCTCTTCTACGCCATGCCATGCCATGCTCTTCTATGCATCACGTGCCCTTTGGCGATCGCTGCCCTGCTCGACATCCGACTGTGCGAGTAGAGAGGGGATCTGCGCCATGGTGAGGTATGGGGGGGGGGGTAGGATGTCAGATATGACGCGATCGCACCTAGCTTGCCCTCGCCCCCTCCTTCCCCCCCCCCCCCCACACACACACACAGCATAGCACGCGGCTCGCGTAGCACAAATCAGGAGAGCCCCCCCTCTCTCGCCGCCGGGGCGGCGGTTTGGGGGGCGAGGCTTCTTCGATGCATTCCCCTTTTCTCGTTGCTCCCTCTCTCTATCTCCCACCGCCGCCTTGGCCGGCGGAGTCGAGAGGATCCGCGCGAAACGCGAGCGACATAGCACAAGTCAGGTTCGAAAAACAACGTCCTCGATCCCAAACATGAATTTTTTAATATGCCAAACTCGCTTTCGCGATTTGTGCTATGTCCGGCGTGCTATCCTTGGACGACCAAGTGTACTTCCCGCTCTTCCATTATTGTAGTGGCTTCCGGGCAGTGCCGCCGATCCGGGGCGATTCCGCTGCTGTCGGGGGCAGCCCAGCGCGTCTCTGTTCCTCCTCCCCCCCTCTTCCTTCTCCTCCTCCTCCTCCTTTTCCCTCGTCGCCGTCATCTTGTCCTTCCTGGTAGTCCTCGTCCCCAGCTTGCCCCCCCCTCCGTGGGTGCCCGGGGGGCGGTTCAACAAAGGGGCCGGAGTTCAGTTTTTTTCTTTTCTTCTCAAAACGATTTGGAGAGCAAGAAAAGGCGATCCTCCCCGGTCGGGAACTCTCCAGTCGCGACCCTTCCTGGGGCTTGGGGCCCCGCCCGAGGCCCGGGGAGAGGCGCCGGGCAGAGGGCGCAGCCGCCAGCGTGGCGGCATGGCGGCGCCGTGGTTGCGTGATGCCGTTTGGTTGCCGCGCCTGGGCGTCGGGGTGCTGGGCGCCCCCTCCCCCCCGCGTCAGCCCGCGTCAGCCCCTGCCCTCGCCAGAGCGAAGCTCGCACCTCCCACCCCCCCCCTGCCCCTCCCGAGCCCTCCCCCTCTCCCAAGCGCCCCCTCCCCCCGAGCGCCGAAGCGCGTCGGCCCGCGTCGGCCCGCGCTAGCCCCCCCCCCCCCCCCGAGCTCCACCCCTTCCCCTCCCGAGCACCCCCCCCCGAAAACGCGTCAGCTCACGTCAGTCCACGTCGGCTCGCTTCGAACCCCCGCCACTTCCCCTTCTCCCCCCTCCCCTTTCCCCCCCCCCTCCCCCCCCACCCCCCCCTCCCTGGCACCTCCTCCCACCGAGTGCCGAAACGCGTCGGCCCGCGTCGGCCCGCGTCAGCCCGCGTTAGCCCCCCCCCCTTCCCTTCCCCCCCTCTCCTCTTCCTTCCAGTGTCCGACACTCCCTTCCCCCTCCCGAGCACCCCCCCCCCCGAGCACCGAAACGCGTCAGCTCGCGTCGCCCGCGCCGCCCCCCCCCTCTCCCCCATTCCCCTTCCCCCCCTTCCCCGCCCTCCCGCCCTTCGCCAGAGCGAAGCTTCCCGCCCCCCCCCCCCCCCCTCCGCCCCCCGCACCTCCCCCCCCCTCCTTCCCCCTCCCGCCCCCCCCCCTCCCGCCCGGGCGCCGAGGCGCGCGCCCCCCCCCCCCCCCTCCTCCTCGCCATGGCGAAGCCTGCCCCTCTTCCCCCGGGCCTCCCCCGCCCCCCGAACACTGAAACGCGTCGGCCCACGTCGGCCCGCGCCAGCCCGCGTCAACCCCCCCCCGCCCCTCCCTTCCCCCTCGTCCTTTTATATTTCCCGCTCTTCCATTCTTTCCCCTTGCTTCCTTATCTGGCCCTTTTCACTTCTCTTCCCCCTCGTCCCCGGGCTCCCTCTCCGTCCACTTCTCCCCCCTGCTTCCCTTCTCCATCCCTCTCCTTTGACCGATCTCTCTCCTCTCAGGACAGTTTGTTTGGCCATATGCGAGCGGAGCTCATGAGAGCTGAAGGCTCACTCACGGAATCTTGACTTCTCGACGCGCGGCTGCTTGAGGCGCGCGTCGTCCACGCGCGGTTTTCGATGCTGCAAGAACAGTTTTTTTTTTTTTTTTTTTTTTTTTTTTTTTTGGGGGGGGGGGGGTACTAACTGTTGGTAAGGATTGGCTAAGACCTTCCGCAGAGTTCTAGCGAACTGGCATGCGTGGCAGCCTGTGAACCCGTATGAAAAGTTAGTGTGCGCTTGTATGCATTAGCCTGGCGAAGGACCCAACCATGTGCAGTTGCGGATGCCGCAATTGTGAATGCCATCTTCGCCCGCGCCCCCCGCGGGGCCGCGGCTTCCCGCCGGGGCCCGACGTGTTCAGGGGCGCGTTTTTGGCCGTCTTCGCGGGCGCCGACGACGGCAAGGGCGGCGCCCCTCTGACCGAGGGGCAGAAGCAGGAGAGGGCTTTGAGAGCCATGAGGGAGGAGTTGGCGTTGCACGTTGACATGGCGGTGTACGACGCCCAGGCGCGGTTGTTGAAGCAGCGCAGCTATGGGGCCACGATCTTCGTGAGGGGTGTGCCGAAATGGCCCGGGGCCGCCGTGCGAACTTTGCCGCTGGCGTCTTCGGTGGAGCTCCTGTGCGGCCGCGATCCTCGTGAGGGGTGTGCAGTAATGCCCCAGGGCCGCCATGTGAACCTTGCCACTGGCGCCTTCGCTGGAGCTCCAATGCGGCCGCGATCCTCGTGGGGGGCGTGCCGAAATGGCCCTGGGCCGCCGTGCGAACCCTGCCGCTTGTGCAACTGGCGCGTTCGGTGGAGCTCCCTATGGGGCTGCGATCCTCGTGGTGTGTGTGTGTGTGTGTGTGTGTGTGTGTGTGTGTGTGTGTGTGTGTGTGTGTGTGTTGTGTGTGTGTGTGTGTGTGTGTGTGTGTGTGCGTGCGTGCGTGCGTGCGTGCGTGCGTGTGTGTGTGTGTGTGTGTGTGTGTGCGCCGAAATGGCCCGAGGCCGCCGTGCGACCCCGCCGCTGGGGCCTTCGGTGGAGCTCCCTATGGGGCCACGATGCTCGTGAGGTGTGTGTGTGTGTGTGCGGAAATGGCCCGAGGCCGCCGCGCGAACCCTGCCGCTGGCGCCTTCGGTGGAGCTCCTTGTGGGGCCACGATCCGCGTGAGGGGTGGGTGTGCCGAAATGGCCCGTGGCCGCCGTGCGAACCCTGCCGCTGGCGCATTCGCTGGAGCTCCTTATGGGGCCGCGATCCTCGTGAGGGGTGTGCCAAAATGGCCTGGGGCCGCCGTGCGAACCCTGCCGCTGGGGGCCTTCGGTGGAGCTCCCTAAGGGGCGACTATCCTTGTGAGGGGTGTGCCGAAATGGCCCGAGGCCGCCATGCGAACTCTGCCGCTGGCGCCTTCGGTGGAGCTCACCATGAGGCCACGATCCTCGTGAGGGGTGTGCCGAAATGGCCCTGGGCCGTCATGTGAACCCTGCCGCTGGCGCCTCCGGTGGAGCTCCCATGGGGCCACGAGCCTCGTGAGGGGTGTGCCGACATGGCCCGAGGCCGCCGTGCGAACTTTGCTACTGGCGCCTTCGGTGGAGCTCCGATGGGGCCACGATCCTTGTGAGCGGGGTGCCGAAATGGCCCGGGGCTGCCATGCGAACTTTGCTACTGGCGCCTTCGGTGGAGCTCCTATGGGGCCACGATCCTCGTGAGGGGTGTGCCGAAATGGCCCGAGGCCGCCGTGCGAACTTTGCTAAAGGCGCCTTCGGTGGAGCTCCCATGGGGCCACGATCCTCGTGAGGGGTGTGCCGTCATGGCGCGAGGCCGCCATGCGAACTTTGGTATTGGCGCCTTCGGTGGAGGTCATATGGGGCCACGGTCCTCGTGAGGGGTGTGCCGAAATGGCCCGAGGCCGCCATGCGAACCCTGCCACTCGCCCCTTTCGGTAAAGCTCCCATGGGGCCACGATCCTCGTGAGAGGTGCCCAAATGGGGTGTGCCAAAATTGGGCGGTGCCGAGGTCGGTGATGATGATGATGATGCTGATGATGATGATGGTGATGATGATGATGATGCTGATGATGATGATGATGATGATGATGATGATGGTGATGCTGATGATGATGACGATGATGATAGTGATGATGATGATGATGCTGATGATGATGATGATGATGATGATGATGATGATGATGCTGATGCTGATGGCGATGATGCGAGGAGGAGGGATGGGGGCAGCGGGAGGAGGAAGGAATGCGGGGCGCTGTTTCTTCAAAGCGAGGACCCAACACCACGGGGTGGTTGGACAAATTAGCCAGGCGAAGGACCTAACCATATGCAGCTGTGGTTACCGCCATTGTGCATGTATTCTTCGCCCGCGCTCCCTATGGGGCCACGAACCGTTTGGGGGGCGCGCCGAAATGCGTGGCGGGGTACACCGCGCGAACACAGGCGATCGGTCTGACTGCGAGAGACTGAGAACGGGGGGGCCTGAGCACGAGCGCGTCTGATTGTGAGCGAGTCTGCGTACTCATCCGTCCACGCGCATGAGTGTCGACGGCCATGTTGGCGCGCTCCTCGCGAGGATTTCGCCCGGTTCCTTCCCGTTTTTTTTTTTTTTCCTTCTGTGCCCGTGCACGCCGATGTTGTGGGCGGGGGCCTTCGGTGGAGCTCCCCATGGGGCCGCGAACCGTGTGAGGGGTGTGCCAAAATGGGCCTGCGGTGGGCGGGGGGGGGCGGCGCATGCGAACTGTGCCATTGGGGCCTTCGGTGGGGTTCCCCATGGGGCCGCGAACCGTGTGAGGGGTGTGCCAAAATGGGCCTCCGGTGGGCGGGGAAGACGCATGCGAACTGTGCCATTGGGGCCTTCGGTGGAGCTCCCTATGGGACCACGAACCGTGTGAGGGGTGTGTCAAGGGCCTGCGGTGGGCGGGGAGGACGCCTGCGAATGTGCCACTGGGGCCTTCGGTGGAGCTCCTGATGGGGCCACGAACCGTTTGAGGGGTGTGCCAAAATGGGCTTGCGGTGGGCGGGGAGGACGCATGCGAACTGTGCCACTGGGGCCTTCGGCGGAGCTCCCTATGGGGCCACGAACCGTGTGAGGGGTGTGCCACAATGGGCTTGCGGTGGGCGGAGGAAACATGCAAACGAACTGTGCCACTGGGGCCTTTTTGTGAGCTCCTAAGGGGCCACGAACCGTGTGAGGGTGTGTGCCGGGGAGGAAAATTGGCCTGTTGCGGCCAAAATGGCCTTGCGGTGGGCGGGAGGACGCATGCGAGCTGTGCCACTGGGGCCTTCGGTGGGGTTCCCTATGGGGCCACGAACCGTGTGAGGGGTGTGTGCCAAAATGGGCCTCGGGTGGGCGGGGACGACGCATGCGAACTGTGCCACTGGGGCCTTCGGTGGAGCTCCCTATGGGGCCACGAACCGTGTGAGGGGTGTGCCAAAATAGGCCTGCGGTGGTCGGGGAAGACGCCTGCGAACTGTGCCACTGGGGCCTTCGGTGGAGCTCCTGATGGGGCCACGAACTGTGTGAGGGGCGTGCCAAAATGGGCCTGCGGTGGGCGGGGAGGACGCATGCGAACTGTGCCACTGGGGCCTCCGGCGGAGCTCCCTTTGGGGCCACGAACCATGTGAGGGGTGTGCCAAAATGGGCCTGCGGTGGGCGGGGAGGACGCATGCGAACTGTGCCACTGGGGCCTTCGGTGGAGCTCCCTATGGGGTCACGAACCGTGTGAAGGGTGTGTCAATGTGCCCAAATGGGCCTGCGGTGGGCGGGGAGGACGCATGCGAACTGTGCCATTGGGGCCTTGTGTGGAGCTCCCTATGAGGCCACGAACCGTGTGAGGGATGTGCCAAAATGGGCTTGCTGTGGGCGGGAAGGACGCCTGCGAACTGTGCCACTGGGGCCTTCGGTGAAGCTCCTTATGGGGCCACGAACCGTGTGAGATGTGTGCCAAAATGGGCCTGCGGTGGGCGGGGAGGACGCATGCGAACTGTGCCATTGGGGCCTTCTGTGGAGCTCCCTGTGAGGCCACGAACCGTGTGAGGGGTGTGCCAGAATGGGCCTGTTGTGGGCGGGAAGGACGCATGCGAACTGTGCCACTGGGTTCTTCGGTGCAGCTCCCTACGGGGCCACGAACCGTGTGAGGGTGATGGTGATGGGAGGGGAGGAGGGGGAGGAGGAGAGGAGGAGGTGGGACGCGGGGCGCTGTCTCTTCAAAACGAGGACCCAACACCACAGGATGGCTGGGAAAAAGTTTAGGACGCCCTGCCAAACGTGCCCGTGCCTTGTAAACTGTTTAATCATTTGCTAAAAGGCGGGCCCCCCGTAAATCTACTTTTTTTTCGCGGCGCGAGCGTGTGAAATATGTACAACGCAAACGCACTCATATTAGATGTGCGTCCTCCACGCATGGGCGACGCGCGCGTTCGGAAATCTTCAAATTGTGCGCTCCTTGGCGGGTGCTTTCTGGCCATGCCGTTCGGTAAGACGGAAACGATGCACCTAAACTAGTTGTGTGCTAGATGTTCGTGTCGGACGTGCGCGTCCAGCATCAGCAGAGTGCACGCCAGTCGTTGACAACAGGTATTTCTGGATTCCCACATCCCAATCTACTTCAAGCGCCTTCGTACTTCAAGAGTCGACCTGTTTTGTTGTTTCGTTGTCAATTTTTGAGCGGGCCCGGCTCAATCTACGTGATCCGCTTTCCTATTTTATGTTTCCTACTTTTTCCGACTGGCGAAAACTGGTCGGAGGTTGGGGGGTCAGATCGCATTGGAACGGAGAGCCCCCCCCTGGAAGTCGGCGCGCGAGAGGAAAAACCGCGACGCCGCTAGGGCGATTCTGACGCAGTGGACCGCCCCTCCGCCACCAGAGGGCGCGCGGTGGCTTGGGGTGTCCCCGCCGTGGTGTCCCATGTCCCGCGAACGTTCGTGTTGATGCGTGTTTTGCTCCTCCAGGCTCGGGGCGGGAGGCGCGGTCCCCGCACAGCTCTGCGGAGCAAAGCTCGAGCGGCTCGGAGGGCGCGCTCGGCAGCTCGGGAAGGGCGAGGCGGACGCGTCCTCGAGGGAGGCGTCGAGGTTTCGAGGACTGTGTTCACTCTCCTGTCGGCGGTGAGCGAGGGGGGGGAATGAGAAGGCGAAGGCCTTCTCAGAAGGCGGCGGGTCTTCTCAGAAACCCTCGCGCCTTCTGAGAGGTTTTCCGTGTCCAGGAGGAGGAGGAGGGGGAGGGGACATCCGAGCCTTCTGAGAAGGCCCGCCCCCTCTCACTTCCCCCTGGGCTCGCCGCTGATCCTGGACATGTGCACGTCGAGAGTACATTCGCGACGGGAGATTTTTTGCCGTTTCGGACTCTGGAGGCCTTCGCCGGTCTTCGGGACCGTCAAGACACGATTCGGGATGAAAAACTGGCCCTGTGGAGAGGGTTGGGACTTGGGGGGACCCTGTATACATACCGAGACATCAGATCTCATCAGATCTTTGTCGCATGTGTAATGCCGTTGCCCGCCCGTCAACATGTTAAGAGTTTCGATCTTAGGATCGCTCTTATTGTCGACCTGCATCTCGCAGACGCCTGCGGAGATGTTCCGCCGCCGCCACAGTCTGGCCAAGCTGTTGGATTATTTGTTACCCCGGTCGTTGTGGAAGCCTTGGGGGATCTCTGGGTGGGTGAGGGAGAGAGGGAGACATCTTGGTGTATGTATGCATGCATACATGTATGTGTGTATGTATGCATGCATGCATGCATGCATGCACACATGCATACACGCATGCATGCACACGTGTACGTATATATGTGCGTATGTAGATTTGTATGTATGTATGTATGTATGTATGTATGTATGTATGCATACATGTATGTATGTATGCATGTATGTGTGTATGCACGTATGTATGTATGCATTTATGCATGCATCCATGTATCCATGTATGTATACATGCGTACATGCATGCATATAATGTCTGTATGCGTGTATACATACATGTAAATATGCATGTATGTGCCTATGCATGCATTTATATATGTACGTATGTACGCATGCATGCATGAATGCAGGCATGCCGGCAAGTCTGTACGTATGCATGTACATCTGTATTTATGCATGCATGCATGCATGTATATAGTTGTCTTCATATAAAAGCGTGTATATGCATGTTTATGTATGTAGACACACATGTGTATGTATGCATGTAGGTGTGTGTGCATGCATGCATGCATACATCTATGTATACAGTTATGCATGCACGCATGTATGCATGTACGTATGCATGTAGGTGTGTATGCATATTTATACACATTTATACACACTGTTAATGTATGTTCACACACATACATTTACACACCAGACCATATATCGCGAGAGAGCGAGGGATACTTTATATACGTATATATATATATGGGAGCGGGAGAGAGAGAGGGAGAGAGAGTTATAGGTATACTATACATATGTATATACATATGTATATATACACATACATGCATACATACATACAGAGCGGGATAGAGGGAGAGAGAGAGAGAGAGCGATATTGATGTTTTTTATTTATACATATGTACACAGAGAGATATACTGATATATAGAGAGAGAGAGAGAGAGAGAGAGAGAGAGAGAGAGAGAGAGAGAGAACGAGAGAGAGATAGAGAAAGAGATAAACGAGAGAGAGAGAGAGAGAGAGAGAGAGCGAGAGAGTGAGAGGCAGAGAGAGACAGAGATAGAAAGAGAGAGAGAGAGAGAGAGAGAGAACAAGGGAGAGAGAGAGAAGAGGATTAGGAGAGCTAGGAGAAGGAAGACGAGGAGGGGAAGGAGGAGGCCTCTTGGGGAACTCTTGGGGCCTCGTGTGAACTTCCTTGGGCCGTTTTGGCCGATCTCAGAGGCCTCTTGGGACGTAATAGTACACATGCTCCAGGTTCTTGAATGATTCTGATCGATCACTGGGTTCCCCCCCTCCCCCCCTCCCCTCCCCCCCCATTCCCTCCATGCATGGCCTCCAAAGCGGCCCCCAAAAAGGCTCCAGGACGGCCCCTTTGTCTTAGGGCATGCCATGGTCACGATGCCCTGGAGAAGTTGCGATGCAATTTCCAGGCGCGCCCAACCGCACCCGAGAGCGCACCGAAATCCCTGGAGCTCGGGGGTCTGTGCCCCTGAGAGAGCGCTTACAGTGGAGACCCATGCCAAGAAACACCCTGCTTGCCTCCAGGGTGTCCTGGGGTCTTAGGGTTAGGTTCATTGTGGAAGGTGTCTTGTGGACTGGCCTCCACTGTATAGCCCTCCGAGCAGCGAGCTCGAAGGGACCAGAGGACTCCACTTCATGCCTCGCGGCGCTGTGGCGCATCTCAGACACTGTAGCTAGAATCAGTCATGCATTCAGGGACGCTAGTCCGTCGAGACATTCGTGCTCGCATCACAGGGCTCCCACCTCGTAAGAAGGAGCTTTTTTGGCCTGATTGTCTTGCATGGGTAAGGAAGGATTCACAGTGCTGCGCTACGGGAACTTCTTGTCGACCCATGCTCTCGACAAAGATGTGTGAGAAAGCACACCAAAGCGACATTCGAGCAGATCTGACCTTGGCAAGTCGACAGTCCTGAGAGCGCACCCGAATCTTCCCGGCCCCTCCATGAGGGATCCAACCCAGCAGCCCAGACGCGCCCCTTGCTCGCCCAACGGGTGCTCACTTCCCTTACTGGCCTCCGCAGGACGCGTCGGACAGCTCGTCCTCCAGCGATGTTGTGGGTTCCAGCCTGGGACGGACCCCGGCCAGAGACGCGGACCCTGCTGGGGCTCGGGAGGCGGTGACCCTGACCGACGGCTCGGCACGGGAGGGGCACCCGCGCTCCACGAGTGAGCCCGCGGCTTCGGCAGCACGCGCCGCGGCCAGTCCGCGGCCTTCGCCTGGCTCCTCGGAGCACGACTCGTGCGGCGGGAACGGCGCGCTCAGTGACGCGGACCGCACCGCAAGCGCGGAGCCGGCCTCGCCAGGGGCGCGGGAGACCTGGTCTCCGTGGGCATTAGCGCGGTCGGAGCCGTCGCCAGGAGCCTTGGAGGGGTGCATCCCGGAGGCCAATTGCGGTGAGGCGCTCAGCTCCCAGGGTTCGGAGCGGAGCGTACAGCGGACGGAGCGGAGCGTACAGCGGAGCGCGCAGGAGGCCGAGGAGGAGGAGGAGGCCGAGGAGGAGGAGGAGGAGGAGGCTGAGGAGGCGGAGGAGGAGGCCGAGCCCGCCCTTCAACAGGGCATCGCTGCTCCCCCGCCGTCGCTGCGGCAGGCAGGTGGTGGCACGCCGCGTGACGCCCGCTGCCGTGGGGCCGAGGGCCCTGCGGTCGCGGAGCCGCCGTCGCCCACGCCGCCCGCGCTGCGCGGCGACCCGGGGCCCGCGGAGCCGCCGGAGCCCGCCGGGGCGCCCGCGGAGCGCTGCGCGGGGCCGGCAGAGCGCGCGTGGCCGGCGCCCAGCCCCTCTGCGGCCCGTGGCGCGGGCTCGGCGAGCCCGCGCGCGCGGGCCGCCCCCACGGGGCCGGGGCGCCGCTGGCCCGCGCGGGGGCGGCCCGCCGAGGCGGGGCCCGGCCTGGCCGCGCGGAGGGCTGCGGTGCAGGAGCTGCTGCGGGAGCTGCGCGTGCAGGCGGAGTGCATCTCTGGCCTGGAGGCGCGGGTGCGGGACAGCGACGCGGCCACCTGGGCACTGCTCGAGGAGGCTGGGCGGCACGCGCGGGAGGAGGGCGCGGCGGGGCCGGGGCGGGGCCTGTGCGGCACGGCGGGCGGGCAGCGCACAGCTTCTGTGAGGGCTGGCGCAGGGGGTCAAAACACGAGGAGGCCACCGCGACCGCTCAGGCAGCAGCGCATCTCAGCATCGTCCAACCGATCCCCCTCCCCACTGGGCCATGTCATCTCAGTCCCGCCAGCCCAGCGCCCACAGGTGGGGATAGGTTCCGCGAGACCAGAAGAGAGAACAGCATACATCCCCACCTAGGGGGGCAAATCGGCCAGTGTGGTCAAGGCCTTGCCAGTGGGGATGGGGATCGGCTAAGCGATACTCAGATAGATTGGGCGTTGCGCGCAGATGCGTCGAGGGGCCGTTTCTCTCTTGGACTTGGTACTTGCTTTTTTGGGCCAGCGGGGGCCTCGTCGCCGTGGTCTGGATCCAGCTCCAGACGCCGACGAGGTTGCTGTCCTGGAGGGGAGCGAGGGGTACATTGCTGCACGCGTGCGCAGAGGCAGGAGGCTTGAAAAGGTGGCGCATGCAGAATGTGATTGAAGATGTCGTCGAGGGAAGAATCACGATGACAACGATCAAGATTCGGCGGCGAGCCTGGGGCGGAAGCGAGAGGGGGCGGGCCTTCTTGGCAGGCGGCAGGGCTTCTCAGAAGCCCTCCCGAGAGGTTTCTAAGCCTTCTCCGAAGGCAGAGGCGGCTTCTCAGAAGGTCGGATGGCTCCTTCGAAGCTCCGCCGCCTTCCGAGAAGGCCTGCCCCTTTTCACCTCCCCTCCGCGCGCGCCGCCGAGAGGTGTCGCGGGACCTCGTCGTCGCCGATCTTGGTCGGGATCCATGCCTGCCGTCGCCGAGCCGCGAGGATGATCCACGAATCGACGATGACCAGCATAGACTACGACCTAGATCGACACCGACCTTTCTCCGCGTTCAGCCTTGGTCATGGTCACCGTTTTCTTTCCTTTTCGATGAGGCCGATGTCCAGGCGGGGAGCGGGGGTTCTATCTTTGGACGTGTGCGCAGAGGCAGGAGGCTTGAAGTGGTGACGCATGCAGAACGTGACAACATATGTAGTTGAAGGAAGAAGCGCGATGACAACAATCAAGACCTCGCGGGATCTCGTCGATGCCGATCTCGGGTAGGGCCCATGCTTGCCGTCGCCGATTCGCGAGGATGATCCACGAATCGACGAGGACCAGGATAGACTACGACCAAGGTCGACACCGACTTTTCCGCGTTCAGCCTTGGTCATGGTCACCGTTTTCTTTCTTTTTCGATGAGGCTGATTTCCAGGCGGGGAGCAGGGGTTCTATCTTTGGACGTGTTCGCAGAGACAGGAGGCTTGAAGTGGTGACGCATGCAGAACGTGACAACATATGTAGTTGAAGGAAGACACACGATGACCATGATCAAGCTCTCGCGGGATCTCGTCGACGCCGATCTTTGTCAGGGTCCATGCTTGCCGTCGCCGATTCGCGAGGATGATCCATGAATCGACATGACCAGGATAGACTACGACCTAGATCGACACCGACTTTTCCTCGTTCAGCCTTGGTCATGGTCACCGTTTTCTTTCCTTTTCGATGAGGCTGATTTCCAGGCGAGGAGCGGGGATTCTATATTTTTGGACGTGTGCTCAGAGGCAGGAGGCTTGATGTGGTGACGCATGTATAGCGCGATCAGATTTCAGACGGCCTGAGTGGAATGGCGCTTCTAAGAGGATGGTGACGGGCGGTCCTTGCCACGGGTGTTACTGTGAATGCCTGCTTGCTGCCCCTGCGACATGCCACCGCGGCGATACTTTGTGCAGGTTTGTTGATGGGCCTGTTTTCCACCACCACCACCATAAGTTGGATGGGGGAAGGAGGAGGAGCACGAGGAGGAGGAGGAGGACGAAGAGGAGGAGGAGGAGAAGAGGAGGAGGACCCCCTCCCCCTCCAACTTCTGGTGGTGCTGGTGGTTGTGGAGAACAGGCCCATCATTTGTCCCTCATCCAGCTGCTCCTGGACGTTGCTGTCATTTTCCCGCTGCCTGAAAATCGTTGTGGCCATCCGTGGGCGCGCGCCATCGGGGGACCGTCGCGGACTTGCCGTGGCGCTCGCCGCGGCGGTCGCAACTGGCAGTACTTCCACGCCAGCCCTTGCAGTTGTCGATGTTGGGACCCCTCTCTCCGAGACTTGGCTCGGGCCGCCGCGCGCAGGGAGCTCCCGCGGGGCGATGGTAGCGGCTGGGTCCAGTGCTCCGCGGGCACCCTGACATCCTGGAGGCCCTTGCCTTTCCTCTTCCTCCTCCTCCTCCTCCTCCGCCTACTCCTCCTCTGCCTCCCTCCTCCCTCCTCCCTCCTTCCTCCTCCCTACTCCCTTCTCCTCCTCCTCCTCCTCCTCCTCCCATCTCCTCCCTCCTCCTCCTCCCTCCTCCTCCTCCTCTCCTCCTTCCGCCTCCTCCCTCCTCCTCCTCCTCCTCCTCCTCCTCCTCCTCCTCCTCCTCCTCCTCCTCCGCCTCTTCCTCCTCCAGAGGCCCTTGCTTCTCGAGATGGGCGGGGCTGCCGCTCCGGCGGGAGCGTCGGGCCGTGGTTCCTTAGGGAGGAAGGGTGCGGTGCGGCTCGCACGGGCGCCCCCCCAGGCGAGCACGACCACGCCCAGCAGATGCAACAGCGCGCCCCCCCAAATCATACTAATGCTAATAGTGGTAATAAAAAGAATAAACATCACCATATTCATAAGAATACGAAGAAGCGTGAGGACACTGCGCGAGGCACCGAGAAGCCCCTGAGGGCGCCGCGAAGGCGTGGCAAGCTGGCTGAAGCCCCCGGGGAGCCTGGTCAAGTCTTGGGAGGCCCCAGGGGAGGCGTCGGAGGCTTTGGGAGATCTTATCACCGAGCGCGTTCCACTACTCGCAAAGTGCCTACACATGTCCGCTTTGATGTAATTTATCGTAGATCCTCCGCGGGGGCTCCAGGCCATTTGCGTGTATTTCTTTGCGATTAGTGGAACGCGCTCGTCTATCTTGCGACGCTCTGGGAGGCTCCAGGGAAGTCCCTGAGGTGCACTCGCGGGGATGACCGAGAGAAGGGGGGGGGGCGGAGGTCTTTTCTGGGCGGTCTGGCGTCGAGAGCCAGCTTATGACACCAGCGCCTCGCTTCGACCCCCAGTCTGTGCTGTGTCTGATTGGTTTTGGCATAAAGCGGCTCGGAGGGAAGCATCATCGCCCACGTCCGCGCGGTTATGCTTTAGATCACCCGCGGGCGCGAGACGATCATCGCGCTTCGCACGCAGCGGTCTGGGCTTCGTCGCGCGTCGCCCATCATGGGGCGCGATGCGCGAAGTTAGGTGACTAGGTGCTCGGTTGCTGGGATGTCGGAATTCCGCCGTCGTTCCGCGGCATTGCCAGAGTGCGATTCCGATTCACGCCGTCGATGAATGGGGGTCACCGCGCTGTTGCGGCAGGCGGCGGACGCGCCAGACACTTCCTGTCCGGCTGTCCGACTTCCTGCTGGTTGGTAAGGGTGTGTTGGACGAGGAACTGTCGCCATGAAGGAACGGGTCCTGAGGGAGAAGGGTCCTGAGTTTTTTCGCCGTTTTGGTCTTCCCAGGGCCCTCTGCGGGCGCTGGGACGTTCAGAAAACGATTCAGGACGAAGAACTGGTCCTTGGGGAAGGCCTGGGGTCTTGCCAGGATTGGTCTTGAGAACGGGCGCTTCCCACTTGTGCAGCTCCTGGGCCACGGGGGGGGGGTGCGGGCGTTCGGTGGCAAATCGTGGGAGCCTTGTAGGTCCTCGCAGTTCTTTGTGGTGCATTAGCGTGCGCCCCCGTATGATCATCGATGAGACAGCGCCGATGCAGCGTCGGTTCAGAGCCGATCTGGCGCCGATGAGCGTCGACTAGCGTCGGTCAGCGTCGATCGCGCAAGAGCCAGCAAGATGGCTCCCGCGAGGCCAGCGTCGGTTCGCGTCGGCCAGCGTCGGTTGGCGTCGGAGGCTCCCGCGAGCTGCCAGATGATGATGATGATGATGATGATGATGATGATGATGATGATGATGATGATGATGATGATGATGATGATGATGATGATGATGATGATGATGATGATGATGATGATGATGATGATGATGATGATGATGATGATGATGATGATGATGATGATGATGATGATGATGATGCTGATGATGATGATCATGATGATGACGATGATGACGATGATGACGATGATGATGATGATGATGATTGATGATGATGATGAGATGATGAGATGATGATGGATGATGAGAGATGAGGAGGGGAGAGAGGGGAGGAGGAGGAGGAGGAGGAGGAGGAGGAGGGAGGAGGAGGGAGGAGGAGGAGGAGGGAGGAGGAAGGAGGGAGGGAGGAGGGAGGAGGAAGAACTGTCAGCATAAGTCACCGGAGGTAGCCTGTGAATACTTTTAGCCAATCTGACAGAGACTACGTTCTCGATGCGAAAGAAGTTACTGATGAGGTACTGGAGAGCTGCATGTACTTTAGGAGAGTCTGCTTGCACCCGTCATCTGGAACACTCCCTTCCTGGGTGGAAGAAGGGAGGAGGAAGGAGGAAGGAGGGAGGAGGGAGGAGGGAGAACGGAGGAAGGAGGAAGGAGGAAGACGGTGGAGGAAGGAGGAAGGAGAGGGGAGGAAGGAGGACGGAGGCAGGAGGCAGGAGGAAGGAGGAAGGAGGAAGGAGGAAGGAGGAAGGAGAAAGGAGGAAGGAGGACGGAGGAAGGAGGAAGGAGGAAGGAGGAAGGATGCAGGAGGCAGGAGGCAGGAGGCAGGAGGCAGGAGGAAGGAGGAAGGAGGAGGAGGAAGGAGGAAGGAGGAAGGAGGCTGGAGGAAGGAGGAAGGAAAAAGGAGGAAGGAGGAAGGAGTAAGGAGGAGGAAGGAGGATGGAGGAAGGAAGAAGGAGGAAGGAGGAAGGAGGAAGGAGGAGGAGGGAGGAGGAGGAGGAGTAGGAGGAGGAGAAGGAGAAGGAGACGGTGAAGGAACAGGAGGAGGAGAAGGAGGAGGCGGATGAGGAAAGGATCGCAGGTCAGCACGATGGGTCACCCGATGGAGCTCACGGAGGAGATGCGTACCATAGGTGGCAAGGTGATCATCATGAGCGAGCAGCACCTGCAGGGTGAATACCAGCTAACCGAGAAGTGCGGCGCCTGGGTCACGAAGGTCGAAGACTCCATCACAATGGCAGAGCAGTTTGACGAGCAGTAAGCAGCCTCATGCAAGGGGCGAGCGGCTGGCTTTGGAGTCATATGGATACGGGCCAAGCCGACACCAGGACGTACGCACATGAGATTCGGACCAGCAGAAGAGTGGATCATCCTTGCGGCCGATATGAAAAGGTACCACTCACTGTTTGTGAACGGCACAGATGGCAAACAGCAGAGGATGTCCATCACTCGTATCAAGAAGCAGCTGCAGGTGATCAGCAAGATGCCGCAGGAGAAAGTGCTCAGTAAGCACGTCCCGATCACCAGCAGCAGCATGCACTTCGAGATGGCAGGATATATTTATGAATTGGACGAGGGGCAGCTGGCGAGGCTGGTTGACCAGACGGAGGGGCATTTGGCAACGGCATCGTCCCGATCGATGGCGACGGCAAGGAAGAGTTTCGCGACCTGGGCGAAGACAGCATGACAAACGAAAGCGGGAATGCTGCACAGACACGCGAAGCCGAGGGAGGCGCCCAGGTTCTAGATGGCTCTCAGACCTGAGTTCGCGACGGCAGACCCCACCATCATAATGAGTGAAAATGCTAAGGAGTGGGAGAGCATCTGGACTGACCCCGTGGACGAGAGGAAGCACACGATCGAGCAGCTGGAGTGCGCCAGGCGACGTGCACTGATGGGGGACCTGGACCCAATTGACATGGATATGCTCAACGATGCGCTGAGGGCGACGTCGGCATCCAAAGCGAAGGGCCTGGACCAGCTGAGCCCCACAGACATCGACAGACTTCCCACGGTGGCAAAGGCAGAGCAACTGGATATCATCGCTGAGTGTAAGAGACATTTGGCATGGCCACGTCAAATTTCGGCAACCAAATGTGCGATTGTTCCCAAGCCTGTCCCTGCTAGAGGAGATCGAGTCCTGGGAATGCTACCTTTACCAGTGAAGTTATGGTCGAGAGCGCGTGGCGATGTTTGCTCAATGTGGAGTGCTGGACTTTCAGACCATTGGGACACAGCGGTAAAAAGCAGCTCGGCGCTCCGCGCTGGATTGCTAAGAGCAGTACTAGATGAGGCGGGCATCGAGATCGGCGCGTCGGCCATGACATTATTGTTAGACATAGAGAAGTTCTACGACACGGTGTCCCTAGTTATTTAATCGCTTCGCTCATTCCGCCGGCCCGTATTGTGCCATCGCAGGCGTTTGTTTGCGCGTTCGTGGCCTCTTGGAGCCTCGGTGGGGCCGTTTGGGGCCTCTTGGCGCTTCTTTTTAGGTCTCTTGGAGAACTCGGGAGGCCTCCAGGGGGCCTCCTGAGCTCTCGTGACGGTCTCTTGGGGGGCTTTCGGCGGGCTCTTGGCGGTATTTGTTGGTCCTCTTGGGGCCTGGGGCCTGACGTTGTTGGTCCTCTTGGGGCCTCACGGGAGCTTATTGGGGCGTCTTGGGGGTGTCTTGGAGAGTCTCTTGGGGCCTCTTTCGGGGTCCTGGGCGCCTTCTGGGGCGGAGGGCTCGATTTTTCAGTTCTCGGTTCCCTTCTTGAGCCCCTCTTGGGCCCGTCTTGGGGCCTCTTGGTCCGCCTTGGGCAGCACTTGGGCCGTCTGGGGGGCGCTCTTGGGCCGCTCCGGGGCCGTCTTGGGAGCCTCGTGGGCCGTCTTGGAGCAGTCTTGAAGGCCTCTTGGGCCCTCTTGGAGCGTCCGGAAGCGAAAAGGCCAGAACGCAAAACAAACATCGAAAAAACCAATGAAAATCAACGATTTTGGCAACTTGGGGCCCTCTTCGGAGGCCTCTTGGAAGGCCCTTGGAGCGTCTTGGAGGCCTCTTGGGCTGTCTTGGGGCCATCTGGGGCGTCTTCGGGCGATCTTTGGCCGTCTCGGGCCTCTCTTGGACCGTCTAGAAAGCTTCTCGGGGCCCTCTTGGACCGATCTGGAGCCCTCTTGGACTCCGAAACAGAACTCCGGCATCTCTGACCCGACCTTGCCGGGACCTTGCCGGGGACTTGCCGGGGACTTGCCGGGGACTTGCCGGGGCCCTGCCGGGGTGCTTTTCGTCCGGGGACCCCCAGGGGCCGCCCCGCGCGCGCGAACTAGAAATACTGTTAACCAGGCGCCGGAGATCTTAGCACGCCCTGGCCCGTTGGGCCGGCGAAATTTGATGCAGATAGCATGCAGATCAGGTTTCCCAGCAGTTGCAGTTGGGTTAGAGGCAGTTGCGTTCCTCGGGCCGCGTTATTTGCAGGAACGCGCCATCATCAGCGAGGCGATTTTGCCCTCTAGGTCGCTGGTGGCAGGGTCGGCTCGAGGGGCCACGCTGGCCAAACTATTTCTTCATCCAGTGCTGGAGCTCGCCCACAGACGAACACCCTCAGTAGGATTGTGGACATTCGTGGGCGACGCGGTGGTGGGATGCGAGGGCAGTGCGAACGTGGTGGGCGAGCAGCTCCTAGAGGCCTCCATTGATATTTGCACCGGAGTGCCGCAGCAGCGGACGACAATTTCAGAACCGCGGTTGTAGGCTCCGACTTGAAGGAAGCCAAGAAGATAGCCCAGCGATTGCGACGGCGAGGAATACCGGCTAAAGCCAACGGGGTTGCAATGGACCTCGGACTGGACGCGGCTGGCGGCAGGGGGCAGGTCACCGCCAGGAGCAAGCAGAGACAAGTTCAAGCTCGCAAGAGGTTTGGCATAATCGTCGAGCTCAGGATAATCGCGGCGCTGAAGAAGGAGTCCAAGGGCCTCTACAACACAGGGGCGCTGCCGCAGGCGATCTACGGCCAGCGGGCGTTCGGCGTGTCCAAGCATGAGATCGCCGTGCTGCGCAGACAGGCGGGCAAAGTAGCTGGGGGCAGAGCAGGAGGTCGATGCCTGACGACGTTGGGCATGGAACTGGGCCTTAAAGGCCCTGCGGTGGACTTGCGCCTTGGAGTGCTACGCGAGTGGGCAGGAATGTGTCAGAATTTGCCTCGCATTCACCGACGAGCGGCAAAGGCGTGGCCAGCCAGCAAGGCGATATTGCACAAGCTAGGAACGACGATATGGCGAGCAGTACGAGGCACCGCAGGCGCGCTCATATCGACGCCTATGGACGGAGGATGGATACCTACGACGGCTACCTGTTGGCATCGACCTGGAGCGGAAGAGATGGAGTTGTGGGAGCTGCCGACCTCTGAGGACGGCATCATTGTCGCCGCGGGCTGCTTCCAGGGGCTGCTAGATGATTTCGAGGCCGATTTGAGGTGCGACATTTGGACAGAGGCGGCGAAGCACGAGCACGGGGGCAACCTCGAGGAGGGCGGCGACCTGCGGCCGATTGTCAGGCGGTTCGAGCGCAAGGGGATGCTCGATCAGCTGGCGCTCGACGTGACCGTTGTTGATGGCGGCCAGTGGCCCCGGGTCCACTGCAGAGAAACAAGGATGCGATGTGCCAGAGGTTGGTCCCAGGTGCCAGGACGCCCGTGAAACCTTGAAGCGCAGAATTTGGGAATGTTTTAGGAACGCTGAGCACGAAGACCCCCCTCCCCCCCCCACCCCTCCTCCCTGCTCGCCTCGCTCGCTCCCTCTTCGATGGCGGGCGGCTGGAGGGGCGGGGGCTTAGATGGGGTGGGTGGGTGGGTGGTTGGGGGGGGGGGGGCTTCGAGGCCTCCCGAGGAGTATGGCGACGGCTCGGGGGTATAATTTCGGGCGGCTCCAGGCGAAGACGATGTGGGTCGGCGATTTGCTCCCTGAGATGGTCCCGGGGTGAATGGATTGTGCAAGCTGCTGTTTCACGACCCCTCCCCGGAGCCCGCCAGACCGCCCCTCGCTCCGAGATCCAGGCTTTCTGTTTGGCCCTGGAAGAGGTGCCATAATCGTTCTGTTTATAACTGATCACTTGCCGGTGGCTCGTAAGTGGCGCTGTAAGATGGAGCGCCCCAGCCTGGCAGGGGCTAATGAGGATTTGTGGGCCAGGGCCCGTGGGGCCTGGCGTCTCATGCCAGATGCCGCCACCGTGGGGGTGCAGTGGGCTCCCTCTCGCACGGATGAATCCCCAGGAGTTGCTGGTGACAGACTGGCAGCTGGATGTTATAAAGGGCAATGCCGCTGTTGATATATGGGCGAGGGAAGGGGGCGGAGCTGGCTTGGGAGTTCGGGCTGGTTGGGGGGACCCCTCAGACGGATCGGATCGATGCCGCTTCCAGCCTGTTGTGGCGACGCGCCAGACGAGCGCTAGCTGATTCGGCCAGCGCAGAATCTCAAGTCAGAGGCGAGAGAGCGGCCGCCCTGCAACATGCATACCAGAGCTGTCAAGGAATCGGCCCGCCAGCTCGAGATGTCTGGCTCGGGCTGGAGGTGCGCGGAGTGCGATCAGGTGGTGCCAGGTTCCAAGTTCCCGCTTTGCGGCCTCACCATGCGCTGGAAAGACCATCCCAGAGGGCACTGGGCCGCCTGAAGTGCAGCAGGCTGCCCAGTCTTTTGTTGCGGGAGCCCTCGAGCTTCATGGGTCGCGCGCGATGGCCTGGGTGGACACTTTGTTCATGTATGTTTGCAGTAATTAAGTGTGGCCGCTTCGCAACTGTAGACGACCGACGCATGCAGATTCGTTGTGGAGGTAGGACCCCCAAAGGGGTTGATGACTTCAGTAGAATTAGGAAGGGGCTTTATCCTAGGAGGGCGGGGCCACCGCGGGCGGTCGTGGAGGCCATGGCGGCGCGGGGGCGCGCGAGAGGCGCGTCGCCGAGTGGCCCGCCCGCGGAGTTTCAGGGTGCCCCCCCTCCCTGTCCCCCGCCGCCCCCCCAGCTGGCTCAGCCCGTGGCGAGTTCCATGGGGGCGAGCCTGTGCAGCAGCAGGCGCGACGCGAGCGTCTGCGCGGAGCTCGGGCCCCCCGCGAACGCGCGCCTGCTGCTGGGGGGGGGGGGGCGGTGGGGAGGGCTGTTTTGTCTTCAGTCGTGTCTTCAGGGGGCTCCGACTAAGTTGAGGCGGGTCTGACTCCCAGGTGGCGGAGATCATGCGTGCGCCACCCTGGGGAGCCTGTTGGACATTCGCCCCCCTTCATAGCAATCCATGGCAATCCTCATCCTCCCTCTTGCAGGCACCCTGGAGGCCTCTCGAGGGCTTCTTTACGGCTTCCTGGGGGCCCCCTCGGAGGGATTGCTGGGGTCCCGCTCGATGTCTCGGGGCGGTGCTCCCCTGCCTGTTCGAGGCGCCCGTGCCGTGACATGTCGCTGGATTGATGTATCAAACGCTATGGCCCAGTCAAGCATTACAGCATTGTTCCGCCATCGCTGCTATTTCGTGCAACACTCATGCACCTCACGAGCATGAGGGAGTCCGCAGCGCCACGCCCATGACGAAAACCATTCCGTGAATTACGAACGCACTCGTCTCAACCTCCACGTATCAATCGCCGGCGAATCAACGAGGCCTTTATATTGTAATCAATCGGGAGCAGCGAAACAGGCCCGTAGTTTTCCGGAAGGGCCGTCTCCTTTTTTGGATTAAAAGCCATTTGGGCTCTCCTCTAAGACTCTGGAGTAGATTTTCGATTCTTCGGAAGAGCAAGCCATCACTATAACATCCGGTGTGCCACCGCCCCCCCCCCCCAGGCCACGGGGATGGCGAATCCAGTGGCCTTCGGCCCATCCCGCGACCGTGCCTGGGTCGTGGGTCGTGAGGGCTTCCCGGGGAGGCGTCCATGGGGCCTGCGGGCTGTCTCGGGGGCCACCACTTGGGCTGGGGGTGGAGTTCGGTAGCAAATCGTGGGAGCCTAGTCTACCCTCTTAATTATATTTTTAGCGTCGGTCAGCGTCGATTAGCGTTTGGGAGTCGATGAGATATCGCCGACCTAACGCCGGCTAGCGTCGATTAGGGTCGATTTCGCGTCGACTATCGTGAATTAGCGTCGATTCGCAAGAGCTTACAAGATGGTATTGGAGGCTCCCATGAGTTGCCACCGAAGGTGGGGGCGGGGGGCACGATCTGTGTCAAATCAAACCATGCGGGCAACCCGCGCGCGTCGGTCGCGCGCGCATGTCCAAATCCTCCCAAAATCGTTACCGTTGACAAATGGACACCGTCATCGTCATCGGCGTGATCAGCATCGGCGCCATCTTTGAGGGCGGAGGGTTTCAGATGGCATGATGAGCGATTGGTCCGTGAAACCCTCGAGGCCTTTCGCGGCGCGCGCTGTATCATCCAGTCCGCGCGGCCGCTCCCGTGAGGTCTGGATCGATATTCGCGCGGCGACGCTCCGATGTAAGGTCCGACGTGCATCCGACGTAATCCGACGGAGGAAGCGGAGGAGGAGAGGAGGAGGAGGAGGAGGAGGAGGAGGAGGAGGAGGAGGAGGAGGAGGAGGAGGAGGAGGAGGAGGAGGAGGAGGAGGAGGAGGAGGAGGAGGAGGAGGAGGAGGAGGAGAGTCCGAGGTGAACCCGACGTAAGGCCGACGTGGGTCCGATGTAAATTTGGCCCCCGGCTACCGCCGCGCGAGGTCTCCAGGATCTTCCTCACAAGTTGGTGTCACTGGCAGAGCCCTGCCCCCTCTTCCGCCTGGTCGGCTGCACGTAGGAGCGACCTCTCGGTGCACGGCTTTCGGGGGGTGTTTCGGGGCGAAGCCCAAGCCCGCAGGCTGTTGCTGTCGCGCCGAACGCAACGGCTGGCAGGCCGCCCGCCAAAGATTACTCTAGTTCAGGGCCACCCTTATCCCGCAAGGTCCGTCGCGTCCAGCGGCCACCGCTGCAGGCCATGGGCACCGCCGCCCACCCCGCCCTCCACGCCCTCCTCGCCATCGTGCTCATGGCGACGACGTGGCTGCTCACGGACGCGGCTGCAAAGGTAAAGAGTAAAGAGCAAAACGGCAGAACGGAGAATTAGTTGAGGGGCTGAGGTGGCCCGGCATTGATTCGGGCCAGCCGAAGTGTAATGGCGCCCAGCCCCTGTCAGCCAAAAAGGTGTGCGACCGAAAAACGTGTGACCGAACATGGGTCGAAATGGTGACCGAAAGTTTAGTGCGACCGAACTTGGGACCGAAATCGACAATCGTGTTGGCTTCGAACCAAGCATGCCGGTCGCTCTCGGGCGCGGTCGGGACATTTCGGGCGCCAGTTTCGGCCACACTCGGGCAGATTTTCGAGCATCGTTTCGATCATTGCACCTCAGTGATAGAGGCGAGGGTACGTGAGAAACGGGGGAGCAAGGGGCCCCCTCCCTCCTCATCCTCCTGCTCCCTCCTCCCTCCTCCTCCTCCTCCGCCTCCTCCTCCTCCTCCTCCTCTTCCTCCTCCTCGGTGAGATATGGGGGAGCAACGGGGCCCCCCGTCCCCCCCCGGCTGGGCGCGGCTCGGAGATCTGGCCAATTTTTCTCGATCCCAGCAGGGCTCCGAGGGCCGATTCTGAGCGTGTTTGCCTTCACCCTGCCCACGTGACCGTTTTTTCATGGCGCCAACATCGCAGCGCGGATTTCGAACGGAAGACGGTAGGATGGGGCTGGAGTGTCCTGGAGAGTTTCGTTCCGGATTTCTAGGTGAATTTCGTGCGGATTTTCTTTGGCC
>CAUYUJ010022219.1:63097-120597 GCA_963575745.1 Prorocentrum cordatum
CTCTATATATATATATATGTGTATATATATACATCTACATCTGTGTATATCTCTATCTCCCTACATCTGTTATAGATGTATCTATAATTGTATTTATCAGAGTGAGGGGGCCGAACGGTCATGTCCCTGGGTGCGTGGCTGAAGTGGGTTTCCGCCATGCGGATTCTTGATGTTGTTGTTGTTGTTGTTGTTGTTGTTGTTGTTGTTGTTGTTGTTTGGCGTCGTTTTCCCCGCGACCCGGCCCGCGACCCAGCCGCGACCCACCCCGCGACCCGCCAGCGACCCATTCTGCGATCCGCCCGCGACCCACCCGCGGCGCCTCCCCGCGACCCACCCGGCGACCCACCCGAGACTCACCCGCGACCCCCCCCGCGACCCGCCCGCGGCCCGCCCGCGACCCACCCGCCACCCGCGACCGACCCGCGACACCTCCCCGCGACCCAACCGCGACCCACCCGCGACCCACCCGCGACCAACTCACGACCCACCCCGCGACCTACCCACATTAGTTTAACGAAAAATCGGCGCCTGCGGCGGGCCCCTGGTACAACTTGTAAAATTTACGCGCCTGCGGCGGGCTTCTTCAGAGCCTCACAGACTGCAAACGTCCCAGCCGCCCCCTTTCTCTTGCCCGCAACTGCGGTGTGCTACGTATCAATACATTGATATATGTGTATGTATGTATGTATGTATGTATGTATGTATGTATATATGTATGCAATATATATATATATTATATGCATGATATATATATATATATAATATATATATATATCTAATATCTTATATCTGCATGTATGTGATATATGCATGTATGTACGTAGTGCGTACGTAATGTAGTTTATGTATTTTTGTGGATGTGTGTATTATATCGTAACGTAATGTTTGCATTTATGTATGTTAATGTCTACTTATGATTATCTACACGCATAATATATATATAATATATAATATATATAGATATTTAACATGTACATTATTTATACATAATATATAATGTATATTCTATCAGAACCTTAATATCACCAGTTGTACATGCTATATATATATATATGCTAACTTCATCTAACCGTATATATATGTATAACCATGTGTAACATAACGCACATACCCCCCCCGCGACACACCATGTATATATATATATAATATATATATATATATACACGTACATGCATACAAACAACCATACATACATACATACAAACAAACATACATACTGGGGGGGGCAGGCCTGCGCCCCCCAAAAAGGTGCGCCGATCCTCCATGGGGGGACCGGGGGGCTCAGGGGCGGCCTGAGACCGCTCCCAGAATGGTTCCAAACACGGCTTAGCCCGGGAAAACGACCTCAGAGAGGTTCCAGACGCCCAAGATGGCCCCCAGACGGCCCCAGAGGCCCCCAAGATCGTTCAAGAGAGCCCCCCAGAGGCTTCCAAAGGGAGCCCCCAGAGGCCAAAATCGCCCAACTCCCTTCGGAAGCGTCATTTTTATAATATACGACTTTTCGGCTTTCCGACGCTCCACGGCGGCCCCAAAAAAACCCAAGATCGCCCTCAAACGCTCCAAGAGGCTTCCAAGACGGCCCAAGAGGACCCCAAGACGGCCCCAAAGGCACCCAGAACGGCCCAAGAGAGCCCCAAGACGGTCCCCAAAACGGCCAGCGGGCCCCCAACGAGCCCGATGCATCCCGAGGACGCCCCTCAAAGCCCCAGAAGCGAACCCGAACGGCCTCAAAACGGCTCCCATGAGGACAACATACACTTCCTTTCCTCGTGTTGCTCACTTGGCCTATACCTGGCCTTCAAGACGCCCCAAGAGAGCTTCAAATTGCTCACCGAGAGAAGCCCCAGGGGCGAAAATCATTGATTTCCTTGTCGTTCTTCAAGGATGTTCGCGTGGTCGCCTGCTCCGCTGCCCAGCGCCCGGCCCCAAGACACCCCAAGAGGGCGCCAACACGGCCCAAGAGGCGCCTATCATCGCCTCAGGGCTCCAGGCGGCCCCCCGAAGGAGTTCAAACACGCCACAGGGGCCCCAAACGAAGCCGACAGGGCCCCCAAAACGATCCAGCACGCCCATCATTGCTCCGATGCGGGCGCAGGCAGCCTCCGATGCGCACCAGGAGAGCTTCAAGCTGATCCCCGAGAGGCTCCAGGGGCGAGAATCAGTGGCCTCTCTTTGGTTTTCAAGGATTTTCGTGCGGTCGCCTGATCCGCTGCTCGACGCGCGGAGACGGCGCAAGAGGCGCCCCAAACGGCCCCAAGACACCCCAAGAGGGCCCCAAGGCGGCCCACGAGGTGCCCCAAATCGCCCAAGGCGGGTCCAGGTGGTTCCCCAAATCAGCAATGTGTCCCGAAACGGCCCCAGCACGCCCACCATCGCTCCGATGCGGCCCACGAGGTATCCAAGACGACCCAGTACGACAAGAACCCCAGAGGCCCCCAAGATCGCCCAAGTTCCAACCTGAAGGATGCAATGGTATTTCGATGGGACAAACTGAGCTCGGGAAGCACCTAAGGATTTCCTCCTGCTGTTTTTTGAATGGTTTTGGCTATCCCAGATGGAACCCTGGCCTTGTCTTAGACGTCTTGGAAGCCTAGGTGGGTCTCTTTAGTCATCTTGGGGTCTTCCTTGGGGCTACGAGGTGCTTGCTGGGGCACTGTTGGGCCAGCTGGGCGGCCTTGGTGGCTTTTTCCTGCGCTGCCTTGGAGAGCCTTGGATAGCTTTGGAGAGCCCTAGGGACGCGTCGGACCTCCAGAGAGCCTGGGAAGGCAAGGGTCGGTGCAAGAGCCACCGCGTGAGAAGGGAGGGGGGGCTGTAGAAGAATGCCAGAGCACCCTGCCAGACAGCACTCGGTATTCTACTGGGCCTCGACGTACCCCGCAGGGCCGCCCACGGTCCAGTTCGATGCGATTCGATGCGCCGGCCGGGGCGAAGATTCCGATTCGATTCGATTCGGCTCGGTCCCCCCTGGATCGGCCAGGGCCGGTCGGAGCCAGGCGCGGCGATCCGGTTTCGACTCGACTGGGGGCGATTCGCTGGCGATCCGGTCCGTGTCCGACCCGATCTGATTTGGCGATTCGGTCCAGCGCAGGCATTCCAGGGGTAGCCGCGGTGGCGGGTTGCTGATCTATCCGAGGACTCCAGCGTGACCGGGGTGAACGTTGCCGAGCTCTTCGGCCGAATGCCTACGGTGCAGATCGCTCGTGCGGGTGCCTGCTGGGGAAGCTAGAGTGTGTGTGAGTGTGTGTGTATGTACATGTCGAGGACATGGAAAGCGACGAAGTTACTCCCCACGTGTCCGAGTAGTCTTGCTCCTCTGGGCAGCTGCTTCTGGGTCTCGCTTTTGTCGGTGCCTTTGTCTTTGCCAGTGGGTATTTTGTGGTACTTTCAACGTGCCCTCTAATTGCTGTCACTGTCGCTGTCGCCAGTGCCGTCGTATTTGTTATTGGGTGTCCCCCTCTACATTTCCCAACCATCCTGTGGTTTTGAGGAGACAGCGCCCCGCGTCTCTCCTCTCCTCTCCTCTCCTCTCCTCTCCTCTCCTCTCCTCTCCTCTCACTCTCCTCTTCTCCTCCTCTCCTCTCCTCTCCTCTCCTCTCCTCTCCTCTTCTCTCCTCCTCCTCCCCCTCCCTCCTCCTCCTCCTCCTCCTCCTCCTCCTCCTCCTCCCTCCTCCTCCCCCTCCTCCTCCTCCTCCCTCTCCTCCTCCTCCTCCTCTCCTCCTCCTCCTCCTCCTCCTCCTCCTCCTCCTCCTCCCTCTTCCCATTCGCCTCGTCATCGTCATCATCATCGTCATCATCGTCATCATCATCGCCATCGTCACGATCCACATTCTTATGATCATCACCATAGCCATCGTCAGCACCGCGCCCTTCATACGGTTCGTGGCACCACTGGGAGCTCCACCGAAGGCCAAAGTGGCAGCGGTTGCATGCGGCACCGCCGCCCCCCCCCCCCACACACACACTGGTTGGTGGGACACCCTAGCTCTGGAGTAGACCCACTTTATGAAATGGCTACTCAACATATGGAAACATATGCGGTGCCGCGTGTTAGTTTACCGCACCAAGCGGCAGCGTTGAAACATGATCAGTAGCAGCCCCAGCGGCACACCCGTGAAGAAGGTGCCCGTGAAAACGGCGCTGGGTGGAAAACGCGGTGCCCCCCCGCCCCCGCTGGGAAAACTCCCCAGAACGACAATCAACAGAAACCCGCAACGGCCTAAGCGCCGCAGTGGCCGGCACCCACGGAGCCCGTCCAACAACTACGCAGAGAGAGGACTTTTACGATGTTTCCACTCGTCACCGAGTCGTTGCCTCAATCCGCAGTGGTGCCGTAGGGGTGATCCTAGGGGCGACCGCCGCGACCCGTCGACCTTTGCGGTCCCTGCCGATGGCCACTCCAAAGAACCTGGCAGCGGCAGCGGGTGGCGGTGCGAAGTCATGCCTCTACCGTCGCGTCGATTGGCACTCTTATGATGCCGCTTTGTAAAGCCGCTCATTTGCGACAGGTCACTCTTACAGGTCATCAGAAGACGACGCATGGTGCCGCGTAGTGCCTACTAGGTTTGCCTCGGCCGCGGGAACGGCCGACCCGGTGACCCCGAGCAGCGTGTCCAGGGACAGCTGCAGGAGGGTATAGGCTTCGTCACCTGCACCGCCGCCCCATTTTGGCACACCCTTCACACGGTTCGTGGCCCCGTAGGGACCTCCACCGAAGGCCTCAGCGGGAGCGTCCGCATGGCACTGCTGCCCCATTTCGGCGCACCCCTCACACGGTTCTTGGCCCCATGCGGAGCTTCACCGAAGGCCCCAGCGGGAGCATCCGCATGGCACCGCCGCCTCATTTTGGCACACCCTTCACACAGTTCGTGGTTTCATAGGGAGTTCCACCGAACGCCCTAGCGGGAGCGTCCGCATGGCACCGCCGCCTCATTTTGGTGCACCCCTCACGGTTCGTGGCCCCATGGGGAGCTCCATCGAAGGCCCCAGCGGGAGCGTCCGAATGGCACCGCCGCCCCATTTCGGCACACCTCTCACACGGTTCGTGGCCCCATAGTGAGCTCCACCGAAGGCCCCAGCGGGAGCGTCCCGAAGGCCCCAGTGGGAAAGTTCGCATGGCACCGCCGCCCCATCTTGGCACACCCTTCACACGGGGTCGTGGCTGCTTTTAAGGAGCTCCACCGAAGGCCCCAGCGGGAGCGTCCGTATGGCACCGCCGCCCCATTTTGGCATACCTCTCACACGGTTCGTGGCCCCATAGTGACCTCCACGGAAGGCCCCAGCGGGAGCGTCCGCATGGCACCGCCGCCCCATTTGGCACACCCTTCACACCGTGCGTGGCCCCATAAGGAGTTCCACGGAAGGCCCCAGCGGGAGCGTCCGCACGGCACCGCCGCCCCATTTGGCACACCTCTCACACGGTTCGTGGCCCCATAGTGAGCTCCACCGAAGGCCCCAGCGGGAGCGTCCGCATGGCACCGCCGCCCCATTTCGGCACACCCCTCGCACGTTTCGTGGCCCCATAGGGAGCTCAACCGAAGGCCCCAGTGGGAAAGTTCGCATGGCACCGCCGCCCCATCTTGGCACACCCCTCACACGGTTCGTTTCGTGGCCCCATAGGGAGCTCCACCGAAGGCCCCAATGGCGACGTTCGCAGGAATCATCCCGACTCATGTTGGCACACCTTTCACACGTTTCGTGGCAGAAGGCTATCCCGCGTGCGCAACTCGGACTTTGCGCGCCCCCCTCCTTCGTCTCATCTCCCTCGCGGCACTCGCAGCTGCATATGGTTGGGTCCTTCGTCAGGCTGTTTTTTTCCCCGCGTTTGTGGTTGTCGCCTGATCCATCGTCGTACTGGTGCGGTGCTTGCATTCCTGCAGCGTGTGATGCCGCCGAGCCGCACGATGCCGTGTGACGCCGCCAACCATGGCGCTGCAGGTGCGGTTGGGCTGAGCCACAGCAGGCCGACGACGTGGCTCGCCCCACCCCCCCACCAGGCGTGCGGGCGCTCAGGGACGTCGCCTGGGAGCACCCGCAGAGGCACGCCAGGAGCCAGCTCCGCAGCGCCGGGCCCGAGCTGGAGGCCGGCAGCCCCCCGGGGCGGGGCGGCGCTCGCCGCCGGAGCGATCCTTGCCGTCCACTCGGGGGTTGCCCGAGAAGGTGCCCCTGGCCCTAGGCGCCCCCAGCTTGGTCGCTCCGCCTTCGAGCCCCCTGGGGCCCTCTGGGCCTCGCGAGGGGTCTGCTGGAGGCCTCCGCGGGGAATCCTGGGGGGCACCCTGGGCCAGGGGCGCTTCTGGCAGCACCCAGATCCGTGTCCACCGCTTGGGGGTGCGCCCTGGGATCTCGAGGGAGGGAAGCAGCACGAGGACCATGCCCATCCTTCTTCTCCTCCTTCTCCTCCTCCTCCTCCTCCTCCTCCTCTTCCTCACTCCTCGAGGAGGGGTCCTCCTCCTCCGCTTCCTCCTCGAGGAGGGCTCTCCTTCTCCTCGAGGAGGCCTCGTCCTGGAGCGGCCCTCCCTCCTCGAGGGAGAAGGTGGTCATTGCCGATGATGCTCCACGAGCTGGCCCCCCTGTGTTTTTTTCGGCTTCGGGTCGCCGCGGGGCGCTCAAAATTTTAACGGCCTCGGGTGGGCCTGTTGTTGGTAGGGATTCGTGCTGCCGCCGCCGCCGTGCCGCCGCGCCGAGCAGGTCGCCGTTCGTCGCCCTGGGACGGTCGCTGGCCTCTCGCCTCAGTGTTCAATTGAAGGTGCTGCCGACAAGAATCAAAGCGACACTTTGTCTCGCCTGGTGTGCTGACATGGGCCGGGGGCCAATTCGGGCGGTCTCGGGGACGATCGGTTCCGCTGTTTGTGAAGTCGACCGCTGCGCCGTCCGAGAGATATGATCTGGGTGTAAAGAACAGAGAACGGTGTTGTCTGGCCGCGCTAGGGGAGGGGGCGGCTGAGCGTGTTCTTGAAACGTTGTTGCCCGTCTGCCTCTCCGCGGCCCTTTTTTGGTTCCGTCCAAATTCGCTCAAGCTCCCTCCGCTCACTCCCCGCTTGGCTTGGCCTCGCCAAATGCACAATTCAAAGGGAGACGATCGGTTCCGCTGTTTGTGAAGTCAACCGCTGCACCGTCCGAGAGATATGATCTGGATGTAAAGAACAGAGAATCGTGTTGGCTGGCCGCGTTCGGCGAGGGGGCGGGCTCATCATCATCATCATCATCATCATCATCATCATCATCATCATCATCATCATCATCATCATCATCATCGTCGTCGTCATCGTCATCACCGTCAACATCATCAGCAGTAGCAGCGGCAGCATCATCAATCATCATCATTATCATCACCGCCACCATCATCATCATCATCATCATCATCATCATCATCATCATCATCATCATCATCATCATCATCATCATCATCATCATCGTCATCATCATCATCATCATCATCATCATCATTATCGTGATCATTGTCATTATCATCACCATTATCATTCTCATTATCGTTACCATTATCATTATCATTGTCATAACCATTATCATTCTCATTATCATTACCATTACCATTACCATTATCATTACCATTGACATTATCATTATCCTTATCATTATCCTTATCAATATCATTAGCATTATCATTATCCTTATCATTATCATTATCATTATCATCATCATTATCATTATCATTATCATTATCATTATCCTTATCATTATCATTGTCATTGCCATTGCCATTATCATTATCATTATCATTATTATTATCATTATCATTGTCATTCTCATTCTCATTATCATTATCATTATCATTATCATTACCATTATCATTATCATTGTCATTCTCATCCTCATTATCATTCTCATTACCATTACCATTATCATTCTCATTACCATTATCAGTGTCATTACCATCTTCATCCTTATCCTCATCCTCATCCCCATCCTCCTCCTCCTCCTCCTCCTTCTCCTCCTCCTCCTCCTCCTCATCGTCAACATCATCAACAACATCATCATCATCATCATCATCATCATCATCATCATCATCGTGCTGTCTGTTGTTCTTCGAGGCCGACGAACGAATCACCAGTGCGGACAAGTGTCCGGGCCTCGTGGGGGCCGTACGGTAGGTTCGTGCGGCGATGGCGCGCCGGCGACGCCATCGAAGGCGTTCAAGGTTGAGCTCCACATGATGGAACGACGCGGAAGCACGGAGGGACACGGTAACGCTATGGGATCTGGCGGAGCTCAACTTTGAACGATCGGGGCCGCGGTCGGTTCAAGGTTGAACGACCGACGAAGCTTTTTGGCCTGTTCGCCCCGCGGTCGGCCTCGATCGACGGTGTGTCGGCCACGCTCGCAGGACAGCCTGTCGAGCAGGCCTGCTGCACGCCTTCGTGGCGGCACTTCTGCATCATAGCCCGGCGTTTCGTCCTCCCTGCCCGTGGTGCGGGAGATGGCCGCCTGGACTGGCAGCGCATTGCCCCTGCCTTGCTTTGCCGCTGGGAAAAAATAAGGTTGAACGATCGACGACGTTTCGAAAGCCTCTCCGCGCGCCTACGCCGCGCGAGCCTGCCGTGCCTCCCGCAGCCCCCCCCGCGCGGGGCCGGCGGTCGCCTCCCTCAAGGCACCCTCGAGGCGGGGGCCCGTCTCGAGCGCGGCGCCCCCCGGGGCCGTCGTCGCTCCGAGGGAGCGGTGGATCCCGACGTTCTCCGCGCCGACGGCGCCGATGCATCGCGGGTGCATCGCCTATCCTTCCTGGTTTTAAGTCGGGCACGTCCCTCTACAGGAGGAACATGCAGAGCCAGTCCAAGATAGTCCGGGGATGACTTCTCTACTACTATTGACCATTTTGGGCCTTTTTCGATGATTTTCCATCTTTCCTCCAACATCCGCCTGCAGGAGGACATGCCCAACCTAGTCCTGGTTTCCATTTCCTGGCAGGCGTGTGCGGCCACAAGCACAAAGATGCAGCGTCAGGAGCTGCTCGGCGGGAGAGGGGGAAGGGTGGGGGTGTAGTGAAGGGGCATGGGATGGTGAAACCCTTGCAGGCGATGGGCGCACTGCACCACCAAGGGGAGGCGGAATCGTGCGCCCGTGCACCCTCTCTCGGGCGCGTCCCTGGCTCAGGCGATCGCAAACATGGATCAAGGGGGCGTGGTTTAGCGACGGGTCCCGTTTCCATGGGAAATCGCGGATTCCCGCCGCCAAACGGGGCGGCACCGGCCGCACTCTGGGGAGTGCACCTCCTCCGATCCACGGACTTGGCGACCGCGCGCCAACTCCACGGATCGCTGATCCGCGCTCGCGCGCCCCCGAGTGGCGAGGGTCGCACAGGCAGTCGAGACGCTGAAGCACTGGGACCGCTCTGGGCTCGGGAGGGGCTCGGGCTGGCGGGCCGCGCCTGGGACTCCGGCTCTCGTGGAGCCCGCTGGTGGCTCGGGCCCGCCGTGGCCAGAAACGCCCCTTCGTTCCCCCTCGTGCGTTCCCCTGAGGTAGCACGCCCGGAGGTGGCCAGACCTCCTACCCCGACACGCCGATTCGTGAGTTGGCCGTTCTCGGTTCGCGGGAGGGCGTTGCCGCCGTCAGTCATTTTTGCGGGTCCAGGTCCGTCGGTTTCGGTCTTGGGCCGTTTTCACAAAAGGGTTGTTTATTAAAGGGAGGCTTGTCCACCGCCGACACGATGACTGCACGGCCGTTTCCGGAAGTCCTGTCGTTTACTCCGGCGCTTCGGGGCGGGGGCCCGCCCCGAAGCGCGGCGCCCCCAGGCCATGGGCTCGCCGAGGGCGCTGACCGAGGAGGTGTCTGAGGAGGTGTCTGCGGATGTGGCCGAGGAGGGGACCGAGGTGACGCCGCACGCGAGCGACCTCTCGCTCGCCGAGATTGTGGCCCAGGATTGGCGTACACGCTGTCCTCTTCGTCGTCGTCCTCCAGCTGCCATCACAGCTCGAGGCATCCTTTCAGGCAGCATCCACGGGGTGCACAAAAATGGATCCGTCTGGCCTTGTGCCCAGCACCGCGCCAGACATATGCGGCCCGCTGTCCGATGACCCTCCGCGTGATCGGATTTCATCCGTTACACACATCGCGGTCGCGTACGGAAGATAACCTCGAAGGGCCTTGAACATTGCAGACCCCTCTCTCGTTTTTCTCGGCGGGGAAGAAGTTCCGCCCCTCCTCTTCCTACTGCTCCTCCTCCTCCTCCTCCTCCTCCTCCTCGTCTGCCGTTTCAGGGAATCGAATCTTGCCCAACCGGAAGGACTGCATAATCGCACCCGAGGTGCACCCCCCCACAACCACAGTCTTCGGGGGGCAGGGGGATGGCAGGGCTCGCCACCTAGCGAAACACGGGAAAGGGAAGCAGTGGGCCCACACGTCCGATACCTTGACGTGCATCGTCTCTTTGTTTTGGGGTAGATTTGTCAGGCACCGCAATTGATTTCGAGCTCTCGGGATCCGCACGTGTGTCGTCCGGCCAAAGAAGACGGCAAGGTATCCGACGCACCCATGCAAGGAAATGCCATATTGCCAGGATGGAGATGGGAATTTTGAGAGGCCTATCATCATCACCCCCGCCTGGACTAGAGCAGAGACCAGACGATCAGCATACATAATCTAAGAAAAGGTAACAGACTGGATCAATCTCAAGAACAGTTGAAGGAACACACGTTGACCATATGTGGTCCCAGAGAGAGCACCCCGCCAATCCCTGAGTCAGAGCACAATGGACATACTTCCAGTATCTTGGACGCAACGCCGTTTGATACAAAGGAGTTCGTTGAGGGTCGTTCAGAAGACATTTATTCTGAAGAGCTGATTGGCGCGATTCGCAATTCAGACAGCTTGGGCCAGTGTTTCACTCGATTCCATATGAGTTTCCATGTGGGTTGGGGTAGTATGCGTAGCGTTGCGCCCACGACGAATCATGTACTTTGGAAGTTGGCAGTGCTTTCTTTCTGCAGAATTTGTCAGCTTGGCAAAAACAGTGGCGCAGGGAAATGTTTTGAGCAGGGAGCAGTTGGACTTCTAATTCGGCAAACATAAGCGTATATCAGACAACTTTATATATATACATACATATATATAAAGCCATACAACGACGGGGTAAACTTGGCACGATGTTTTGGAGACCTGTGCAGAGCTTTCCATGCGATTCAAGAGGCCGAAGACAAGCTCATCACTTGCCCGTTTACAAACTTACTGGACCACGTCAATGAAATATTCACGGTTTGTGGATAATTGTAGGTTTCCGATATCATGCTACGGCTTGATCGCAAATACCCAAATATGGATGTGCACGCAACAATAGACCTATAGATGAAGGTCGGAGCTGATGGTTGCAATGGTATCCCGTTGACAACGGCTGCTTCAACGAAACACATATTTGCCACGCGTACGTGTTGTCGGCGCGTGTTTGGCGCGTCGCGTGGTGCTCGCAAGCTGGGGAACAACAAAAACAACAGTTCGTTCGCAAGGCCATCGCCTTCCGCGGCTTCCTCTTCCCGTGTCTCCCCTCCTTGGTCGGGGGCCTCGGCTGCTGGCTTGTCTGTCGCTGTTCCTCGGCGGTCCTCCTCTCCCGTTTTCCTCTTGGCCCCCCGGTTTCTCTGCCTCTCGGCCCCGCCTCGGGACTGCGGGTCCCGCGGCGAAAAAAGAGACCGCGCCTCGCGCAGTGGCTTTTGGGAGAGTGGCGCTGACTCCGTGGCGCGGGGGGGTGGGAGTGGTGGCAGAAGCTGCGCCTATGCCCCGTTCGCCCAGAATTCTACTGGTCTTCTAACCGGCGGGGTGCGCCGCCCTGAACGGTGGCCGCCCGCCTCCTGCAATCCCATTTTCCGCGTCTCTTGAGCAGGGTTCCCTGCTGGCGGGGTAGGCGGACCGCCCCCTTGCTGAGGGAGGGGCGCCATGCCCCAGGCAGCCCGCCGACCTGACCAGATACCGGGCTGACGTCCATGTTCTTCCCAATGGGCCCAGCTCGCTTTCAAGCAAGCCTGGGACAGGGGCCCCCAGCGGCCTTGTCCTTGTCCTCATCCTTATCATTGTCCTCCTCCTCCTTCTCCTCCTCGTAGTCGTCGTCGTCGTCGTCGTCGTCGTCGTCGTCGTCGTCGTCGTCGTCGTTGTTGCGCGGCAGGCGCTGCGGATAAATGTTGATGTTCCGCTATTGGGTGGGCCCCAGTCCTTCAATAAGGGCTTCGAAGCGGCAATTCGTTTCCAGTGTTGTGGGGGGCCAAACCATTGGAGGTCATTCTCGTAGCATGCCCAATCATTGACGTTACTTTCTTCGCGCGCACTCAGTCTTCACATCAGAAGAACGAACAATGTCATTCTCGATGGGTTCAGGGGCGATTGATACTCGAGGCTGAGGCAGCTAGGGGCCCCGCGTTTTCCGACCGGCAGGATGCACAGCGATTATACGCCATCCTTTTCGCGGCAACACATGCGACAGATGTTGGCCAGTCCAGAGGAGGTTTTGCAAGGGCAGTTTCAGCTCGCATTCAATTGGCCCCCCTCGACATCACGGCATTCGTCATGCACTTCCCCGTTCGGCCACGGTGTTCCTGCGAGACCACGAGTTATCGAAAATCCCGACGGAATGGCGCGACAACGTGCTGGCGGCCCTCCCGTATCGAGATGTTCCCACCCGCTGCGCTGGCCTCCACGATGGCCAAGATCTAAGCAGAGGTTTTGGCGGCGAATGAGCCAAGGTGGATACCAACGCGGTGGGGGAAATGCTATAGTACAGAAGGTCGACGAGATGTCTCTGGATAGCGACTTCAGACACTTTGCGAGCAGCGCAATGGGATGGCACCGATTGCTCGTGCTGCTGGCATTTAACCCGCCGTCGTTGGTGACGCCGGTGGGCAAACTTGCAATGACTTGATGTGCGCGGCCTTCGGCGTGAACGGTTTGGTTCGACAGTGCCATCCATTATACAGGCTTGTTGCGTCAATTCAGGCCTACCTGCGGCGACGGCCCAGGGATCGCGCGCCCATTTGCGTGGAGATGACGGATTGTGCACCGCGTGAGAAGCAAGAAAAGCCGACGTGGAATATGGCCGTGATGATGGAAGCCGCGCGGCAGGGAACGCACGTGACAGAATGTCTCCTAGTTGTTGACGCCCAGCTGCAGGCCGTCGAGGAGACGTGGCGACAGTTTCTCATTCGTGGGCGACCCGACGGGATTTCTGCATATTTGGAGAACATTTTCATTCCAGCGGCGCCGGATCGTCGAGAAAATGTCTTCAAGCAGTAGGTGCATATTCGATTCGAGCGCGTGGGCGCGGATGGCGCGACCGTCGAAGAGTGTGGGATCATGCTCTATCGGTTACCGCAGCAGTTCCGACTACAACGACGCCTGCTTCGCGGACAGCGGTTTGGCAGTTCATTCCAGGAGATCGATGACGCATGGAACAGAGGGGGGCTTGCAGAAGCCATGCGACTGACGCGACCTGCAGGTGCGTGTAGTTTCGGAGCGAAGAAGAGGCGCGGCCGCTGCTTGCGCGGCGGCGCCATCGCGGTGTAGAAGTGGAGAAGGCGTTTGGGCACTTCCACGTCATGGCGGCGGTGCGCGGGCCATGAAGCAGAATGTCGCAGAGCTCCCCTGCGTCGTCGTGGGCCCTCGGCCATGCTGCTCGAGCGCGGGCGACGCGGGCTGGCGCGGGGCGTTTTGTGGCGAGCCGGACAAATTTTAGACGGGCCAAGGATCGCAGGGCATTGCTTCCGCGCGCTACCCGCCAGAGCTCTGGCTGATGCGCCTCGGCCCCCACTTGAACGCAGCGAACGCTGGGCGCGGGGCCGGGCGGGGTTCCTCAGCATTCGATAAACACTTATGTGAGAAATTGTTGGAATCGGGGTTCGGCAGGTTCGATCGACCGATCGTGCGCCGACCGCGCGCCGATCGCTTGGCGTCGCAGTCGCGGAGTGCAGCTTCGGAATCCGCCTGCGCCGCGGTCGAAGGGGGGGCGCGCAGCGCGTGTGATGAGTGCCGCTGGCAAGGCTTTCCACCGTGGCACCTTGCATGCTTTCGCATTTTCTGGGCGCGGTTTCGCGCCGGACCAGCGGCGCGAGGCTGCGATATTAGTTTGCCAACTTCTTGGTGGCGCCTTGGCCGAGCAGGGTGTTGTGTCACGATGAATTACAAGGGCGTCGGCAATGCTTCCCCGTGCGTGATGTGGGCGGAGTAGGGTGAGGCGGCGGTCAAGGATCTCGCGCGCTTTGTGTCAGCGCCAAGCCAAGGGCCATTGAAAAGCCTTGCAACAGTGGGCAATCACCCCAATGATTACGACAGGTGCGGGCATCCGCATTTGCACCATGGACGTCCTAAGGAGTTAACCTCATGGAAAGACACCGACCGTGCCTGTTACCATATAGCGCGTAAGTCAACAAGCGGTGGAGCAGTAATGCGGGGATCGCACATGATAGAGTTTCGGAGTTCAACTCAGGCTGCCGTGGCGTCATCTTCGGGAGAAGAAGAGTATTTCGGAATTGTGAATGGCGGCTCAGTGGCGTTGGGGCTACATGCAATTCGTTGAAGACTTGGTTGTTGATTCTGGCATCGCATGGGACAGCGTTGCCAGCGCAGACGTTGCCGTTGCTAGGAACGTCAGATACATCGAAGTGTGTAAGCTTGGGGTACACTGGGGAGTGGGATCTCATGAGCACTTTGCATATGCTCCAGGTGCTCCTCTACGTACGTGATTTTCAAAACTACACATTCATAAGGTGCGAACTATTTTGCGTGACGTGGTGCTGTTTCAGACTTTCAAATGCTGTATCGTTTGTTAGGAAACCTCTCCGCGCTTTCGCCCAAGGCGCAGCCGCTTCTATTTTCATTAGTTATGGTTTTAATGTTTTTTGTTCCACACCTCGATTAGCTTGGATAGAGTCCTGGCTCTAGGTGCGTGTCTCCAGATCTCTCGTTGCCCATTTGCGTTTGCCGTTTTAACTTCACCCGTCTCCTTATTCGGTATATCGGCCGTGGGGTGTGTTAGACTGTAGCGTTCCGACTGGGTGGGCAGGGTCGGCTCGTGTGACGGGGCTATTTGCATAGCCGTTGTGTTATGCCGTGGGCGGGGGGGGGGGGGGGGGCATTTTGTTAATCGCTGTTTGGGCATATGTCCGTAAGTGTTACACTCAAATTATATATGCTTCCAAGGGCAGCGCTCTCTTATCGTATTTGCAGGAGGAGGAGGAAGACGACGACCGCGATGATGAGGAGGAGGACGACGAGGAACAGAAACACGATGAGGACAAACACGAGGAGGCGAACGAGAAAGAAAAGGAAGAGGAGGACAATGAGGACGATGTTAAAACCTTGTAAATCGTTTCTTGGAGCCCTCTTGGACTCTTGGGAGATCATAGGGGTCATCTGGGGCTCTTTTGGGGGTCTCGGGGCCCTGTTGAGGCCCTCCTGTGGCCCTCTTGGGGGTCCCTTGGGTCGCTTGAGGGCAACCTGGGGCCGTGTTGGAAACCGTCGATCGAAAAACGGGGGGGTCTTCGACTTGCCTTGCCACTTTGGGGCCATTCGAATCACCTTCTGGGGCGCTCTTGGGCTGCTCTTGGGCGCTATTGGGGGGCCTGTTGGGCCCGTCTAGGGGCTCTCGTGGGCCAGCTTGGGGCCATCTTGAGGCGAGACGACAACCATCATTGTATCCTATTTGGTTTTTTAAAGAGATTTTTGGCTTCTTGGACGGTCAGAGGGGGTTCCGAGAGCACTTGGAACCGTCTTGTTGCTTTGAGCTGCCTTGGGGGCCATTTTTGGACCATCGGAGGCAGTCTTGGAACCATCTTGAGCCATCAGGGGCGGCTTGACCGATCGATAACCCTCGAACGAAACCTCGGGAAGGGGAGAGGGAGGGCACCCTCCCCGAAGGGAAGCGGGTTCTGTGGAAGAGGCAAAAATGAGTTCGTTTCCCCAATTGTAGTCCCAAGGGCTGTTGGGGTTCCTGCTGATCCTCCTCCTCTTTGCTCCGCCGCCCGATTCCGCCAGCAGATCAAGCACCGGCCTGAGCTGAAGGAGTTGTTCGGGTAGTTCAGGGATTCCCGCGGGACCTCGCTTGTCCCCCCCCCGCAACCGCGTGCCGCTCCTCCTCCTTCCTTTCCCCTTTCCACCCTCCACTCCTCACTCGCGAGGGGGCGGGGCGCCGGCCGTTCGCACCCGCCCATGGCGACTGCCCGTCCCAGGCCCACTGCCGGGAATGGAAGCGTTCGTTTTGGGATTGTTTCTGGTCCCGTCTGGTGCAGACCCTAGCCCGCGTCTGCTCCGTCTCCAAATCCGCTCCACTTCGACTCGAGCTCGATTTGCGTTCGGCTCGAGCTCGGGCTAAGTCGATGGACGTTCGACGCATCATCGACGCATGAATGGAGCGAGTGGCTCCAATAAGGTCCCCACAACGAACATGTAATATGGGGTCGAACATCAAAAGCCATGGTGGGCTTCGTGCTCCTGGTTTTGTCTTGGTATTTTCCCTCGGATATCGGAGTTTTCCCAGGCACGCCTTCTTCAACCCGGCCTTTGGATCTTTCCGGGGAGGTCGACGGTGGGGTATCGGACATGTCTACTGGGGTTCACTTCGCAGCAAAGACCCGTAGATTCGGAACCCTGGGTTTTCAGGAGTGTGACATGCAGCATGTAGCTGCCTTTTTTTGTCGGAGTCACCCCGACACACTACTACTATGTGTGCGCGCCGATAAATCGGAAAGTGCAATCGCCCTGGCGGGCGCTTTCTGGCCATACCGCTCGGGAAGCGATGCACAATGAGGTGTCGATATCACATGTTCGGATCGGACGCACGCCTCCAAACAAAAACGCATAGCACTAGCATGCCCCTGTGCGTCTCATTCCGGGGAGTGACACCTCCCCTGTGGGGCATGATGCGGCCGGGGCATTGTCACTACAGTCGGTGACAGGTGTCGCAGGATATGCCCTCCAGGCTCGGTTGGGAAGGCGTGTGCGCCGATCGTAGGCCCACGCTGGGCATGGCCAGGGTCGGTTGGTATCCGGGGCCCCCGATTTCAACACCCACCAGACCAACAACCCAACCCGAAAGCCCCAATGTGTCCTACATTCCCAGTGTGTGTGTGTGGGGGGCGTCGGGCAACATTGAGAAAACACATGTGGAACCCGTGCCGCCCCCAACCCGAAATTTGGGTTTTTTGGTTAAGTTGGGGTGGTCTCGTAGGTGGTCGCAAACGTTGTGGTTACTACCGAGGGGTGGTTCAGTGAAGATTCGGTGTCACCGCACGGTTCCGGGGCTTTGCTCTTTCTCCGAGTACGTCTCGGGCGACTGTGGCTTCGGAAGTCCCAAAGCGGTGCGGCGACGGACCGTGCGGTGAGGTTTTCGAGCACGGTGAGCACCCCACAGTCCGTCACCGCACCGTCTCGGAACCACCAGGAGGAAGAGGAGGAAGAGGAGGAGGGAGGAGGAGGAGGAGGAGGAGGAGGAGGAGGAGGAGGAGGAGGAGGAGGAAGAGGAGAGGAGGTGGAGGCGGAGGCGGAGCGGAGGCGCAGGCGGAGGCGGAAGAGGAGGAGGAGAAGGAGCAGGAGGAGGAGGAGGAGGAGGAGGAGGAGGAGGAGGAGGAGGAGGAGGAGGAGGAGGAGGAGGGAGGAGGAGGAGGGCAGAGGGGAGGAAGGGGACGAAGGGAGGAAGAGGAACGGGAGGAGGAGGAGGAGGAGCAGGAGGAGGAGGAGGAGGAGGAGGAGGGAGGAGGAGGAGGAGGAGGAGGAGGAGGACCAGGAGGAAGAGGAAAAGGAGGACGAGGAGGAGGAGGAAGCGGAGGAGGAGGAGGAGAGGAGGAGGAGGAGGAGGAGGAGGAGGAGGAGGAGGAGGAGGAGGAGGAGGAGGAGGAGGAGGAGGAGGAGGAGGAGGAGGAGGGGAGGAGGAGGAGGAGGAGGAGGAGGAGGAGGAGGAGGAGGAGGCGGAGGAGAGGGAGGTGGAGGCGGAGGCGGAGGCGGAGGCGGAGGCGGAGGAGGAGGAGGAGGAGCAGGAGGAGGAGGAGGAGGAGGAGGAGGAGGCGGTTTCCTGCAGGAGGTCGCGGAAGAGAGCGTCTTGGACGTCTTTTTGGCCGAAGACCTGCCCCACAAGATGCTGAATTTGGTCCGGATGGGCGAATGGCGCGGGGAAGGAGTCGGGCTGGCCCAGGATTGGGAGAAGTGCTCTTGCCGGAAGATTTTTGGCCTTTGGGGCTCTCGCCAGGCCTCGGGACCGCCAAGAGGCGATTCGGCATGAAAATCTGGCCCTGGGGGAAGGGTCGGGACTTCTGGAGATCGCGCATCGTAACAGTCAAGACGTCGGATGTTCGGGCTAGAACCCGGATGAGTCGCTCCGGAGCGTTCTAGAACGCTCTCAGAGCGGCGTTCCGGAGGGCCTTTTTGAACTGCTGTGGAGCCCGAGACATCCTCCCAAACCGACGAATCATTTTTGACATCACCGATTTATCCTGGTCCGATTTCGTCCTGGTCCTGATTTCGTCTAAAGGATCACGAGCCGGTACTAAGCGAAGGAAGAGGGAGTAGGTTATGTGCGCAAAGTCAGAGCCTCAATTTAATCATAAACGTCGCGCGGATCTTAGCATAATCCACCGGTGATCGTTCCCGCAGTCCGGTGCTGCTGCTCAGTGCGTCGGCCATGCTCCTCTCACGTTTTTTTTTTTTTATCATCGTCCTCCGTCGGCAGCCAGCGTCATTCTTCTGTCTTGTTATTTGTCAGCACTCTCCCTCTGGCTGGGTGTTGGAGTCGACTGTTACGCGTGCGGGGCCCGCGCGCACTTGGGTGGCCACGCGAGCCCGAGCATCCGAGCCTCTGTGATTCAAGCCATTCTGGTTCAAGCCATTTTGGTTCAAGCCTTTCTGTGGTTCAAGCCATCGAGGGGCCAGCGCGGGGTCTAACGTCATCAGCTATTGGGGTCAGCACGTGGGAGTAGGGCGAGCAGTGGCAGCGGGCCGCGGCGTGGGTCAGCGACGTGCGGTGGACGCTGGAACCCGACGTCATCACCTAAGCGTGCGAGAAGGGCGCGCAGTGGCAACGTGCCCTGGCGCTGCTGTAAGGGATGCGGGATGCGAAGCTGGAGCCGGAAGTCCTCGGCTACGAAGCCAGGGGCCTCAACCAGTGTCCCCTCCCCCTCCCTCCCCCCTGTTTCTCCCTCCTCTTCCTCTCCTCCACTTCTCCCTCCCTCCCCCTTTCCACCCTCAGTTTTTTCGTTGTTATTTTCCTCTTCCGTCCTCTTCAGATTTCATCCTTTCGTTTTCCTCCCTCCCCCATTTCTCTTCTCTTCCTTCGTTCCTCTTCCTTCCCTCCTCCCCCTTTCCCTTTTCACGCTCCCCCTTGTCTTAGTCAGCAGTGCGTTCGGGTTTGAAGGGCCGTTTCCGGGCCAACATTCGGTATCGCGCTCGATCTGTTCAGTTTTGTGTTACGTTCTGCCTTGGGGCCTCCGAGGAAAAAACGCTCCCCCTTGTCCCTCCCACCTCGCCGGAGGGATGAGGAGTGGCGAAAGATGGGGGATGGGAAATGACGGGGTAATTAGAAACAGGGCACGCGGAGGAGTAAGAGGAGGACGAAGAGAGAAAGGGAGGAGGAGGAAGAGGAGGAAAAAGAGGAGGAGGAAGAGGAGGAGGCAGGAGGCAGGAGGAAGAGGAGGAGGAGGATATTAAGGATGTAGCTGGCACGTGCGAAGAAGACGAACCGTGGCAGGGGGCTCAGCGAGATTGGCAGGGCGAAGCTGGAGCCCGACGTTCCTACGGTGGGGGCGTTGGTTAAGGAATGCGCCCAGGAGGCGTGAGACCCTGGAGGATTCCTTATCTGATGAGGGCGGTGGCGATACCCATGGCCGATCCACAATTGGAGTTCCATTTTTTTTTCCACGTCGACCACGGCGGCTGGATGCCTCGACAACTTCGCATGGCCACTGCCCCCGGACATGGAGGAAAGCCGGGCTGCGTGGGCAGCCGACCACCAAAGAATACGGATACGCTATCAGGCACGTGGCAGGGACAGCGAAAGAGCACCCGAGACAATTATTGCCCAGGGGCCAGGCCGGAAATGTTACTTAAGACCGGGTTTTTCGAGACCTGCGGTCTGGCGAATGCGAAGAAAAAAAAACAATTGGAGTTCCACTGGCTTCCAGACCCTGGATTCCTTATCCAAGGTTTCCTTATCCAACGCCTCCACCGTAGCTAATGCGCTTCGACCAGCGCGTGCGAGAGAGGCGAGCAGTGGCAGCAGATCTTCTCAGCCTCCTCAAACTGATGATGAAGATGATGATGATGATGATCATGATGATGGTGGCGGTGGTGATGGTTATGATGAGGAGGATGATAATGACCAGTACGATGTAGCTGGCGCGTGTGGGGAAGGCGAGCGGTGGCTCAGGGCTCTGTCGCTGCTCAGCGAGATTGGCGGGGCGAAGCTGGAACCCGACGTCATCAGTTAAAGCGCTCCGGCCAGCGCGTGCGAGAGACGCGGGCAGTGGCACCGGGCTCTGGCGCTGCTCAGCGGGATGTGGGAGGCGAAACTGGAGCCCATCAGCTACGGAGCTGGGACTTCAGCCTGCTCCCCCTGCTCTCCCCTCCTCCCTCTTCCTCCTCCCCCCTCCTGCCCTCCTCCCTCTTCTCTCCCCCTTCCTCTAACACTCTAACACGCTCTGTTCTCTACTCCTCATCTTCCTCTTCCTCTCCTCTCTGATTGCCTCATTTCGTCATCCTCCCTTCCCATTTCCTCCTCGTGTCTGTCTCCTTCCCTCCTCCTTGCCCGTTCCCTCCTTCCTCCTCCCTCTCCCCCCCCCTACTCGCGTGAAGGTCTTTAGGGGCTTTAGGGGCTTTAGGGGCTTTAGGGGTTTTAGGGGCTTTAGGGGCTTTAGGGGCTTTAGGGGCTTTAGGTGTTTTACGGGCTTTAGGGGCTTTAGGGGCTTTAGGGTCTTTAGGGGCTTTAGGGGCTTTAGGGGCTTTAGGGGCTTTAGGGGCGAGGGGCGACGAAACGGAAATGAGGGGTGACGCGGCTAGTATGATGTGGCCAGCGCGTGCGAGAAGGCGAGCGGTGGCAGAGGGCGCTGTCACTGGACAGCGAGACATGCGGGGCACAGCCGGAGCCCGATGCCATCCGCTCGAGCGCCTCGACCAGCGCGAGCGAGAAAGGCGTCCTCTTTCATTGCATCATTGCCCTCCTGCGTCCTGCCTCCTGTCAGGTCCGCCTCCCCACTTCCTGCATTCATCTCGCCTGGATGCTTTCAGATGGTTTCGAGACTGCTTCGAATAGCCTCGGATGGCCTTTGAATGGTTTCGGATTGCCCCGTCACCAGTCGCAGCACTGGGACGAGATGAGTAATGGAGTATTCTTCCTCTTCTTCGTGTCCTAACCCTCTTTTGCCAACCCTCACCCCCCCCCGTGCTAGAGACCAGCTGAGCTTTCAAGGGTGGCGCGTCGTTCCGCGCGAACTCAGGAGGGAACGTGTGTATCAACATATGCTTCTACAAACATCCAGTTCGCTTCGTCCCCTCCCGCCCTCTCGCTGCGCCCTGCTCCCTCTCCCACTCTTTCATTTACATGTTCTTAGGGCTTCAAGCAACCGGTTGCTGACCGCGCACGGCCTCAGGCTGAACCCAGAACCCCCAGAACTTCCACGGGGCTGAACATCCCTTCTCCGACGGGCGATGTCCGCTGCCAGGGTGGGCGCGGCATTGCGGGCTTTTTTGGATTCGCCCGACGCTGCGCTGTGGCCGCGGACAGGGGGTTCTCAAACAAAAAACACAACACAAAGCCATTATCCATTGCACTTTCCGTGCGTGGCCGTGATCCTGCGTAGTGACCATACCCCCCTGTTTTCTCAGGACGGCGACGGCGGCTCGCAGTCTGCAGGGCGTCATGCAGGAGGAGGGCGCCCTCGATGCACCAGCCCCCGGTGGTCGCAGGGCGGTCCGGTTCACCCCGGCGGCCCGGCGCAAGCTCCAAATGAGGGTGTCGCACCAGAAGCGGGTGCGTGAGAAGCTGTCCGAGCGCTTGGAGGCTGACAGCGCAATCCTGTATTGCTTGCCATTACTGGGGGGACAAGGGGGCGGTCTATGGGGCAGGCCCTTAAGAGTCCGTAGTGGGGGGGCGGCCTTTGATGCGGGGGAGGCGGAGGGGCGGATGGCCGGCCCAGGCTGAGACCGGACCTCGAGCTGGCCGCCGCGTCAAGGACATGTGGATTCTGAGGGCAGGGCTTTCGCCGCCCAACATGCCCTTGCGCGACGTGGCGTCCTTCTGCTCTGACTTCACCGGCGTCGAGCAGCAGGCCATCGGCGCGGGCTCCGCCCGCAAGGCGAAGGACGCCTTCGCCGAGCTGCTCAAGATGATGAACCGCGACCACATCGGGAAGATGGCCCAGTCCACCTCCGAATGCACAGTGTACGTGTCGCACACGCATGACGAGGCTTCTATGAGGCGCCCGGTGCAAACGGCACGCTCGTATCGTGTGCGCGCATGTTTCCTCCTGGTGGGTGCTAATTAGCTGACATTGCATTGTGGCCCTCTGAGAGTCCTATCCTCCCTCCCTCCTCTGCGGCCGCCCCCTGCCCATCTGCCGCCCCAGAGCATTGCACGCAACTCGCGATGCTGTTGCCCAGCGTAGCCCCAACGCGCGCGCGGGGAGCTCCTTCCGCGCTGTGCCAACAAAAAAACGCACATGAGGGGCCGTGCGCGCGCGCGTGTGTCCGATGGCAGTGGCGCGCATTAGGGGCCGTTCGCGCGGGTGGCGTGTTCTGGCTGCCCCAGGCTGCGGTCCTACAACGCAGCCTGCGCGCCAGACGGCGTGGCCGCCGTTCCGCCCTCTCGGCGTCGGGCTCGCGGGCGTGCATCCAAAATCCAGAATAACTGCGTCACCGTGACGATCGGCGGCGCCGCGTCCCCGCTGTGCGTCGAGCTCCAGCCTCTGCAGAAGAAGGATGCTCCCAGCATTGCCTTCGCGCTGTGGCATTGGGTATTGGGAAATCCCTGCCCCCTGGCGTCTCCATCCTGGGGGGGGCCCACATGGGGCCACGAAGCGCGTGAGGGGTCCCTTCTGGGCCTTCAGAACACGCAAGGGCGCATGATTCCCGCACAGGCAAGTGATCGACATCATCTTGAAGGCGGCGCGGGAAAAGTTGGGCGAAGATGCAGATATCCACCTCGCACACTTGATCACGGGGGACGCCGTTGCCACCAATCTCGCAGCCTGCAAGATACTCTGGAGGACGTGGGGATACATCACTCTCCTCGTCTTCGTCCTCGTCGGGGGGCCCTCAGCCTCCATCCCCCTCCTCTCCCTCCCCTTATCCCCTTCCTCCGCCCCCTCCTCTCCCTCCCCTTATCCCCCTCCTCCCCCTCCTCCACCCCCCCGCCCCCATCCAGGCGCAGTCGAGGGTTCGTTTCCCCTTGCTTGCGCTTCCCGCCAGGAGGATGCAAGCCGCCCCCCGGGTCCACTACCGGATGCTGCTCTGGGTGTGCGCGACGCACCAAGTGAATTTATCCATTAAGTTTGCCATGAGCAACAATGATGGGGGCGACGAGATACAAGCCAACGCCGTCCGTTTGTACAAATATTTACACAGCAGCTATTTCGAGGAGTTCTCCTCAAACTTGCTTCGTCTGGTGTGCGACCGCGTGGAAGTGGCGCCAATGGACGTTGCCCGACGAGCTTTGCACATGGAGAAAGTGAGAGCTTTCATGACGCTGTATGGCCCCACGGCCGTGCCAGATAGCCTGGTCCTCCTGCTTAACAAATCTTTTGACAGTATGGTGCATTTCTCGGAGAACCCTGCCGCAGTCGACGTGCCCACTCTCCGCAGAGATGTATTTCTTCAGCTACAAAAATCGATCCTTTTAGTGGACGAACATCCAACCACAAGCCGCTTTTTCACGTTTACCGAATGCGTTCGCTCAATGCTCCTGTGCGTACTGTTCAACATACCGGAACATATCTGGACACTGTCCGTGACGAAGCCGATGAAAGACCAACAAAAACGCCTCCAACGCGTCAAAGCATTTTGGCGCAACAATCAAACGTCCGAGTCCCTGCGGGTGTCCGCGGTTTGCCTTCAACTCACAGACCATGCTATGAGGAAGGTTTCGAAGAATCCCACTGGGGACCCCATTTCGGTGGAGTTGTCTCGCGGCGACATACAGGCTGCTGCGGGCCGTTCTTTCGTCGAGATCTTGCCGTTCGTGCCGTATGACCCGTTGTTACCTCCGACGGCAGCCGTGACTGCGATGCTTGGTGCGTTGGGAAACATCGTAGCCCGCCTTTCCGTGTACGAGCAGTACCCCGCGGCTCTCTGGAAGTGTTCCAAACAATTCAACAGGGCGGGCTGGGCTAAAGAATGCGAGGGGTTCTTGGCAATTCCCGAACAATCATTGGACGTTGGATTCTCTCTTCAGCTTCAACGTCGGGCCCTGCGGACTGGCTCTGAGTCCGCGGCCGTAACCTTCCTGATGGGGCCTTCCACGCAGGCCGACATAGACGCCGTATTGACACTGGGCCACGCCACCACTTTGAACGCGGAGAGAAAGCATGTCCAAGACAAAAAGAGCGAAGCACCTCGATTGTCCACGGTGCCCGCAGCCAGCCGCAACGGCATTATTCGTCGGCATCTCAAGCACCGCCGAGAGCAGCAGATCGCGGCGTCGGAGGCCCGGCAGAGCGCGACGGGGGCGCACACGAACCCTCGGGCAGTTACTTTGAGTCGGCGTCCAGATTTCGTCACCGCGTCCGCCAAAGTGGCGAGGCCGCGTTTGGTCTATGACGAGCCAGGGATCCAGGCGTACATCGATGCCAACCGCGAGGACTTGGACCGAGTTGTGGCTGCGAAGCAGGCGGCGGCGAAGGCGGCGGCCAGGGCTGCGGCGTCGCATTCCACGGGTGGCACCCCTGGAACTAATGCACAATGGATGAAGTGGATTGAGGAGAACCGCCCAACCTTTTTGGATTTCTTCGATAACGCGTCTGCGAGGCGCCGTGCCCTCGCTGCCAGGCTCGTTCCCGACGGCGAATTCCCCGCAGCTCCGAGACTGCAGCCTGAGCGCGCCTCGCCCGACATTCCTTGGCAGGACCGCTTGTGGTGTCAGGCGCCCGGGTGGTTTTGCGTCCGAGCTGGAGAGGCGCGCCACATCTTCTTTCACATTGCCATCGGGCGGGATTCGTGGGTTTTGCCGATCTACGGCCATCGTGCCAAGAGGACCCTGCGGTTATCTGGTGCATTCCACAAGCAGTTCGTGCGGTTGCGTGATTTTTGCTTGAGGGACAGTGTCCCCGTGGATCCCGACACCATGGTTTACCACATCGATGTCCAATGCTCCAACTTCATTGTCGAATCTGTCAAAGTGTCCGTGACGAATTGGAAGCGCTTGGAAGTCGGGGGCCCTCCTGGTACAGCTGCTGCCAGCGGCTTTGATGAGGACGACGTGGACGAGGGCGAAGAGGCCGAGGGCGACGGGGGCGATGTCGCGGGCGGTTCTGACACTGATGAGTCCAGCGTTCTGTCCCTCGCGAGCGCCGCTGACACAGTGGAAGAGGATGGGGTGGCCGGCGCGGACGCTGTGGGGGCGCCCGAGGTTGCGGCGGCCGACGCCGAGGAGGCGGCACAGGACGAAGGGGGCGCTGCTCCGCGAGCCAAGACGGGGACTTGGAACGTGTGGCCACCGGAACGAAATACGTACTTCTACCTGACAGACAACCCTGCTTGGCCTGACGTGAAAGTGACCGCGCAGACCCGATGGACCAAAGGCGGGGGCCTAGCACCTGGCAGGTGGTCGCGGACAGGATGCTTTTTCATTTATGCCCGGGAAGATGGGGAGGAGGAGGAGGAGGAGGAGTAGGAAGAGGAGGAGGGGGAGAAGGGGGAGGAGCAGGGGGAGGAGGAGGACAAGGAGGTGGAGGAGGATTTCAATGCAACGCAGTGCATCTCCAAGTGACGCCGAGCACCTTCGGCGAGGAGAAGCCCCGGGTCCCGATCTCGTACGCCGTCTGCCGTGCCTGGGCCATCTGGCGTGCGAGGCAAGGGGCGTTCCTGGATCACTGCAGCGGGCGCCGGCGTTTTTTCGAGAACGAAGCGGAAGCTTCGGGCAACGGGGGTGGCGCTGGCTCGGGGGCGGGAGCGTGGACCCCAGATGGCCTCTTCATCGCTGTCCAGGTGTTGGGTTCACCACCGTGCCCAGGAACGTGCTGTTTCGTTGGCGGGGGCCCCGATGAATCGGCCATGGAAGGTCTTCGTCCCCACCATCAGCCAATGCCCCTCCTGTTGGCTCCCCTGAGGACGGTCTCCGGCTGGACCTGGCAGCATTGGGGCACGGGGGGCGCACGGGCTGTGTCGACGCCGACACATTGATCTCGGGGTGGCTGCCAGATGTGCTCCCGTAGGCGGTCGCAGTGGGCGCGCGTCGCCTCCGTTGTCGGCCGCTCCCCTCTCAAGCCGTGGCCGCCCAAGCCGTGGCGGCGTGTGCCTGCAGAGCGCCGCGCGTCGAGCCGGGCCCCGCACGCTCCAGGCAGCGCCTCTCGGGGGAGGGGGGCAGGGGACGGACGAGGACGCAGGAGGCGCACTGGGAGTTCACCAGGGCTCACCGAAAGCACAAAAAAGCACAAAAAAACACAAAAAAAGCACAAAAACAGCACAAAAACAGCACAAAAAACACAAAAAATGGGGATACGAGGAACACCGAAGGACGATTGCATAAGTTGTTATTCTGAGGTTTTTTTTTTTTTTTTTTTTTTTTTTTTTTTTTTTTTTTTTTTTTTGTGTGTGTGTGTTTTTTTTTGTGTTTTTTTGTGCTCTTTGTGCTTTCGATCCTCCCCCTCCTCCTGCTCCTCCTCCTCCTCTTTCCCCTCCGCCTCCTGCTCTCCCTCCCTCGCCGGAGGCAGCCGTGCCGCCGAAGGAGCCAGATGCCGTGCGCGTGCAGCAGCTTCTAGACGCCGGGGAGTTTACTGCGCCAGAGAGAGAGAAGGCCGAGACGAAATTGGGCAGGCGGGCGGATAATTTCGGCGGCACGCCCAGGGAGCAGGTCTTTCCCCCCTACCTCCTGTCCCCCATCCCTCTTTTTCGGAAGCCGCCATCTCCACCTCGGGCGCGAGCGCGCCCGAGGTCTTGAAGATCATGATGGCGTGCACGCGGCTGGGTCACAAGCGCTTGGGCGATTCTCAGCTCTCGAACCTGATCCCCAAGGTGAAGTTCTCGATAGTTGCGACGGTGAAGAAGACGTATTGGGTGTGCCCGACAGAGCTTCTCCCCAAGGAGGGAACGGGAAGGAGGGAGGAGAGAAACGAGGAGGAGGAGGAGGAGGAGGGGAAGTAGGAGGAGGAGGAGGAAGACAAGGGCCCGGGGGGGGGCCTTCAGCAGGATTTGCCGCCGGGCGTCGTGCGCCCACCCAGCATGTTCGTGCTCCCTGCGGGCTTCGACATCCAGAACTTCAGCATCGTGGACAAGAAAGTCGACAGGCCACTACAGAATTCGACACCAACCCCCGGTAGGTATGCGAATTCAGTGGTGGCCTGGCGATTGTCTTGTCCACCCAGGGGGGCTATGCCAATCGACACGGGCGAACTCGAATTGGCGATGAAGGAGACTATGGATTTCAGCTCGGCGGGCCCGAGCGCCAGCGGAGCGCTCGCGCTCGGCGATCGGGCGCCGCAGCAGGAGGTCGGCGGCGCGCCGAGCGCGCAGCAGCCACCGCCCACCGTCGAGCCGAAGGGCACCGACGAGCCCGCGGAGAAGCCGGCAACCAGAGAGCTGCAGAAGGTCGGCGGCGCGCGGCTAGGGGTGGCGCGAGTGGGGTGGCCTCTTGGACCCCCATTGCCTCCTGAGATGGCCGCCCCCCTCGCTACGCACCCTTGTGCGCGCCGCCGATGAGGAGGACTCCAGCGAACGGCCCCCGCCGAACCTCGAGAAGACCTTGAATGGCATGGCTCACACGCTGAAGGAGGCCGCGAAGGCAGGGCGCTTCTACGACCCGGACATTCGGGGGGGGCGCCTCTGCACTTATCGGGCACGTGGCTTCCGCTCGCGCGAATCCGTATCAGCATCCATGCCAACCTCCTACTTCCTCCCCCTGTCCCTCCCCGCCCCAAATCGTGGAGGACCCGATGTGCAAAGACACCGTGCATCACGTGTTGCAGCGGTTCGTGAACTTTGCGCTCTCCTCGGGGTGGAACCAGGGGGAGGAGCCAAAGGTGGCCATCAATTTCATGCGGTACCTCGTGAAGCGCCTGCGGAACACGGAGAGCCTCGATTATCTTTCTCACATGGTGAAGCCCATGGAGCAGCTGATGGGGAAGCTCCCCGCGCTGGTGCCCGAGACGGGCAAGGTGGTCATCCATTTGAGCAAGCTCAGTTTCCTGACCGAGACGCCCCTGAATTACGGCACGCTGGACTTGGACGAGCAGAACGAGTTCGATTCGGCACCCTTGTACAAGCAGTGGATGAGGAGGCGTTTTGATAAGAAGTTGGAGAAGGTTCGAAGGAGGAACATCGGCATGAACATAAACTGTCGGAGCTCCGCGCGGATGTCTTGGATCAGCGCTGGGCCCCCTGGGCGGCGCCTCCAGCGCCGCCCCAGGCTGATCCATGAAATCTGCGCGGAAATCCGGAAGGTCATGTTCGTGCCGAGTTTGCTCCTTCGATAGGTCCGCGGGGACGCGGGGAAGGACCCGAAGGAGAGGCGGGGTGAGTTGGCGGGCATGCAGAGCCAGTTCGACAAGATCGACGGCGAGGGCAAGATGACTGAGGAGGTGAAGGCCCAGTACAACTTCGGCATGAGCGTCTTGTCGCCGTCCATGTCGCTCGGTGGCCAGGTGGAGTACTTGCAGGGCTTGGGGGGGACGGGGTGGTCCATGCTGGAGACGTGGTGGCCGAAGAGCCCGGCGACGAAGTTCGCGAAGCTCGTGCCCGGGGCCGAAACCTCAGTGGAGGACGTCGTGGCCGCCGCGTCGTCGGTGCCGCCGAGCGACCTCGCCCAGGCTGCCTCCCACTTGAACCCCGTGGTCGTGAGGCTGTGCGAGATGTGGCACCCCCTGACGGAGGCCGTGGCGGACAAGCCCGCGCGGGACCGGCTCTTCCGCGAGACCGTCTCGTGCCACCGAGGGGAGGGTAGTAGTAAGAGTAGTGGTGGTAGTAGTCGTAGTCGTAGTCGTAGTCGTAGTAGTGGTAGTAGTAGTAGTAGTAGTAGTAGTAGCTGCAGTAGTAGTAGTAGTAGTAGTAGTAGTAGTAGTAGTAGTAGTAGTAGTAGTTGTAGTAGTAGTAGTGGTAGTTGAAGGGGTCGTAGTGTCAGGAATAATTGTAGTAGTGTTAGGCATATCAGGAGGAATAGTATTAGGAAGAGGCGTTGGTTTTCGTCCGGAATTCAACGGTCTTGGCGGAGGACAAAAAGGTGGTAGCGTTGAATTCCGGACGAAAAAAAAAAACAAAAAGTGTCAGGAAGAGGCGTATTAGTTGTAGTAGGTGCAAGCTCAAGGGGGCCGATTCGTGCGAGAACACGGGCGCCGAGGTGCCGCAGGACGGGGTCATCGAGAAAGCGGGCGGTGTCCTCTGGCCTCCCTGGAGGAGCAGGGACGTCACGGCCGCGCCCCCTCTCACGAAGAAGTGCTTGGAGTTAGAGCGCGCGCGCCTGGAGACCAAGAAAAAGGGGAAGGAGGAGAAAGAGGAGAAGGACAAAGCGGGAAAGGCCCAGGCCGACAAGGGGAAGGCCGACAGCCCGGCTGGCGAGGGCAAGAAGAGGGCCGCCGAGGAGGGCCAGGCAGGGCCCGACCCGAAGAAGGCGAAGACCGAGGGCCAGACTGACCCGCTCGACTGGCTCAAGCCGGGCGTCGAGGTGATCTGCAGTTGCAAGCTCACGAAGGACAAGTCGAAGTACGAGGGCAAAAATGGGCAGGTCGTCTCGCTGGTGAAGGCGAACACGGCCTGCAGCGTGAAGCTCCTGGAGGGTTCGGAGGAGCTCGTTGGGGCGAAGTGGGCAGTAATTACAGTCTAAACTCATAGTAAGGACGAACGACTTTCCAAGGGTGCCCTTGCGTCCTTAAATTTTGCCTTGCGTCCTTAGGTTTTGTATCGTAGGAATCCGTCCAGAATACTTCAACTTCGGCCTCCAAGGGTCTTGCGTCCTTACCGCGCGCCCTGACTATGAGTTTTGACTGTAGCGGAGAGGGGGGCGCCAGAGGGGGGAAGCTTGCTTTCCCCCCCCTGGCGCCCCCCCACCCGCCAGTTGGGTTTATGAAGCTATTCGGCCCCCAGGCTAACAAGAGGCACGTTTTCGTGCTCAGTCAGCTGTCGCCAGTACCAGGTGCCGCCTCCAGCGGGAACGCCGCCGCGGACAGCGGCGGTGCCGCGCCGCCTGAGAAGGACGATCTCTTCTCCGATCCAGAGCTGGAGAAGGAGAGGTGAGCGGCGCGGCTTCTCCCCTCCCAGTCCTCCCTCCCAGAGCCCCCCCCCAGAACCCCCTCCCAGTCCTCCCTCCCAGTCCTCCCTGCCAGTCCCCCCTCCCAGTCCGAACCCTCCCCCGGGCAGGATCCGTCCGCCGCAGGCCCGAGGTCGGGCGGGAGCGGCGGCTGTGTTCGGGCGGGAGGGGCGGCCTGCCCAATTTCAAGAGAAGCTACAATAAGACTGGCCCCGTCACGGCTTAGGGGCCAGCAGTCGCGAGACTTTCGATGGCGAGCGGCGGCGACACCGGCATCAGCTAGGACAGGTGACAAAACAAATATCAAGACGCCTGCGGCGAAACCCGCCCCGGGCCCCCTGCCTTTTGGACGCGCCGATGAGGAGCCACGGTGTGAGGGTCGTGGTTGGGCCTGCTTGCCTATGGAAGACTCCTGTGGCGAATCCCACAATGCCCCCCCCTGCCTTTTGGAAACGCCGATGTGGAGCCGCGGTGTGAAGGTCGTGCCGAAAAGGGTTTATGAAAGAACAATGTGCCCCATGTGTTTTGGAAACGCCGATGTGGAGCCACGGTGTGAAGTACGTGCCGAAATGGACTATCAAATGTCATGGTCGTGGAAACGCCGATGTGAAGCCGCGGCGTGCAGGACAGAAGCAAACATAGGCGACCGTTTAGATTGCCACGCGGACTTCTTGTATAGCAACACAGCTCACTGCAAAGGAGCAATCCCACCAAGTGGGATAACTGAGGCTTGCGAATCGGGTGCGATTTATTTGCCCTGAAGGCATCAGGAGGCCTTCGGATTGTAGGTTGCTGCACTGTTTGATTTGTGGACCCCCAACTGTTTGTCCGACAGACGCCCCTTGCATTGGCATCCCAGAGCAATTTATGTTCTCGGTTGGTGGTGGTGGTAAGACTCTGACCTTTGGCCACTGAGCTTGCGCTGTCAGCAGACCTATGGCAACAAAGTGTGGCCCGCTTCTATTGGCCTGGTTCCGCTGCACTGTTTGATTTGTTGTGGACCCCCACCGGTTTGTCCGACAGACGTCCCTTGCACTGGCATCCCAGAGCAATTTATGTTCTCGGCTGGTGGTGGTAAGATTGTGACATTTGGCCAATGAGCTTGCACTTGCAGCAGACCTATGGCAACAAAGTGTGGCCCTTTTCTCTGGTTCAAGCCAGTCTGGCTCAAGCCTGGCTCAAGTCTGGCTCAAGCCAAGTGTGGTTCGAGCCATCGTGATTCAAGCCATCGAGAGTGCCAGCATGGGGCCCAACGTTATCAGCTACGGAAGGGGCCATCGTGATTCAAGCCATCGAGGAGGCTGGGGTCACGACGTGGGAGTGGGGTGAGCTGTGGCAGCGTGCCGTGGCGAGCTGTGGCCTCGGGCTGTGGCGCTGGGGGCCCAACGTTATCAGCTACGGAGGGGGCCATCGTGATTCAAGCCATCGAAGGGGCTGGGGTCACGACGTGGGACTGGGGCGAGCAGTGGCAGCGTTCCGTGGCGAGCTGCGGCCTCGGGCTGCGGCGCTGCTCAGCAGGATGTGGGAGGCGAAGCTGGAGCCCGACGTCATCACTACAGCTCTGGGAGATCCGAACTCCTCCCTCCCCCCCTTTCTCCCTCTTGTTCCTCCTCGCCTCCTCCCCTCCTCCCCTTCCTCCCTCCCTTCCTTATGACGTTCTCGAAAGTGGGCTCGAAAGGCAATTCTTTTTTTTTGGGGGGGCCTTCGAGCCCACTTCTGTGGCCGGCCCCCGAGAAGGGGGCGCCGGGGGTTCGGCGGAGGCGTGTTGTTTGAACCTGGTCTCGTGGCCTTCCAGGGCTTTGCTTCCCAAGGTCCCTTGGAAACTGGCCCGGCCTGCCAAGGGTAACTGCGGAACTCGTTCTTGTAGGACATAGAGGACATAGAGGCGGAGGCGGAGGCCGAGGAGGAGGAGGAGGAGGAGGAGGAGTCGATGTTAACAAATCGTACCCGCCCCCCCCGTTGGATACCCCTCACTGCTCAGCAAGATGGGCGGGGCGACGCTGGAGCCCGATGTCATCCGCTGGAGCGCCTCGACCAGCGCGTGCGAGAAACGCGAGCTGCGGCACTGCGCTCTGGCGCTGCTCAGCGGGATGTGGGGGGGCGAAGCTGGAGCCCGATGTCCTCAGCTACAGTCCCGAGACCTCGTCCGCCTCATTCCCCTCCTCCCTGTTCCTGCTCCCTCTTCCTCCTCCCTCCTCCCTCTCCCCCCCTCTCCCTCACTTCCCTATCGCCCTCCGTTCTCTGTTGTTCATATTCCTCCTCCATCCTCCTCTGATTTCCTCCTTTCGTTGGCAGGGACAGCGAAAGAGCACCCGAGACAATTATTGCCCAGGGGCCAGGCCGGAAATGTTACTTAAGACCGGGTTTTTCGAGACCTGCGGTCTGGCGAATGCGAAGAAAAAAAAAACAATTGGAGTTCCACTGGTTTCCAGACCCTGGATTCCTTATCCAAGGTTTCCTTATCCAATGCCTCCACCGTAGCTAATGCGCTTCGACCAGCGCGTGCGAGAGAGGCGAGCAGTGGCAGCAGGTTGTGGCACTTGGACGCGGGAGGCGAAGCTGGAGCCCGATGTCATCAGCTACAACAATGGGATATTCTCAGCCTCCTCAAACTGATGATGAAGATGATGATGATGATGATCATGATGATGGCGGCGGTGGTGATGGTGATGATGAGGAGGATGATAATGACCAGTACGATGTAGCTGGCGCGTGTGGGGAAGGCGAGCGGTGGCACAGGGCTCTGTCACTGCTCAGAGAAATTGGCGGGGCGAAGCTGGAGCCCGACGTCATCAGTTAAAGCGCTCCGGCCAGCGCGTGCGAGAGACGCGGGCCGTGGCGCCGGGCTCTGGCGCTGCTCAGCGGGATGTGGGAGGCGAAACTGGAGCCCATCAGCTACGGCGCTGGGACTTCAGCCTGCTCCCCCTGCTCCTCCCTCCTCCCTCTCCCCCCCCACTCGCGTGAAGGTCTTCAGGGGCTTTAGGGGCTTTAGGGGCTTTAGGGGCTTTAGGGGCTTTAGGGGCTTTAGGGGCTTTAGGGGCTTTAGGGTCTTTAGGGGCCTTAGGGGCTTTAGGGGCCTTAGGGGCTTTAGGGGCTTTAGGGGCTTTAGGGGCTTTAGGGGTTTTAGGGGCTTTAGGGGCTTTAGGGGCTTTATGGGGCTTTAGGGGCTTTAGGGGCTTTAGGGGCTTTAGGGGCTTTAGGGGCTTTAGGGTCTTTAGGGGCCTTAGGGTTTTTAGGGGCTTTAGGGGCTTTAGGGGCTTTCGGGGCTTTAGGGGCTTTCGGGGCTTTAGGGGCTTTAGGAGCTTCAGGGGCTTTAGGGGCTTTAGGGGCGAGGAGCGACGAAACGGAAATGAGGGGTCACGGGGTAGCAGGAGGAGGATGGGGGGAGGGGAGGAGGAGGAGGAGGAGCAGGTGGAGACAGGAGGAGGAAGAGGGAGAGTCGAATGAAGCCAGCGCGTCAGGAGAAGGCGAGCGGTGGCAGAGGGCGGGACCGGGCTCTGGCGCTGCTCAGCGGGATGTGGGAGGCGAAGCTGGAGCCCATCAGCTACAGCGCTGGGACGTCAGCCTGCTCCCCCTGCTCCCCCCTCCTCGCTCTTCCTCCCCCTTCCCCCTCCTAACACGCTGCTTTCTCCTCCCTATCTTCCTCGTCCTCCCTCCTCTGATGTTCATCCTTTCGTCATCCTCCCTCCCCTTTCCTCCTCGTGTCTGGCTCCTTCCCTCCTCATTCCCTCCTCCTTCCCTCCTCTTTCCTCTTCCCCTCTCCCCTTCCCTCCTCCCTCCTCCCTCCTCCTTCGCCTTCCCCCCACCTCGCTCGCGCAAGGCGGGAGCAGGGGCGAGGAGCGACGAAAGGGAAATAAGGGGAGACGGGGTAGCAGGAGGAGGAGGAGGAGGAGGCGGAACAGGAGCAGGAGGAGGAGGAGGCATACTATGATGAACATGAGGAAGAGATGGATGTAGCCGGCGCATGTGGAGAAGGCGAGCGGTGGCAGAGGGCTCTGTCACTGCTCAGCGAGATTGGCGGGGCGACGTTGGAGCCCGACGTCATGCGCTAGGGCGCTTCGACCAGCGCGTGCGAGAAAGGCGATCTGTGGCACCGGGCTCTGGCGCTGCTCAGCGGGATGCGGGAGGCTCAGCTGGGGCTGATGATGGTCGTCAGTTGACAGTGCGCGAAAACATTGTTTCCATTGCTTCGCTCACTCCGCCGGCCCATGCGGCTATCTAGTGGCCTTTCGCCGATTGCGCAGCCGTGCCGAGGTCACGGACAAGAAATCTACGTACGCGGGAGGCTTCTGAGGGTCTGTTGGGGTGCCTCTCGTGGGCCACTTCGGGGCTTTTGGGGGGCCTCTTGGGAGGGTCGTGGGGTCGTTGGTGCTCCTGGGGGGCCTGCTGGCGGTCTCGGGGCTCAGCTTTAGGGGAAGGGCTCGAAAAGTGTCGGTTCGGGATCCTCTTAAAAGCCCCTGATGGCGCCCTCCTGGGGCATGCTGGCCCTGTGTTTTCCCGACGGCCGCAGGTTGGACGGGCCGCATAGGGCACTTACTGGAACACACAAAGCCGCGGACGCAGCACCAAAAGCACAAAAAAACACAAAAATGATTAAATTAAGGCTCTGACTTTGCACACATAAAGTAGGAGGGGCGGAGAGGAGGGGACAGGTTGCAGGGGAGATAGTGGAGGGAGAGGGGGGGGAAGGGGAGGGGGAGGGTGGAGGGGGAGGAAGGAGCTGTAGGAGGAGTCGAAGGAGGACGGGCGCTTCAGGCGGTTGAGCAGAGCCAGGCATCGTGCTCTCTAGCAATTGTTCGCAGGCCGAGGGTGGCTTGCGAGGCGCCTCGGCGACAGACCTGCTTGTTCTCTGCTCGACTGACCAGTGAGTTGAGCAGGGTCCGTTTTGTTCCAACAGTCTTCAGGGTCTCTTCTCGGTGGAGGGCGATGGAGGCTAAACTGGGCAGCGCCGAGCTTGTTCAAACCTTCTCGCCCAGGCCGTTCCTGCTACGGGGAAGGAGCGGGTCGTATGAGGCAACATTCGGATATGGACATGTCTTTGCGACCTTAACATGCGGCGAGGAAGGTAATCTGGAGGAGCCACAACGAGGGAACACTTGATGTCTGCTGCTCCAGGGGGAACAAGCGCGCAGCGCTTTGGCGAACATGGCCCTATTTGGCCGAAGACGAGAACTGTGGATACGTAGGCCAATGATGGCAAGTATTTCCAGCAGGCGCGGGCTCAGCTTGCAGGGTCGTCTGCGCCGACACTCGCGCGTACGTTACCCGCGTAAGGTCGCGCGTACACCCTCTCTTTTGCAACGTAGAGTGCCTTGCTGGCGGCCCGCGTAAACCACTGCGTAAGGTCGCTACGGCATCTTGCGGGATACCCATTTTTGATATTCGCTCACGCGATCTCAACGTAAAAGGTGGAGCAGTGAGTGTTACTTGCGGGAGAGGGTTGGCTCAGGTGCAGGAGGAACACGCGTGCTCCTGCCCTTGGAGGATGCGTGCGTCGGGGGCGCGCCCGGGGGGAATGCAGGGGCCAGCCTTCTTTGAAGGCGGCGGGGCCTCTCAGAAGCAACCTGGCCTTACAAGAGGCCTCGTGAGCCTTCTCCGATGCCACACGCTGCTGCTCAAGAAGGCACGAGGGCTTCTGAGAAACCCCGGCTACCTCTGAGAATGGTCGGCCCGCTCTGCCTTCCCCCGAGCGCGCGCCGAGTTTGGCTGTTGCCCTTTGCATCCTGTCTGCTTGTCCCTCATCCTTCATGTGCTCGGGGGGGTGGCATAAAGTTGTGCCAGAATCAAGAACCTGGAACCTGCCCGCTCGTCCTGCTCGCCAGAACCAGTGCGGGGCCATCTCAGACCACCAGCCGGCCCCAAGGTCATGCCCCCCCCAGAATCCAGCAACGATTCCGGGAGCAACATCCTCCTGCATCGTCCTGCACAGCCTCGCTGCTGGCATGATCCCGAAGCCAAACACCAGGTGGCGCAGCAGCGGAAGTGGCTTGGAAGGTGCGCCGACCCGACGAGCCGCAACCGACCACGGCCAGGGCCTGGGCTGTCGCTGCACATGCTGTTCCTCCAGAGGCTGAGTGACGTCACTGCAGCGTGAGCTAGAACGGGGCGCGTCCAGCGGCAATTCCACCCCAGCATTTTCAACAACACCTAAGGTGATGGGCGTGTTTTCCACCACCACCACCATAAGTTGGAGGGGGAAGGAGGAGGAGGACGAGGAGGAAAAGGAGGACGAAGAGGAGGAGGAGGAGGAGGAGGAGGAGGAGGAGGAGGAGGAGGAGGACCCCCTCCCCCTCCAACTTGTGGTGGTGGTGGTGGTGGAAAGCAGGCCCATCATAAGGTCTAGGTCACCCACAGTGGCGCGAAGATGATCGCGCTTCGCACTTTGCGGCCTGGGCCAGAGCGGCTGCCCTTCTCTAGGGGGGCGGCGCGAGGGCGCCAGGGCGCGAAGATGACTGCCGCGCGTCGCGCGCTGCGGGGAGCGACGTGCGTGGGGCTGGGTGACCCTCGAGAGTGAGCGTGGCGAGGTGCTGACTTCAGGGTGGGGGGGCTCTCCTCGCGAGGCCCTCGAGATCATCGTGAGGACCCTCGGCGGCCTGATCGTCGGAACCGTGTATCCCTCCGCCTTCGCGGGAGCCCGCGGCCCTCGCCGGACATGTCGTCTTCTCTTGAGGCTTGGCCGGGTTCGTGAAGGTTGGCTCTTCCAGAAGTCAGGCGATCGCAAACATGGATCAAGGGGGCGTGGATTAGCGACGGGTCCCGTTTCCACGGGGAATCGCGGATTTCCGCCGCCGAACGAGGCGGCACCGGCCGCATTGCCAAATCCATGGATCGCTAGTCCATGCTTGCGCGCCCCCGAAGAAGGTCGCGGAACGTTGGGGAGGGCAGGGCCTCGCTCGAGGTCGTCGGACAGGAGCAGTCGGCGCTGCACGCTTGGGGCTTTCTTTGACGGGGCTAGTGGGGCTTCGTCTGGGAGATGCTGAGGGGTTTGTGCTTCCATGCCCTCCGGCAGACGGCCTCCCCGTCCTCGCCCCAGACACCAGGTGCTGGGCCACTCGCCAGTATCACGATGTCAGGGGCAACGTTAGGGGGGGGGGGCGGGCTCGGGTGTGGATGCATCGACCCCCGATCGCCCATTCACCACTGACATGGGCCCGATGGCCCAAGCCGCCCAGGAACGGCCGGATCTGCAATCGGGAGCCTCTCGCCGATCTGTCGGCGACGTGCCGCCGACTCCAGGTCGATGCTTACCCCCCCTGAGCAAGTCCGCCCCCCAACGATCTCTCCCACAATGGCTACGCACATTCGCACTCATCTGGTCTGTGATCCTCAGGACGTATACAAGCCCAAGCGTGTGTTCACCCCGTTCGGCTCCGCCGCTGGCGCGCCGTCTGTGTCCGCCCTCGCTGAGCCGCCTGCGCTGTGTCCGACAAGCACACGTTGGCGCGAACTCACGTGTTGAGGGTCAGCGATCTGAGCAGTCGCTCGCCACTGCCTACTGGGCAGGCCTGACGGCTGGTGCCGCTGGCCCTGAAGGGGGACGACGACGACGACGGCCGGAGACCTGCCCCCTGTGTGCATGGGTTTTGCAAACCGAGTTGCGGGTGGGTGGGTGGGATGATTGCGCAAGCAGTGGAGTTGAAACCTCACTGCGAGCATTGGTGAATTGCAACGCGTAGATTGCCCGACGTCAGTTGCGCCACATACATTGCCCCACATGAAATGCACAGCATAGGTTGTATAACACAAGCGTTCGATTGTCCTGCGTATGTTGCACAACATCGATTGCGCCACTCTTGCACGCCATGGCTTGTACCACATCGATTGCACTGCGTAACTTGCAACCGCATATGTTGTACCGTATGTTTAAATTTATAAATACTGCTTCGCGTATATTGTATCACAGGTATTGCGCAACATAAGTCGCACAACATGCATTGCATAACGTGTATTGCACATCGCGCGTATATGTATAGGTATATGTATACATGGGCGTGATTCATGTTTTTCCCAAACCATCCTGTGGTGTTGGGTCCTCGTTTTGAAGAGACGGTCCCCGCGTTCCTCCTTCCTTCCTCGCCCTCCTCCCCCTCCCCCCTCCTCCCTGCGTTTCACCCACCCAGTACAGCGTTTCGTGGCCCCATGGGGAGCTCCACCGAAGCCCCAAGTGCCACCGCCAGCATGCGTCCCGGAAACCCAAATTGGCATACCCCTCACACGCTTCGTGGCCTCATGGGGAGCTCCACCAAAGGCCCCAGTGCCACCGCCCGCACGCGTCCCGAAAACCCAATTTGGCACACCCCTCACCCGTTTCGTGGCCCCATCATAAGGAGCTCCACCGAAGGCCCGCTTGCATGCGTCCCGAAAACCCTTTTGGCACACCCCTCACACGTTTCGTGGCCCCAGAGGGAGCTCCACCGATGGCCCCAGTGCCACCGCCCGCATGTGTCCCGAAAACCCCACTTGGCACACCCCTCACCCGTTCCGTGACCCCACTGGGATCTCCACCGAAGCTCCCAGTGGGACCGCCCGCGTGCGTCCCGAAAGCCAAATTTGGCACACCCCTCACACGTTTCGTGGCTCCATAGGGAGCTCCACCGAAGGCCCCAGTGCCACCGACCGCATGCTTCCCGAAAACGAAATTTGACACACCACTCACACGTTTCGTGGCCCCATGGGAAGCTCGAGCGATGCCCCCAGTGCCACCGCCCGCATGCGTCCCCCACACCCATTTCGGCACACCACTCACACGTTTCGTGGCCCCATGGGGAGCTCCACCGGAGCTCCACCGAAGGTCCCAGTGCTACCGCCCGCATGCGTCCCCCCCACCCAGTACAGCGTCCCGTGGCCCCATAGGGAGCTCCACCGAAGCCCCCAGTGGGACCGCCCGCATGCGTTCCCCCCCACCCAGTACAGCGTTTCGTGGCCCCATAGGGAGCTCCACCGAAGCCCCCAGTGCCACCGCCAGCATGCGTCCCCCCCACCCCGTACAGCGTCTCGTGGCCCCATCGGGAGCTCCACCCAAGGCCCCAATGCCACCGCCCGCATGCGTCCCCCCCACCCAGTACAGCGTTTCGTGGCCCCATAGGGAGTTCCACCGAAGACACTAGTGGGACCGCCCGCATGCGTCCCCCCACCTAGTACAGCGTCTCGTGGCCCCATAGGGAGCTCCACCGAAGCCCCCAGTGGGACCGCCCGCATGCGTTCCCCCCACCCAGTACAGCGTCTCGTGGCCCCATAGGGAGCTCCACCGACGGCCCCAGTGTTACCGCCCGCACGCGTTCCCCCCACCCAGTGCAGCGCTTCGTGACCCCATAGGGAGCTCCGCCAAAGAAGATATTCACAATTGTGGCACCCACGACTGCATGTGGTCGGGTCCTTCGCCAGTTTTTAGTTGCTGTTTTTTTTGCCGTTGCGGCGCTGACGGTCATGATGTGTTGAAAGGCCATTGTGGTATCAGTTGGCGTTTCCTTCATTTTCGTTTTGCTGTGGCCGTAAACAGTTTGGAACAAACTTCTACTGTTTGGCAACGCTTTTGAACCGTCAATCTGGCAATTTTGGTGAGGAAGTCCTACGTGGTTCTGCGATTTGGAACCGCCATTCTATTGATTGGAACCAGGTTCCAAAAGGTGTTTCCGAGGAAGTCCCAAACGAATCGCTCGTTGTTCCAACTGTTTGGAACCAACTTCTATTGCTTGGAACCGCTCTAGAACCGTCAAGAAGGCCACTTTGGCGAAGGAGTTCTACGCGGTTCTGCGATTTGGAACCGCCATCCCATTGGCCTTATCAGAGTGAGGGGGCCGAACGGTCATTCATTGTTCCTGGGTGCGTGGCTGAACAAGGAATTCATGGTGAGTATTCTGCTTGTTGCGTTGAATGTTAAGTACTAAACAGTTTTTATTGTTGGACCCCTTACAGGCGCCCTGGCGCTCTCGCCGGGGCGCCGGCTGCATTTTCAATGAAAACGAGGCTCACTCTCAAGCGGTTTGGGGGACAGCCAAAACCGCTCCCCAACAACAACGCTCCCGTTCGAGACTTCCCCCTTTTTTACTCAGGGCCGGTGCTCTTGCTCGCCGCCGAAAGCAGCCGTCTCAACAAAACCAGCGCTCCCGCTTGAGACTTCCTCCTGTTTTACCTTGGACAGGCGCGCTACTCTTTCTCTCGTCGGCGCCGCCCCCCCAGCAACAACAACGCTCCCGCTCGAGACTTCCTCCTTTTTTACTCAGGGCTGGTGCTTTTGCTCGCCGCCGACAGCTCCCGTCCCGACAAAACCAGCGCTCCCGCCCGAGACTTCCTTGCGTTTTACGCTGGAATGGCGCCCTTTTCTCCTCCTCCTCCTCGTCCTCGTCTTCCTCCTCCTCCTCCTCCTCCTCCTCCTCTCTCCTCCTCCTCCTCCCTCCCCCTCCTCCCTCCTCCCTCCTCCCTCCTCCCTCCTTCCTCCTCTTCCTCCCTCTTCCTTCCTCCCCCCCCTCCTCTTCTCTCCCTCCTCCCTCCTCCTCCTCCGTCCCTCTCTCCTCCCTCCTATCTCTCCCCTCCCTCCTCCCCCTCCTCCTTCTCCTCCTTCCCCCCTCTCTCTTCTTCCCTCTTCCTCCCTCCACCCCCTCCCCTTCTCCCTCCTCCCTCCTCCCTGTCCCGTCCCTCTTTCCTCCGTCCTCCTCCCTCCTCCTCCCTCCTCCTTTCCCTTTTCGTCCCCCTTGTCTCCTCCTCCCTGCCTCCCTCCTCCCTTCCCTTTCCGTCCTCCCTCGTCGCTCCCGTTTCTGATATTTCCTCACCTTTTACTCAAGACTGGAGCTCTCGTTTCGGCATCGCCTCTGGGGGGCTTCCAAGGGCTTGAAGGATTAGGAGGAGGAGGAGAAGAAGGAGGACTGAGGACTTTCAGTGGCTCCAAGGATCGAGGATCGAAGGGTTGACTTCAGGGGCTCCTTGAGAGGGTGTGGAGGGGCAGGTGGAGGATGCGAGCATGGGGGCGGCAGCGCCTGGGGGCGTGAACGTTCAGGGTCACGCGCCGAGGCCGCAGGATGGTGTCGCAACATGTCGAACGCGGAGTAAGAACCACCTCGTCCTCGGAGGTACTGCAACTACAACCTCCTTCTTCCTCCCCCTCCTCCTCTCTTCCATCCTCCTCCTCCTCCTCTTTCTCCTCTCCCTCCTCCTCTCCCTCATCTTCCCCCCCCTCCTCGTCCTCCTCCTCCTCCTCCGAATTGCGGGGCGTGCGCAAGGCGATTGCGATGGCGATGTGCCGCCCGAGCTGCGGATGTCGAAGTTCCTCGGTAGAAGTAATGGCAATACTTTCTTGGGCGGGAGATCTGGGCGAGGGAATAACGGGCCCCGCGTGCCAGAATGCGCCCCCCCCCCCCCCCGCGATGGGGCGTGGTACCCAGGAGGATGCGTGTGACGTGTGGCAGCATGGCGCATGATGGTAGAATGATTGTTTGTTGTTGTTAGCGTTGTCGTCGTCGTCGTCGTTGTTGTTTGTTGTTTGTTGTTGTTGTTGTTGATACAGGCGGGGCAAGCCCCCCCGGGGGGGAGGGGGGAGGGGGGGGGGGAACAACGCAACACAACGCACCCCTACAGGAGGATCCTGTGGGATCCGTACAGGGTTCCATAGGATTCCCACACGACCCTTACAGGGTTCCATAGGACGCCCATAAAACCCCTACAGAGTTCCATCGGACTCCCATTCGACCCCCACAGGGTTCCATCGGACTCCCATAGAACCCCTACAGGGTTCCATCGGACTATTTCGGCGCACCCCTCACGCGGCTCGTGGCCCTACAGGGGGCGCAGCCGAAGGCTTCGGGACCATTTCGGCGCACCCCTCACACGGTTCGTGGCCCTACAAGGTGCGCAGCCGAAGGCTTTCGCGGCCCCACATGTGGCGCACCCGAAGGCTTCGGGCCCATTTCGGCGCACCCCTCACACGGTTCGTGGCCCCACAGGGGGCGCAGCCGAAGGTTTCGGGCCCATTTCGGCGCACCCCTCACACGGTTCGTGGCCCCACACGGGGCGCAGCCGAAGGCTTCGGGATTCTTTCGGCGCACCCCTCACACGGTTCGTGGCCCCACAGGGACCGCACCCGAAGGCTTCGGGCCCATTTCGGCGCACCCCTCACACGGTTCGTGGCCCCACAGGGGGCGCAGCCGAAGGCTTTCGCGGCCCCACATCGGGCGCACCCGAAGGCTTCGGGTCCATTTCGGCGCACCCTTCACACGGTTCGTGGCCCCACATGTGGGCGCAGCCGAAGGTTTCGGGCCCATTTCGGAACGCCCCTCACATGGTTCGTGGCCCCACATGGGGCGCACCCGAAGGCTTCGGGCCCATTTCGGTGCACCCCTCACACGGTGCGTGGCCCCACAGGGGGGAGTCCCTGGATTCTATAGAGTCCCTGGAGGGAGTCTATAGAGTCCCTGGAGGGATCCACAGGGATTCTATAGAGTCCCTGGAGGGAGTCACAGGGATTCTGTAGAGTCCCTGGAGGGAGTCTATAGAGTCCCTGGAGGGATCCACAGGGATTCTATAGAGTCACTGGAGGGATCCACAGGGATTCTATAGAGTCCCTGGAGGGAGTCTATAGAGTCCCTGGAGGGATCCACAAGGATTCTATAGAGTCCCCGGAGGGATCCACAGGGATTCAATAGAGTCCCTGGAGGGATCCACAGGGATTCTATAGAGTCCCTGGATGGATCCACGGGGAGTCTATAGAGTCCCTGGAGGGATCCACAGGGATTCTATAGAGTCCCTGGAGGGAGTCTATAGAGTCCCTGGAGGGATCCACAGGGATTCTATAGAGTCCCTGGAGGGATCCACAGGGATTCTATAGAGTCCCTGGATGGAGTCTATAGAATCCCTGGAAGGATCCACAGGGATTCTATAGAGTCCCTGGAGGGATCCACAGGGATTCTATAGAGTCCCTGGAGGGATCCACAAGGATTCTATAGAGTCCCTGGAGGGAGTCTATAGAGTCCCTGGAGGGATCCACAGGGATTCTATAGAGTCCCTGGAGGGAGTCTATAGAGTCCCTGGAGGGATCCACAGGGATTCTATAGAGTCGCTGGAGGGAGTCTATAGAGTCCCTGGAGGGATCCACAGGGATTCTACAGAGTCCCTGGAGGGATCCACAGGGAGTCTATAGAGTCCCTGGAGGGAGTCTATAGAGTCCCTGGAGGGATCCACAGGGATTCTATAGAGTCCCTGGAGGGAGTCTATAGAGGGATCCACAGGGATTCTATAGAGTCCCTGGAGGGATCCACAGGGATTCTATAGAGTCCCTGGAGGGATCCACAGGGATTCTATAGAGTCCCTGGAGGGATCCACAGGGATTCTATAGAGTCCCTGGAGGGATCCACAGGGATTCTATAGAGTCCCTGGAGGGATCCACAGGGATTCTATAGAGTCCCTGGAGGGATCCACAGGGATTCTATAGAGTCCCTGGAGGGATCCACAGGGATTCTATAGAGTCCCTGGAGGGATCCACAGGGATTCTATAGAGTCCCTGGAGGGATCCACAGGGATTCTATAGAGTCCCTGGAGGGATCCAAAGACTCCTAGAGGGTCCCGAACGGATTCCGATGGGAATCCGTAGGGAGCTTGTAGGATTCATACAGAATTCATACAGAATTCATACAGAATTTACAGAATTCATACAGAATTCGTACAGAATTCATACAGTCGTACAGAATTCGTACAGAATTCGTTGTGTTGTGTTGTGTTGTTCCCCCCCCCCCCTCCGACTCACCGGGGGGGCGGGACCGGCCTCCTCCACTGTGGCGGACGCGGGAAGTGAAGCCCCGGACCCCGGGGGGACCATGCCGGCCTGTACCTTGTTGTTGTTGTTGTTGTTGTTGTTGTTGTTGTTGTTGCTGTTGTCGTTGTTGTGGTTGTTGCCGTTGATGGTGTTGTTGTTATCGTTGTCGTTGTCGTTGTCGTTGCCGTTGTCGCTCTTGTTGTTGTCGTCGTCGTCGTCGTCGTCGTCGTCGTCGTCGTCGTCGTCGTCGTTGTTGTTGTTGTTGTTGTTGTTGTTGTTGTTGTTGTTGTTGTTGTTGTTGTTGTTGTTTACTGTCGTCGTCCCACCCGCGACCCACCCGCGACCCGCCCCGCCACCCGCCCCGCGACCCACCCCGCGACCCGCCCCGCGACCCGCCCCGCGACCAACAGCGACCCGCCCGCGACTCATCCGCGACCCACCCGCGACCTATCCACACTGGTTCGACGAGAAAATCGGAGCCTGCGGCGGGCTCGTTGTATAATTTGTGAAACTTTGGCGCCTGCTCTCCGCAGTCTTGCAAATTGCCGACGCCCCCACCGCCCCCTCACTGTTCTCCACATGTGCGGGGCAAAAAAAATCATTGAAGCTACAAGCCTGGTTCCAACCCTCAGATTGCCCCCCTTTCCCTCCCGCCGCCCCCCGTTCACATTGTAACTGGCTCCTTGTCCCTAACGGGACGACGCACCATCTGCGCTCGCACGCCGGACGCGCATGGACTGACCGTCTGCAAGATTCACGAGTTTTCATCACGGCACAGGATAGTTAATGCACATGTACATACACAATGCACAAAATGGGTTGTATCACGTAGATTGCACCACAAATACGGTTCCACACAGGCTGCATCACATAGATTGCGCCGCGTGAGTTCTCCTTTCTACAAACAGAATGAGATCAACCCCCCCGGCGTTATGCGCCCCCTTTTTGGGTATGTAGATCATCTATGATTCTGACCCCATGTTCATCCTAAATATGGATTTATACTGTCCCGAAGGGGCCGGGATTGGTCCCCCTGGGGTTCTTTTGTAAAAAACGATACGCGTGGACATTTTTTGTTCTAGCATAAGTTTTTTTTTTTTGCGATTCCCTTGCAAAAAAAGGGATCAAGTGCGCACGCGCGTGTCGTCGCGCGCGCATGTTGACATCCTTCAAAAACCTTTGGTGCCGGAGAGATTTCGCAATCGAGCCTTCAAAACACATGCAATTCGCAACACCGATTTGTTAAAACAACTTACGCGCGAGCTCTTGCAAAATCTTAAGAAAATCTCAGGTTTTCAATTCAAGATTTTCGCGAAATTCTACCAAGCGGCCTTCGCGCGCGCATGTCGGAATCTGTCGAACGCCCGTACGCGTGTGCTGTCGCGAGAATCCTCAGCAAAAATTGTCCTCTGTCTGTTCTCGTGTTCGTCGTCGTCGTCCTGTTTGGCGTCGTGGTCGTTTCCGTCGTAGTTGTCGCCGTGGTCGTCCTTCCTCCTCCTCCCTCGTCGTCGTCGTCGTCGCCGTCGTCGGCGTCTCGTCGTCGTCCCTCCTATTTCGTCGCCGTCGTCGTCGTCGTCGTTGTCGTCGTCGTCGTCGTCTTCCCTCCTCCGTCGTCGTTGTCGTCGTCGGCGTCGCCGCCCTTCCTCCTTTTTCGTTCGCGTCGTCGCCGTCCTCCCTCCTCCCTCGTCGTTGTCGTCGTTGTCGTCGTTGTCGCCGTCGTCGTCCTCCCTCCTCCCTCGTCGTCGTTTTCGTTGGCGACGTCGTCGTCGTCTTCGTCGTCGTCGTCGACGTCGGCGTCGTCGTCGTTTTCGTCGTCGTCGACGTCGGCGTCGTCGTCGTCGCCGCTGCCGTCGTCGTCGTCGTCGTCGTCGTCGTCGTTGACGTCGTCGTTGTCGTCGTCGTCGGTGTCGTCGTTGTCGTCGTCGTCGGCGTCGTCATCGTCGTCGTCGTTGCCATCGTCGTCGTCGTCGTCGTCGGCGTCGGCGTCGTCGTCGTCGTCGGTGTCGTCGTCGTCGTCGTCGTCGTCGTCGTCGTCGGTGTCGGCGTCGAAGTCGTTGGAGACGTCGTCGGTGTCGTCGCCCAGCTGGGATGTGCCCAGCAGTCAGCGCCACCGCGGCCGCGTCGGTCGCGCCAAACTAGCTGGCCGCTGCGCGCGCGTTTGGGTTGGCGCGGCCGCAGCAGCGATGGGCCAGCTAACTCCAAACAGTCACCGCAATCGTCACCACATGGGTTTTGCAAGACAAGTTGCGCGTGGGTGGGTGGGATGTTTGCAAGAGCGTGGGCTGTGTCAACTCGTTTGTTAAAATCACAACAAAAAGAATAGACCCTACCCCCCCTAGCGTTATCCGCCCCCCTTTCGGGTATGTAAATCATGTAGGATTCTGACCACATGTCTATCCTAAATATGAAGTTACACTATTCCAGGGGGGCCGGGATCGCTACCCTTGAGGTTCCCTTGTAGAAAACAATGCGCGGGGACATTTTTTGTTGTAGCAAACGACTTTCCACGAATCCCTTGCAAAAAACGGGACGAAGTGCGCACGCGCGCGTCGTCGCGCGCGCATGCCGAAATCCTTCAAACACCTTCGGTGTCGGAAGGATTTCGCAATCGGGTTTCCAACAAACATAGAAGAAAAAACACCGGGTTTTGCAACATTGATTTGCTAAAAAAGCTTACGCGCGAGCTCTTGCGAAATCTTAAGATAACCATATGTTTTTTTCAAGATTTTCGCGAAATGCTACCAAACGGGCTTCTCGCGCGCATGTCGAAATCTGTCGAGCGCCCTTGCGCATGTGCCGTCGCGAAAACTTCTGCAAAAGATGGGACGAAGAACAGACGCTCGCGTCGTCGCGCGCGTATGCCGAAATATTTCAAAACCCATCAATTTCGGAAGGATTTCAAAATCGTGTGTCCAACAAACCTACAAAAACCCACGGTTTCGCAACACGGATTTTCAACAAAAGCGTGCGCGCGCGCTTTTGCGTCGTCGTCGTCGTCGTCGTCGTCGCCGTCCTCCCTCCTCCCGCGTCGTCGTCGTCGTCGTCGTCGCTTACGTCGTCCTCAGTCTTTCCTCGTGTTCGTCGTCGTCGTCGTCCTCTTTGGCGTCGTGGTCGTTTCCGTCGTCGTGGTCGCCGTGGTCGTCCTTCCTCCTCCTCCCTCGTCGTCGTCGTCCGTCGTCGGCGTCTCGTCGTCGTCCCTCCTATTTCGTCGCCGTCGTCGTCGTCGTCGTCGTCGTCGTTGTCGTCGTCGTCGTCGTCTTCCCTCCTCCCTCGTCGTTGTCGTCGTCGGCGTCGCCGTCCTTCCTCCTCCTTCGTTCGCGTTGTCGCCGTCCTCCCTCCTCCCTCGTCGTTGTCGTCGTTGTCGTCGTTGTCGCCGTCGTCGTCCTCTCTCCTCCCTCGTCGTCGTCTTCGTTGGCGACGTCGTCGTCGTCGTCTTCGTCGTCGTCGTCGGCGTCGTCGTCGTCTTCGTCGTTGACGTCGGCGTCGTCGTCGTCGCCGCCGTCGTCGTCGTCGTCGGCGTTGTTTTCGTCGTCGTCGTCGGCGTCGTCGTCGTCGTCGTCGTCGTCGTCGTCGTCGTCGTTGTCGTCGTCGAAATCGTTGGAGACGTCGTCGGTGTCGTCGTAGTCGGTGTCGGCGGTGCCGTCGTCGTCGTTGTCGCTGTCGTCGTCGGCGTCGGTGTCGTGGCCAAGTGCCATGTGGTACCTACCGTCACGGTCTTGTCTTAAGAGGTCTCGCGACCAGGTTGCGGGTGGGAGGGCGGGATGTCTGCACGAGCAGCGGAGAGGACAGCTTCAAGACGGTCAAAGTGGATTCTCCTTTCTAAAAACATAATAGACGTTACCCCCCGCCCCCGGCGTTATCCGCCCCCCTTTCGGGTATGTAAATCAAGTATGATTCTGACCACATGTCCATCCTAAATATGAATTTACACTCGGTAGACCGTGCCACATGTACTGCCCCACGTGCGCTGCATCACGTAGACTGTGCCGCCCAGGTTGGCGTGGCACTTGCGCGCCCCAGGGAGGAGCCACCAAGGGGGGGCGTATCACGGGCCCCTTCGCGCCCAGATGGGGGCGGGATGTCTCGCGCGCTTCGCCCGTGTCGGCCGCTCGGGCCCCTCTCTTTCTGCGTCCCCAGGATCACCGCGATGTAGCTGGGATTTGATTTGGGCGCCCCTAAAGGGGGAGCCGCCAGGTGGTGTATCACGGGCCACTTCGCGCCCAGATGACGAGGATGCCTCGAGCGGTTCGCTGATTCCTGATTGGTTTCGTTGGAGCGCCCGTTGGAGCGCCCCATGAGGAGCGCGATGTGGGTGGCATTTGGGCAACCAAAGGGGGAGCCGCCAGGGGGTGTTGCACTTGCCCGTTCGCCTTGCAGAACGTGGGGAATTTCAAGCAAAACGCGGGTGTTGGCACCCCCAGGCCTTTTCTTTTCCGAGGCCACAGTCCACCGCGGTGCAGCAGGCATATCATTTGACCACCCTATGGAGCAACCGCCAGAGGGTTATAGATTTGCTGGTTCGCATGTGGAGACCAGGGATGCTCTGAACGGTTCGCCTGGTTTGGTTCGTTCACAGCTTCATGATGACACCTCGATGTAGGAGGCATAGCGCTTGTGCACCCCAAGGGAAGAGCCGACAGGCGATGTTACGCTCGCCAATTCGCGCCCAGATCGTGGGACGTCTCGGGCGAAACGCTGGTTTAGGCACCCCCACGTCCTCGCCTGCCATTTGGACGCTCTAAAGGGAGACAGCCAGGGAACGCCCAGCTGTCACAGGCTAAGATTCTCACACTCAGACGCTCACAGACGGGAACGTCAGGAACTGAGATGCGCATACGGGGATTTCTGCGCCGAACAAGTAGAGTCGAGTGCTCTTTTGAGAGCATCGTAGGATGTTCGGCGGTGCACTGTTGCGCATCGTGGGAACAGGTGCGGCATGTGCGGCTCACAGGTTTGGGTGGAGGAACTTGGCCAAGATCTGTCGGAAGCAGTTCAAATCTGCGACACACGCTGATGAGAGCGGGGCACGCTCCAGCGGTTTATTTCAGAGTGGTTAGGGGTTACCCCAAGCTTGCCGACGTTAATCAGAAGGACACTGCCCCGTACGCGCACCTGCTGATGAGGCGTGCCGTCTTTGCATGCCCGCCGAAAGCTCACTGCCGCCTGGGAGCATGGGGGCGGTCGACTGCGTCCACTCAGCGTTCGTCTCGTCTTCCCGCGGGTCCGTGTTTCCCGCCCCGTCGCTTCTTGTTCACGCTGCCAGGCGCAAGACACTCCAGGCTCGGTCTGTCCAGTCCGCAGACGGGGGCCTGATCCGTTTGGTCTTCCTGCTCCCCCCTCTGCACTTCTGCCTCTCTGCTCTCGCTTCCACTCCTCTTTTCTGTTCGTCCTGCTTCCTCCTCCATGCTCCGACTGCCAAGCTAGGGGCCACTTGTCGATGGCCAGTCGTGCCGCCCAGGAGTTGGCGGTGGCGCGTTGTCGACCCCACCGAGCGGATCTCTCGGCGCTCCCCTGCCCCTCTCCCCTCGCCTTTTCTCCCCTCCCCGCAGGAGGGTGAGAGGCAGGGGGGCAAGATCGAGGGCGGGATGCGGGGCGCCGCGCCCTGGCCCACAGAGGGGGGGGGCAAATCAGAGGAGGGTTTTGAAAACGAGCTAGCTGCTGAGCTCGCGCAGGGCGCGGGCAAGTTCAGGCCCGCCACGCGGAAAGAATACCTCTTCAGCGCGCACGAGTGCGAGGGCTGTGGCATGGCGACCTCCGTCGTTGGATGCTGCGCGCTGGTGGGGGGGATCGACGGGCAGGTGGTCTTTCTCTCTCTCTCTCTCTCTTTCTGTGTCTCTTTCTCTCTCCCTCTCTCTCTCTCTCTTTTTGTCGCCACTTATAGATATACCCCGTATGGTAGGCAGGCTTGTGCTAAGTCTACGCGGTGGCGATCCCAGCGTGGGCATTCAATGTTGAACGCCGCCAGTGGCCCAGAATCAGCCGTCAGACCGTGACGCTCAAGTCGGATCCACTCCACTGTTGAGATCCATCTTGCCATCGCCGTGAAGCCAGGCGCCGCACTTGGCCACCCCACTGGGGGAACCGCCACGGAGTCTCACTGGTGCCAGTTCGCGACCTCTGGGGGTGTCTCGGGCTGGCCGTCCGTCTTGGCTTCACCGACTCCTCGCGCTCGAGAGCGATCTCAGCACCGCGACGTAAGCACCGTAGCACTTGGGCACCCTAAGGAACAGCAAGATGGGGTATCACACATGCCCGTTCGCGACCAGATTGCGGGGATGTTGCCGGGGGTGCTCCCGTTGTGGCTTCGCCGACCCCTCTTCCTCGAGGGCCCCGTGATCGCCGCTGTGTAGAAGACACAGCATTTCGGCCCCCCAAGGGGGAGCTGGCAGGGCGTATTACAGTTGTCCGTTCGCGACCAGTTTCGGGGAGCCGCCGGAATTTGCTTCATCGTCTCGTCCCTTTTCAGAGCAAGGTTACTGTTATGTAGCAGGCGTCGCATTTAGGCACCCATGGTTGTTTTGGCTTCATCGGCGTCTCACTTTCCGCGGCCGCGTCGTCCACCGCGATGTAGCAGGCGCATCACTTGGGCACCCCGAGAGGGAGCCGCCAGGGGGTATCACACTTGCCACTTCGCGCCTACTATGTTGCAGGGGTGTCTCAGGCGAAGCGCCCGTGTTGGTTTCACCGATCCCTCTCCGTTCAGGGCCCCGTGATCACGGCGACGTAGCAGCCGCGGTATTTGGGCACCTCAGAGGGGAGCCGCCATGGGGCTTTCCGCTTGCCACTTCACGTCCAGTTTTTTTGGGGGGTCTAGAGCGGAACGTATGTCTTGGCTTCATCGACTTCTTTTTCTTCGCGGCTTCATGATCACCGCGACATAGCAAGCGCGTCATTTGGGCACCCCATGGGGGCACCAAGGAGTGTTGCACGGGCCCGTTCGCGCCCAGACAGTCCAGACCTTTCAGGGAAAGTACCCTTTTTGGTTTTGGACGCGTCAAGCCCTCTTCTCTTTTCCTTATCAATAGCTCCTCCTTGTTGCACTCCCAGGCGTGTCGGTAGGGCGGGTCGGGTGCTTCGCTTGAGACATCCTCACCATGTATGATCCTGAAGCTTGAATTTTGCAACAGTTTTGCAATTGGAAGGCGGGTCCTTCTCAAAACGTGGCTAGTCGCATTGGTGCCGCGCACACTCGCTTGCAAGTTCGGGACAGCTTCAATAATGGAAGGCGTCTTGTTTTCAAAATGTGGCTCTCGCCTTGGCGCCGCGCGCATTCGTCTGAACAGCTTGCCGCAGTTCTAAGGATGGAGGGCGGTTCCTTTTCAGAGTGTGGCTCGCCTCAGCGCCGCGCACATTCAGCTCAACAGTTTCCCAGCAGTTCTTAGGAGAAAGGGCGGTTCCTTTCCAACACGCGGCTCTCCCCTCAGCGCCGCGCACGCTCGTCTTAATCGCTCGAAGCAGTTTCAAGGATTCGTTTGGTTCAAGTCCAAGGAAGTGTGCTCTACCACAGCTTGGAGTTGTCAGGACGCAACGGTCACGTTTATTCTCGGCCCTGAAGTCCCATGACCGGAGTTCTGGCACGATCCAGCCTTGTCAGGACGCAACAGTAGCTTGGATTCGCGGCGTTGAAATGTCAGTGAATTGGTTTCTTTGGCGATGAAGATTCTCAAACGGTAGTCTTCCAATGGGGCACTCGCCGCAATGAAAATGAATTATGGTAGGGACCTGTGAAGATAGGATTTTGGGGGAGGGTTTATTGCAACATCATCGATGCGTCTTGGGTTCACCTTGGTCCTCCTTCTCGTCGTCCCCCCCAGGCCCTGCTCCGTCGTTCTCTCACCTGCTTCCTCCTCCCCCTTCCTTCCCCCTCTTCCCTTTTTTATCCTCTCTCCCTCCTGCTCTTCTTGTCTTCTTCCTCTCCAGGGGGTCCTTTGGGACCACAAAAAGCCCCACGAGACCCCAGCGGTGCCCAAGAAACCGCAGGAGGCCCCGAGAAGTTCCAGGAAGCTCCAGGAAACCTGGGAGGCCGATGGAGGCATCAGGAAACCACGGGATGCTCCATTAGGCACTCTCATGCCCAGGGAGTTCCCAGAAGGCTCCAGGACCTCCGACAGGTTCCAGGAAAGCTTGGGCCCCCCAGAAGGCCGAAGGGGGACAAGAAAACTTTCTAGGAGGAGGAGGAGGAGGAGGGGGAGGAGGAGGGGGAGGAGGAGGGGGATGAGGAGGAAGGAGGAGGAGGAGGAGGAAGAGGTGGAGGAGGAGGTGGAGGGGTGGCTGAGGAAACGCTTTAGAGCACCTGTGCTCAGAGGGCCCATGGGCTTCCGGCAGTTGCGGCCCTGTGCCCTTCGAGGAGGCTTTAAGTCTTCGGTGCAGAGAACTCGAAAGGTCAGCGCCTACGGCACAGTGGCGGATAGACATTTGCACACCGTACAGTGCCTGTACGTATGTGTGCACGTGCGCTGTGTGTATATGTATATATCTACATTCATGCGTGTATCATCATACTCCCCCCCCACGGATCAGATCTGAGAGGCGATACTTTGAAGCTGCTCGCGATGTTGTTGGCTCCTTCGCTCGGGCCACCCTCATCATTCTGAGAATCGGACGCACCCCTCACGCAGATCGCGACGTCAAATCCAAGACACAAAATGTTTCCAACATTATAACATACATTTTTTTCAGCACACAAGGTGTATCAAGGATTTTCGACGTCGCTCTTAGAGAAACAGCTGTTTCGCGGGAGGTATCCTCCACACATTGGCATCGGAGCTTCTATGCAACTGCAGTCGCAAAGTGTGGAACACCGTCCTGCGCCACACTCATCTCAAGGCTCCGCGCCGCCGCTGGATTCCCTTTTCTCAGAAAGTAATAGGATCTACTTCCCCCCCCGACTTAACTGGTCACCTTTTCGTATTGCAATTTGCGAATGTTTCTGCCCCATCGCCCATCCTAAGTATGGACTCGTACCATCCCAGCCAGGCTGGTATCCACCCCCCTCATCTTCGGCAACCATGCTATGCGCGCGCACTCGTTTCTCAAATCAGTAGTTTTCAATAATCCCTTCCAACAAATGGGACGAAGTGCGCACGCGCGCGCTGTCGCGCGCGCATGCCGAAATCTTTCAAACACTTCAGGTGTCGTAAGGATTTCAAAATTGAGTTCCCGAAAGTATCTAAGAACATATGGTTTCGCATCCCGAATTTTCAAAAGAAGCTTGCGCTCGCGCTCTTGTGAATTCTTATGACAGCCATCGGTTTTCCCACGCTTTTTAGTAACATGCTGCCAAACGGGCCTGTCGCGCGCGCGTGTCGAATTTGTTCGAACGCCCTTGCGCGCGTGCTGTCGCAAAAATCCTTTGCAACAGATGGGACGGAGAACACGCGCGCGCGTCGTCGCGCGCTTGCCGAAATCTTTCAAAACCCCTAGGTTTCGTAGGGATTTCAAAATCGAGTGTCCCGAACACATAAGCACAGGGTTTTGCAGCATCAGTATTCACAAGAGCGTGCTTTCGCTTGCGGAGAATTCTGAAGACAACCGTAGGTGTTCCAAAATTTTCGTTACACGCAGCCAGGCGGGCCTCTCGCGCCGCATGTCGAAATCATTCGAAGGCCCTTGCGCGCGTGCTGGGGGTGGGGGGGTGGGGGGGCACGATCCGTGTCAAATCATGCGGGCCACTCGCGCGTCGGCCGCGCGCGCATGTCGAACTCCGTCCACAACCTTCATCACCGACTCGAGGACGCCGTCATTGTCGCCGGCGTGATAAACATCGACGCCGGCACTGGCCACTGGCCGTGTCGTCGTCGTTGTCATCGTCGTCACCAGCATCGCTACTATCATCATCGTGTCTACCGTTGTCGGCGTTGCCATCATACCGCGCCCGCCCACGTCGCCGACTCGCAGTGAGGTGCCCGCCGGGAAGTGCCCAGCGGTCAGCACCAGCTCGGCCGCGTCGGTCGCGCCAAACTGGCGGGCCGCTGCGCGCGCGAGCGTGCGCTGGCATGCGCGGCCGCAGAGATGCGCCAGCCAATACCAAGCACTCAGCGCAATCGCAACCGCATGGGTTTGGCAAACCAGGTTGCGGTTGGGTGCGTGTGTGGGATGATATCGCGATCAGTGGAGTTTATAATTAATTGCGATCGCTGGTGACTTGCACCACACTTATTCGTTTAAAGTATCGACTCCCCCCCCAGACTTGACGGCCCCCCTTTTCGTATTGCAACTTGCGTATGATTCTGCCCGCTGTCCATCCTAAGTGTGAATTCGTACCATCCCCGCCAGGCCGATAATCCCCCCCTCCGTCCTTCACAAAATACTATGCGCGCGCACCCGTTGGCCAGAACTCGACAATTTTGAGAAACCCCTTGCAACAATGGAACGAAGTGCACGCGCGTGTCGTCGCGCGCGCATGCTCTAACATTTCGGGGGTCGTAAGGATTTCTAAACCGAGTGTCCCAAACGCGTATAACAACATATGGTTCCCCATCAAGGGTTTCCAGACCAAAAGAAAAGCTTGCGCTCGCGCTCTTGCGAGTTCTTATGGGCACCATCAGATTTTTCATGCTTCGCAGTGCTACCACACTGGCCTTTCGCGCGCGCGTGTCGGAATCGCCAGGACGCCCTTGCGCGCGTGCTGTCGCAAGAGCCCTTTGTAAACCTTCGAACGAAGAGCACGCGCGCGCGTCGTCGCGCAGGCATGCGGGAATTTTTCACAATCCTGGGTTTCTGTAAGATTAGAAATCCGAGCGTTTCGATCATATACGCAACACATGGCTTCGCAACAACAGCTTTCAAAACAACCTGCGCTCGCGGGCTTGTTTTTTTTTGTTTCGTTTTTTTGTTGTTGTTTTATTTGTTGTTGTTTGATTTGTTTTTCGTGTGTGTGTGTTTTTTCTTCTTTTTTTCCATGCCCACTACATTTTGCCAAGCGGGCGTGCGGGGGGGGGGGGGCACGATCTGTGTCAAATACCATGCGGGCCACTCGCGCGTAGGCCGCGCGCGCATGTCGAACTCCTTCAAAAGCCCTCATCACCGACGCGAAGACGCCGTCATCGTCGTCGGTGTGATCAGCATCGGTGCCGTCACTGGACGTGCCGCCGTCATTGCAGTCATCGTCACCAACATTTCGATTAACATCACCGCGTCTAACGTTGCCGACGTTGCCATGATACTGTGCCCGCCCAAGTCGCCGACTCGCATTCAAGTGCCCGCTGGGAAGTGCCCAGCGGTCAACTCGAACAGGGTGGGGACATTCCTCGGTGATACGGGCATTTCCTTTTATCGCGGAAGATTACCTAACCTACACAGGTCGACCGTTTTGGAATGGCCTTTCGGAGTGCAAAGGGGAAGGGGCCCCATGGGCTTCCCGAGTGTTGCAGATTTCAGACCTCCACAAATCGCAATCCCAGAAAGCCCCTGCCTCCCCGAGGGTGAGGGAGGGAGGGGGGGAAGGAGGGAGGGAAGGAGGGAGGGCGGGGCGGGGGCGGGCGGGCGGGCGGGCGGGCGGGAGGGAGGAGGAGGAGGAGGATGGAGGAGGAGGAGGAGGAGGAGGATGAGAGGAGGAAGAGGAGGATGAGGATGAGGGATAAGGGGACGATGAGGAGGAGGAGGAGTAGGAGGGGAGGAGGGGAGGAGGAGAGGAGGAGGAGAGGAGGAGGAGAGGAGGAGGCGGAGGAGGAGGAGGAGCGGAGGAAGAGGAGGAGGAGGAGGAGGAGGATGTGGAGGGAAAGGACGGGGAGGAGGCTTAGGAGGAGGAGGAGGAGGAGGAGGAGGAGGAGGAGGAGGAGGAGGAGGAGGAGGAGGAGGAATAATACTTTTAATAATAATAATAAGAAGAAGAAGAATAATCATAATAATAATAAGAAGAATAAGAATAATAATAATAAGAGTGCGAAGAATAATAATAAGAACAAGAAGAAAACACATAATAAGAAGAATAATTAGATTAAGAATAATAAGAATAATAATACTAATAAAAAGAAGAATAATAATAAGAATGCGAAGAAGACTAATAATCGGAATAATATTAAGAAGAATAAGAATAATAATAATAAGAAGAAGAAGAATATGAATAATAATAATAAGAAGAATAAGAAAACTAAGCATAATAAGAAGAATACTAAGAAGACTAATCGTAACAATAAGAAGAAGAATAATAATAAGAAGAATAATGGAAATACTATTAATAATAACCAGAATAATAATAATAATAATAATAATACTAAGAAGAAGAAGACTAATAAGAATAAGAATAATAATACGAATAACAAGAATAATAAGAATAATACGAATAAGAATAATCATAATAATAATAACAAGAAGAAGAATACTAAGAATAATCATAAGAATATCAATAATAAGAATACTAAGAATAATAATAACAATACTACTAATAATATTGATAATGATAATAATAATAAGAAGAAGAATAGTAATAAGAAGAATAATAATAATACTAAGAATAAGAATAATACGAATAAGAAGAAGAAGAAGAATACTAATCATAAGAATAATAATAAGAAGACGAAGACTAAGAAGAATAATAAGAAGAATAAGAATAATAATAATAAGAATAATACTAATAATAATAAGAAGAAGAATAAGAATAATAAGGATAAAAATAATAATACTAATAAGAACAAGAATAATAATAATAATAATAAGAAAAATAAGAAGAACAAGAAGAAGAGTAATAATACTAATAAGAAGAAGAATAAGACGAATAAGAAGAATAATAAGAAGCATAATACTAATAATAATAATAAGAATAAGAATAATAAGAATAATAAGAATAATAAGAATAATCATAATAATAAGAAGAAGAATAAGAATAATAATATGAATAATAAGAATAATAACAAGAATAATCAGAATAATAATATGAATAATAATAATAATAAGAATAAAAATAAGAAGCAGAGGAGGAGGAGGAGGAGGAGGAGGAGGAGGAGGAGGAGGAAGGAGGAGGCGGAGGAGGAGGAGGAGGAGGAGAAGAGGAGGAGGAGGAGGAGGAGGAAGAGGAGGAGGAGGAGGAAGAGGAGTAGAGGAGGGAGGGGTGGTGGTGGCTTGGGTAAGCATCTGGTGGGGCCGCGGGCACAGCCCCTTTAGCGGCACCTCCCGCCCAGGGATGGCTGGGGGACAGCTCACCACCCGTCGCGGGGGCCTAGTACCGCAGCGTCACTGTGCCCCTCGGTCCGAGAGACCACCGGGGGGAGGATTCCCCCTGGGGGAACCGCCTGTTCCCACCACGACCCCAGGACGGCCAGCAATACCTCTCTCCCGTACCTGGGGGCGGGAACCCCAGAACAGGAGAGAGCTACGGCTGCGGCCCCGACCTGGGACGGGGGGAACAAAGCGATCCCTCCAGGGGGGCCCCGGTGGCCTTCCGTGCCGGGAGAGCAACGAGAAACG
>CAUYUJ010022219.1:125597-126736 GCA_963575745.1 Prorocentrum cordatum
TCGGGCTCTTAGTCCTGGTGTGAGTCGTTCGGGCTTCTCGTGGTGTGAGTTGTTCGGGCCCCTCATCCTGGTGTGAGTCGTTCGGGTCCCTCCTCCTGGTGTGACTCGTTCGGGCTCCTCGTGGTGTGAGTCGTTCGGGGCCCGCGTCGTGGTGTGAGTCGTTCGGGCTCCTCGTGTTGTGAGTCGTTCGGGCGCCTCGTCCTGGTGTGAGTCGTTCGGGCCCTCCTTGTGGTGTGAGTCGTTCGGGCTCTTCGTGGTGTGAGTCGTTCGGGCCCCTCGCCCTGGTGTGAGTCGTTCGGGCTCCTCGTGGGGCCTCTTGGGGGCCTCTTGGAGCCTCTTGGGGCCTCTTGGGGGCCTCTTGGGGGCCTCTTGGGGGCCTCTGGGGGGCCTCTTGGGGGCCTCTTGAGGCCTCTTGGGGGCCTCTTGGGGGCCTCTTGGGGGCCTCTTGGGGCCTCTTGGGGGCCTCTGGGGGGCCTCTTGGAGGCCTCTTGGGAGCCTCCTGGGGGCCTCTTGGGGCCATCTTGGAGCGCCGCGAGATGCTGGGCGGGGCCTGGCCGTGGTGATCGTAGACCGTCGCTTCCACTGCCGTCGCCCATGACGCCAAGCGGCCGCTCACGGCTGTCACGTGGCGACTGCCTACGTGGAAGGCCACCCTCCAGTCACAATCCGCAGAAACAAAACCAACTTGGGCGCGATGCTCGAGCCAAGATGAGGACGGAATGTGGAAGGAAGGGGCGGCAGTGGCACCGGCAGGGGTCGCCGTGTGAGGCTCCGCGGGGTCGTGAAACCTACCTGGTTCGGTTCGCCATTGGGCTGGTGGCGCCGAGGCCTCTCCAAGGGCTGCTTGGGATGCTGGGGGGGGGTGCACTAAGCTAGCAAGGTCTAAGCGAACGGGCTGTCCTCCAGTATGCACTGCCGCCGACAAGGAGCTAGCGGGGGACTGCGCGCTATCGCGAGCCTCGAAGTTGCCCTCGCTAGCCCAGGGGTCCTCCTCTTTCTCCAGCCACCCAAAATCAGAAAAAGTCGTGGGGCGAAACCTGTTTAGGGGTGAGACGGGGACGCCGCAACCTGACCAGGCGAGTCCGACTCGGCAGGCGACGAGAAAACGACATCCCCACACAATGCAGCACAAATGTCTC
>CAUYUJ010022220.1:2500-32500 GCA_963575745.1 Prorocentrum cordatum
CTACATCCACTGTTACTGCTACTATTACTACTACTACTACTACTACTACTACTACTACTACTACTGCTACTACTACTACTACTACTACTAATAATACTACTACTACTACTACTACTACTACTACTACTACTATTACTACTACTACTACTACTACTACTACTACTACAACTACTACTACTACTGCTGCTACTACTACTACTACTACTACTACTGCTACGACTACTACTACTACTACGACTACTACTACAACTACTACTACTACGGCTACGACTACGACTACGATTACGCCTACTACTATTGCTCTTAATGATACCTCCACCTGTTCTGGCTAAGATCACTGCGGCTGCATATGCGCCCAAGGCGGAGGAAGAGTGCGGAGGAGAAAGAAGTAAACGGTAGAGGTGGAAAAGAGGAAGAGGAGGGGTAGGGGTGGAGACGAGGGACCATTATGAAAGTCGATCCTTGTCCTGCCGTCCTGGAGACATTGCCTTTGTCTGTGGTCGAACCTAAGCGCGCAAATCGCGCGCGTGGTTCCTAATTCTTGCATAGCAAGCCGACGACGGTCATAACAATGGACACGTCAATGGACACGTTGTAGGTGTATCTTGCATCCAACTACTTAGTAGTTTCTTTTTTTTTCTGTCTCTCTTCCACTCTCTCTTTCCCTCTCTCCCTCTCTCTCTACTGTGTAACTACTTTCTCTATTTCCCTATTTGTTTTCTCTCTCTCTCTCTTTCTCTCTCTCTCTCTCTCTGTCTCTCTCTCTCTGTATTTATAGAGATATCGGCAGGAGGAGGAGAAGAGGAGGGGGAGGAGGAGTAGGTGGAAGAGGAGGAGGAGCATTTGGAGGAGCAGGCGGTTGGCGGCAGCGGCGAGCGGCGATGGCGACGGCGCCGGGCGGGACGTGCCCGCCAGGGGGCCCGACGGCGAGGTCCAGCTGCTGGCGGAGGGCAGGGACCCTGCGCTGCCTGCGGCGCGGGTGCAGGCCCCGCTCTCGGGCGCTGAAATCTCTACACATCCTCTGCTCCCTTGCCGGGCCAATGCTGAACCCGGGAGCCGTGAGCGACGCTACGCCACGCCTTCCCAGCTCGGCCAGGGGGGGCGTCTTCACAGGTCCTGGGTTCGGGATGGGCTTGGCTACGGAGCAGTGGACTTGTTCAGATCTCCTCCTCCTCTTTTTCCTCCTCCTCCTCCTCCTCCTCCTCCTCTCCTCCTCTTGTTCGTCCTCCTCCTCCTCCTCTTGTTCCTCCTCCTCCTCCTCCTCCTCCTCCTCCTCCTCCTCCTCCTCCTCCTCCTCCTCTTCCCCCCTGTCGAGATCCGCCCTCCGAGGGCGGGTGCGGCGCGCGTTCCGCTTCTGGTGCGCGCGCCCCGCGCGGGATGTCTGGGCACGGCTGGCGCGTGGACTCGCAGAGACAGCGCTGCGTGTCCAGAGCGGGCTGGTTTGAACTCATGCTCGCAGAGTTGTTGGGTTCGCTCGAGAGCGTTTTCCCATCCGCTCAAAAAGACCGTTTCATCTTAGGCGGCGAGCAAGGGCGGGAAGCGAGGAGGGGAAGGCCTTCCCAGAAGGCGGCGGGACTTCTCAGAGGCCTTCTGAGACTTCTCAGAAGCCCTCTGGCCTTCTGAGAAGTGTCCTGCGTCGTCCAGGAGGGTTTCGAACATTTCTCACAAGGCCCGTGGACTTCCGAGCCTTCTGAGAAGGCCCGCCCCTTCTCACTTCCCCCGCAGGCTCGCCGCCGATATAGATACAGAGGAGACCCATGCCAAGAAACACCCTGCTAGCCTCCAGGGTGCCCTGGGCTTTTTGGGTTTCGATGGCTTTGCTACGGAAAGCGTGACGCTCCCGCACCAAGCACCAGTGGACGCCCTGGGGTCTCAGGGTTGGGTTTCTTGTAGAAGGTTTCTTGTGGTCGAGCCCTTTACTGCAGGGCTGGACCTAAGCAGTGTTTTGGGTGATTTCGTGGGCCGTGTTCGTTTCGGCTTCGTTTTGCGGTGAAGGCGGATTCGAGACACAAAAGCGAGGGACAACGAACACAAAACGAAGACGAAGACCACCGTTTAGGTTCAGCCCTGCTTTATTGTATGTATATGCATCTATATATATATATATATATATATATGGTGTACGTAAATGCCGATGTGCACGTGCACACATCGAGCGACGAGGGCCCGAGTCGACGAGGGGGCCCGAGAGGACAGGACGGCGCACGACGGGCCGAGGGCGCGGGCGCCCGAGCGAGGGGGCCGCCGCGGCGACCCCGCCGCGCGGGGCGGAGCTGGAGGGCAGGCAGGGGAGGCGGGAGGGAGGAAGGGGGAAAAAAAACGGGAGAGATGGGGAGGAGGAGGAGGAGGAGGAGGAGGAGGAGGAGGAGGAGGGGGATTGGGATTGGGGAAGGAGGAGGATTGGACGAGGAGGAGGAGGAGGAGGAGGTGGGGGGGGATGCGGGAAGGAGGAGGAGGAGGAGGAGGATTGGGGAAGGAGGATCGGAGGAGGCCTAGGAGGAGGCCTAGGAGGAGGAGGAGGAGGAGGAGGAAGAGGAGGAGGAGGAGGAGAAGGGCGCGAGAAGGAGAGGGAGGAGGAGACAGGAGGCGGAAGGGATCGGGGCGGACGAAGGGGGAGGGGGCGGAGGATGGAGTGGTGCGGAATCTGCTGCACGCAGCTGGTTTCGGTTCTGCCGCCAGGCACATTCCTCATGGACAGGACGGCAGTGAGCTTCGTGTTCCGGGGGTGGAGGGTGGAGGGACGGACGGTGCCAATGACAATGACCACCTCGATGCCACAGCCTTCGCTGCGACCTCGTGCTTCTTCCCGCGGAGGTGAAGCTGCGCGGCGGGGTCCGCGTGGTTTTCTGCATGGAGGCGAGTGCCACCATCGGCGAGCTGGAGGCAGCCGTAGAGGGGCTCGGCATCTCCCCTCCCTCATCGCCCTCCTCCGCCTCGTCCTTCTTCTTCCACAGCCATTTTCGGCTCGAGAGCCAGCGAGTCTCGGCTTGCGTCGCGGTGGTCGATCGGATCGATCTGCAAGGTAGGGACGGATCTCGCTGCGTTGGAGCAGGCAGCGGTAGCGGTGTGCGGCTTGTCCGTCGCTCGGGCACTCGTGGCGGCAGCGGTAGTGGCAGGAAGGTCACGGAACGGCGTGGCAGTTGTGGCATGCGGGCCTCGGCGCGCATGAGGCAGCGTGGAGTTCCACAGCGGCACCGAGAGCAAGGCGGGTGCATGTCATCAGGCCCGAGCTCAGCGCCGAGGTGCAGCAGGCGAAGCCGTGTGAAAGCCATCCTTGCTCTCCAGCGTTCAGCGTGCGCGTCCAGAACCCGTGGAGCACGATTTCACCGACGCCGTCGTCGGCAGAGGGCCTCCGGAGGCCAGGCGGCGGCGGCGGCACGCACCCGAGACCAGGACGCTGCTTTGACATCGGGCTCTCAGCATTTGACCCCGCGGAGCCGCATGTTCTGGATGCCGCGTCGGGCGGGCGCTGGTGTGGTGGACCGCGAACGACGGTCGAGCTGTGCAGCCGGCACGACGGTGCCGGCGGCCTGGGCGCGCATTATTGACTGACGCGTGGCGTTGCTTGGCTTTGCTTGTCGTTGTTTGGCGTTGCTGAAGGAGGAGGAGGAGGAGGAGGAGGAGGAGGAGGAGGAGGAGGAGGAGGAGGAGGAGGAGGAGGAGGAGGAGGAGGAGGAGGAGGAGGAGGAAGAGGAGGAGGAGGAGGAGGAGCAGGAGCAGGAGGAGGAGGAGGAGGAGGAGGGACGAGGACGACGAGTTCGACGAGAAGGAGAATTGCGAGCAGCACGAGGAGGAGGAGGGCATGGTGTCTGGCATGGCTTTTCATTGATTTGCATTGCTGGGCGTTGCCTGGCGCTGCTTGGCGTTGCTTGGCATTGCCACGAGCAACCCCAGGCAACGCCGAGGACACCGTCGCGATGTACGCATCCACCAGCTTCTCTTTGTCACACAAGCAAGAACTCCTTAGGGAAAGGCTAAGTGGGTAATTGCTTACTTTTACTACTGAAACTTATGAGCGTCCGCGGTGGCCCCGTGTGGGCCTCAGGAAGGGCCACTACGCCGGACTTTCAGAGCCCGCTAGACGGGGACAGTGAAAAACCAGGACATCGGCGCGCCCGAGAGACTGAAGCCGTGTGTCGAAGCATTGTCAACTCTTCGTTCTCTCCAGCTAGAAAGGTCAACGTCTTGGTTAGCGATGTCCTGATTTGGGGGGTGCTGAGACCTGGTCAGACTTCATCGCGGTACGGCCCGGCAGTGCAAGACCTTGTAGCGGCAGCGCCCGACAGCGCTTGTTGTCGCTGCGCCTTCGGAGTTTCTCTCGGGGCGCCTGGGGCGCCTGGGCCGAACAGGCGTAACTCTGCAATTGCCCGCTGGCGCTTGGAATCTTCCGAGGTGCGTCTCACCGACCGTCCATGCGATGCGACAGCAGAAGCTTGTGCGTTTGCCTTGGGCCCCTTGAAAGCCGCGCGCCAAGGGCCACTCCTGCACAGGGCCACCCACACGTTCAGCCGAAGAAGGGGCAATAGAACACGCCCACGACTCGATCTTCAGCCCCGATCCCGGATCCCCGATCACGATCCTCGATCGTCGACCCTGATCTTGGATCCTCGGTTATGGGGAAGGCCTTACGGCCGGTGCCGCCGACCCTGGAGGTGGACGACGACCACGGCGGCGACGACGACGCTGACGTGGGGCAGAGTCCTCAGGGATGCCTCGAAGGGCCTCTTCGGAGCGCGCTCGTGGGCATGTGGGACAGTTTGGAGGCCTCTCGGGAGCATCTTGGGGGCCTCTTCGAGCGCTCTCTGACATACCGCTCGGGGAACGATATACTGCCAATGCTTGTGCCATGTGCTCAGGTCGGGCGCACGCCTCCGAGGAGGACACGCGGTACTGGTATGCCCTTGTGCGTCCTGGGCCACGATCCTCGATCGTCGACCCCGATCCTGGCTGGATCCGACGCTGACGTGGGGCGGAGTCCTCAGGGATGCCTCGTGGGGCCTCTTCGGAGCGCGCTCGAGGGCCTTGGGGGGGGGGGGGGCAGTTTTGAGGCCTCGTGGGAGCATCTGGACGGAGCGGCGAAGGCGCCCGCGGGGTGAGGCGAGCTGCGGGGGAGGAGGATGGCCGGAGGGACGGAGGAGGAGGAGGAGGCGGAGGAGGAGGAGGAGGAGGAGGAGGAGGAGGAGGACCAGTGTAAACCCAAGACCCATCAACGTTGTTGAAATACACCTTCCCTCCAAGATCCCTCTTCATAGGCCCCTACAATGGGTCATTTCCACAGGGAAATGCCCCGGAGGGGGACAACCGTGTGACCATCCTGAAGCGTGCCGAAACACCATTCTCGGGACTTAACGCCACGAGTTCACCTGACTGTTACGTCTTGGCGATCCTGAACCGTGCCAGAACATCGTTCCTGGGGCTTTAACATTGCCAGTCAACGTAACTGATGCGCCCTGACAATCCTCAATCCTTACACAACACCACTTCTAGATTCTAGTACGTTAACAATGAGAACCAGTCAAACTCTCGCAATTGTTTTAAACGAATTTGCGCGACGCTACGGCGAGAGCCACATTTTGGAAAAGAACCGCCCTCAATCCGTGCAAACTCCTGCACCTGTTTACAGTAAATGAGCGTGGCGCTAAGGCGAGAGCCACATTTTGAAAACGGCCCGCCCTCAATCGTGAAACCCTCGCATGCTCTTACAACGAGTGCTCGCTGCGCTAAGGCGAGAGCCACATTTTGAAAGCAACCCGCCCTCAACCCGTGAACTTCTTGCACATGTTTAAACGAATTTTGGCGGCGGTAGATCGAGAACCACATTTTGAAGACCACCCGCCCCCCCATCTGTGAAGCTACTGTCACGTTTCAGCACCAGTGTCATACATGGTGAAGAAGTCTCCGGCGAAACGCCTGGCCCGCCCTTTCGACCGGCCTCGGGGTGCGACAGGGAGGAGTTCCCCATGAGGACAAGGAATGGGGGAGGAGGAGGAGGACGAGGCGGAGGAGGAGGAGGAGGAGGAGGAGGAGGAGGAGGAGGAGGAGGAGGACGAGGCGGAGGAGGAGGAGGAGGAGGAGGAGGAGGACAAGGAGGAGGAGGAGGAGGAGGAGGAGGAGGAGGAGGACGAGGACGATGGGGGGGGCCTCTTCGACCCCGATCCCGGATCCTCGGCTGCTCGCCCTGCTGCTGCTCCCGCCGCCGCACGGCGGCGGCCGTCCCCCCCCCCTCCCGGCGAGCGGCCTGCGGAGGACGCCCTGGCGCGCTGGTGCGCGGACCGCGGCCTGGAGCCGCCGCTGGGCGAGCGCCAGGCGGCGGGCGGGCGGCGGCGCAGCGCCGAGCGGCGAGGGCGGCGCGGGCGACGGCGGAGGTCACGGCCAGCTCGGCATTGAGAGAGGCCTCTTCGCCCATCAGTCTGGATGGATCCACTCACGGAGCCCATGCAGTGCGTTCTCGTGGGGTCCATTCCATGCGCAGCATGCCTCTCCCCTGGAGCCGTGAGAAACTTACGGCGCGAGGAGTTGTTTGCCATTCTCGGCCTCCGAGGGTCCTTGCCGGGCCTGGGGGCCGTCAAGGAGCGGCTCGGGATTATGAAGCAGTGGTCCTGGGGGATGGGTCGAGACCTCCGGGGGTCGACGTCACGAAAGCGATCGGAGGAGGAAGAGGTACCGATACCGCTACCCTCCCCTCGCTTGCGCCTTTTTGAGCCTCCTGGGAGGCCCCCGTCGCCATCGCAGGATTCGCTTTGAAGTTCTGGTCAGAACGCATCCCGAGGTATGGGTACTTGTGTGGTCTCCCCAGGGACGACGCGGACGACGGCGGAGACGTGTGGTGACGACGGGCGACGGCTGCGATGAAGGGCGGCGGCGGCGACGCTGACCGCCCCTGGCGGCGGCGCGGCGGCGGCGGTGACGACGACAGCAACGATGACACGGCGACGACGAGGGGGAGGAGGAGCAGAAGGGGAAATCATCAGGGAAGTTGTGTGAAGGAGGAGAATAGGGATGGGAAGGCAGGGAGGCAGGAGGCAGGAGTGCGAGGGGAAGGGTCAAATTAGACAAGGGAACAAAGCATGCATAAGTTTTCGGAGTTCCGCGCGCGAGTTTGGATTTGCGCCGGGCCTTTCTGGCGGCGCCTCTGGCGCCGCCCTTGACCCGCTCCGCGCGCCAGGAGGAAGGTCCAGCGCCGATCCGACTAATCTGCGCAGACCTCCGAAAGGTTATGTGTACGTATGGTGGTCGTGTTCCTCTAGAGAGGGGAAAAGAGCTGGACGGAGAGGAGGAGGAGGGTAGCTGCATCAGAGGCAGCAGCATCGACTCGACAAGGGGATGCAGCAGGAGGAGCAGCAGAAGATGCGGGCGGAGCAGGAGGAGGTCGGAGTGGAATATCAGCGCTGTTCCAGGGCAAATCACTCATCGCCAGTCTTGCGTGTGCCTCTCTCACTCTCTCACTCTCTCTCTCTCTCTCTCTCTCTACACACATATATATATATGTGTGTGTATACATATTCTTGCAGTCTGCCATGAACCCGAGGCGATTGGCGCCCCCCTTCCTGCAACTTGGCCCGCAACGGCGTAGGTAGGCGCAGAGGACGACCACGTCGGCGGAGGCTGCGACGGCGACGAAGAGAGGAGGATGGTGAAGGATTCTGGCGCCCTTTGCCCCCTAATGGGTCGGGCGTTGCTCATGAAGGGGTGATAATGAGGGAGTGAAGAAAGGTGAACGGCTTGTTCCCTCAAGGGGCACGAAAGGTACACGTGTGTTCGCCCTCCCAGTTATAGCCCCCAGTTCAGCCACGCCCGAATGCGACCCCCCTGCTGCAACCTGTTGGGGACCCCCGCCGCCGCGTCTCTGGCTCTTCCTCGAAGGCCTGGGGCAAGCCCTGGGGTCGACGACGACTCCGTCGACGGGTGCGACGATGACCACGAAGATGTCGAGCATGTTGACGACGATGGAGAGGTTGATGACCAGGCGGGTGGTAAGGGGAGTGACCTACAAGGGGGTGAAGAAAAAGGCTCTAAAGGAACCCTTCAGGGCCCCTTTTGGAGCCCTAAAGAGGTCCTAAAGCTTTTTCTTCACCCACCCTTTTAGGTCACCCCCCGTTACCACCCGGCCGAGACGATGAAGATTTTGATGAGAAGGGATGACATCGGTCGGAGAACAAAAGCAGCACAAACAAACACAATTTCTCGGAGGTCCGCGCTGATTTCTTGGGTCGGCGCTGGGCCCCCTGGCGGCGCCTCCGGCGCCGCCCCTGGCGCGCTCCACGCGCCAAGGAGGAGGGATCCAGCGCCGACCCAAGGCATCCGCGCGAACTTCTGAAAAGTTCTGTTCATGCGGTGCCTGTTCTATTCCGAAAAGGGGAGGAGGAGGAGACCGGAGGGAGACGAGGGAGACGACGCATGATGACGACGAATATGTTGACGACGACGACGACGACGACGACGACGACGACGATGTCGGCGACGACGGCGGCGACCCCCCCCTCCTCCCTCCCCAGCCTACCGCCTCCACTTCCTCAGCCGCCAGTCTCCTCTCGTTTCGCCCCAGCTCGTGGGGGGCAAGGGCCCGGGTTCTCCGATCGGCGCACGGGCTGCCATAGCTGAAGATGCCGTGTTCGACCGATCCCCCCGTTTGGGTTCGCTAATGCTTGCGTGTGAAGATCGGCTGCTTCCCAACTGATGGGTCCAGCCGGCCAGGGAGGAGGACGTGGAGGAGAAGGAGGAGGAGGAGGAGGAGGAGGAGGAGGCTGTTGCTCAAAAATAAGAGTGCCGTCGGTGGCTGTGGCGTTTTGTTCCTCTACCTCGTCCGTTCCCTCCCCCCCCTTCCTCTCCAGAACAGGCAGCGGACCCGCCTATGCCTACCGAGTTTGGTCGCGTCGAGGAGGAGGAGGCTGCGCATGCCCGTCGGCGGTTGCCAACCTCCCCCCCTCATCGTCGTGAGTCCTCTGACGATCGTCCTTGGCGGTGGTCATCGTCACTCGTTGTCGCCGCCGTCGTCGGCGTCGCTTACCGCCCCTCGTCGCTCGTCCTCGTCGTCGTTACTCGCCGTGGTCGTCTGTCGCAGTCGTCGGTATTCGTCGTCGTCGCTCGTGGTCGTCGTCGCCCATCGTCGTCGTCACTCATCGTCGTCATCTGTCGTCGCCCTGGGCCTGCGGCGCTCGGAGGTGCTGCGGGGCGCGTTCCCGCCGACCGGGTACGCCGACCGGTCACAGACGCTGGCTGGCGCAGGAGCGCCCGCGGGGCGCCCAGACCTCCACCCACCCCCAGGCCTCCTCCTCCTCCTCCTCCTGCTCCTCCTCCTCCTCCTCCTTTTCATCCTCCTCCTTTTCCTCCTCCTTCTCCTTTTCCTCCTCCTCCTCCTCCTCCTCCCCCTCCTCCTCCTCCTCCTCCTCCTCCTCCTCCTCCTCCTCTCCTCCTCTTTCTCCTCCTCCTCTCCTCCTCCTCCTCCTCCTCCTCTTCCTCCTCCTCCTCCTCCCCTCTTTCTCTTCCTCCTCCTCCTCCTCCTCCTCCTCCACCTCCTCCACCTCTCCACCTCCTCATCCACCTCCTCCTCCACCTCTTTCTCCACCTGCCCCTCCCTCTCCTCCTCCACCTACTTATTCACCGTCCCGTCCTCCTCCTCCTCCTGCTCCCCCTCCTCCTCCTTCTGCTCTTGCTCCTCCACCTCCTCCTCCTCCTCCTCCTCCTCCTCCTCCTCCTCCTCCTCCTCCTCCTCCTTCTCTTCCACCTTACTTTTCCGACTTATTCACCTTCTCGCCATGCACGAGGGGTCCTGCAGGGAAGGGCTCGTGGAAAGAAGAGCTCCTATGGGCTCCCTGGGCCTCCTTCCCTAGGCCCCGGGATCACCCAAAAACGGCTCAGGATGAAAAGCTGGTTCCGAGGAAGATTCGAGCCTCCTCCACTTGCTCCTCCTGATCATCCTCCTCATTTGGCATTCGGTCGGTGGGCTTCCTCGTCGCCACGGCTGGATACAGCTCAAGAACGGGCCAGGATGGAGCCAGCGTTAGGATGGACCACGGAAGGGGTCCACGGACATGTGTTGAGCAGATTGTCGAACTTTTTTTCGCGAAGTGAATTGATTAGTTTGTTGGGTGATTGATTGATTGCTTGACTGTCGTGCCGGTTAGGACGCCGTTGTAGTTTCGCCCAGCCATTGCGCAACCCATGCTTCAACCAATGGAAGGCAACAACCAATTGAGGGCCGTTTCATTTGGGGCCGCCGAGTGCGCATCATATGATATGGATCGCATGCCGTTCTATCTTGGCCCGCCGAAAGCACAACCAATGACGCCACCAACAGCAGGCAGCTTTTGTTTGGGGCCCCCAAGTGTGCAACCACTGGCGCAACCAATGGCGGGCCTGCTTGCCTTCGGAGGGAGAGGGCGCAGACTTTGGCGTCCAGGGGTGCAACCTACGGCGCAACCAATGGCACAATTTACGGCGTAGCCGATGGCACAACCGCAACCCAGGCTCTCCCAGAGACATCCGAACACCTTGTGGCCTTCAGGGTGGCACTCAGGGCGCGGCCTTCTGGAAAGCCCATGCCTGAGATTTCCCGTATCCGTCGGCTGAGCTTTCCGTTCCCAGTTGTCTGGGTCGTGTTGTTCCTTGCATTTCCTGGGAAACGAAAGACTCGGGTCCGCCAGAATTCTGGTTTACCGACGCTTTTTGACGAGCCCGTCTTGGAGTTTGACGGTCCAGTGTTCGTGGGATGTGTGCGGCGGGAGCGCGCGTCAATTTTGAGACCGGTTTTCGTGGTTTCCCTAACGGGTCCCGTCAGCACAACCCGAGTCTTACGTCTGCCCGATGTGTTCCTCCTCCCTGGAGCCAGCTACTTCTCCCGAACCGTTGCTCGTCGTCGACGTCGCGACGTCGCCGTGGTCGTCGCCGTCGCGACGTCGCCGTGGTCGTCGCCGTCGCCGTCGCCGTGGTCGTCGTGGTTCTCGACGCGTCTGGCGCGCCGCATCTGCCTAGCGCCACCCCAGGGCTCACCCCGACCGCGACGCTGTTCGTGGCAGCGGAGCCCTCTGGCAGCTGACGGGCGGCGCCGCAGGGAGCTGGGCGAGGAGGAGGAGGAGGAGGGAACGGTGAGGGTGGAGGAAGGAAAATGTACGGGGAGGGACGGTGGAGGATCATGCTGGGATTGTGCTGATTAGATCCTGCACGCAGATGGACGGCACTACGCGGGACGGCTTACTCGCTGCGAAGGCATATTCACATGGGGGAGTGTGTAAGGCGTAAGGCGGCACATTGGCCAGCCCGCTTGAATACGTCGGAGCCTGAATCTGCACTTGATGGAGTAGGACGGGGGAGGAGAGGGAGAAGGAGGAGGAGGAGGAAGAGGAGGAGGAGGAGGAGGGGGAGGGGGAGAGGGGGAAGAGGAGGAGGAGGAGGAGGAGGAGGAGGAGGAGGAAGAGCAGGAGGAGGAAGGAGAGCAGGAGGGGGCAGGAGCAGGGCGAGGGGAACCAGGCGAAGCAGGAGCAAGAGAGGGAGGGAGGGAGGGAGGGAGGGAGGGACAGAAGTTGGGAAGAGGGATGGAGGGCGGGGAGGGAGGAGGAGGAAGAGGGGGAAGGATAAGGACCAGTGCAAGCCCAAGACGCATCGTCGATGTTGCAACATACCCTCCCTCCAAGTTCCCTCCTCAGCAGGCCCTACAAGAATATAGTTGCATTGCGGCAAATGCCCCATTGAAAGTCAACCATTGGAGAATCCCCACTCGTGCTAAAACACAATGTCCTTGGATTGCAGCGCCGCGAGTCAACGTGATTGTTGCGTCCTGACCATCTTGAACCGTGCCGGAACACCAATCCTGGTTCTTTAACACAGCGAACCAACGTGATTGCTACGACATGACACTCCTAAGCCGACGTCGGACATACGAATTCTTGAAACGCCTTTGAAAGTGTACGACACACTGTACGCGGCGCTAACGAGAGCCACAGTTTGAAAACGACTTGCCCTTCATCGGTGAAACGGTTGCGAATGATTAAGCACGTGTGCGGGGCGCCAACGCGAGAGCCACCTGTTGAAAACGAGGTGCCCCCCTTCCGTGGAATTGCTGCCGGATTGAGGACACACGTGCGCGGCGCTCGTGCGGGAGCCTCGTGTTGAAGATGGCCCGCCCCCCGCCCGTGACATCATACAACGCTCGAGCTCCAGGATCGCAGATGGTGGGGAAGTCTCGGGCGAGACGCCCAGCCCGCCTTACCGGGAGTACGACACAGAAGAGTGACGTAGTCAGACGGGAAAGGAATGGAAGAGCAGGAGGAGGAAGAGGAGGAGGAGCAAGGACGGTGACGAGGAGGAGGAGCGAGGAGGGACGAGCGAAGGGGAACAGGCAAGGAGGGGGGAAAATGCAGGGAGGAATGAGGAGAAAGAGGATAATGAGAAAGAGGAAAGAGAGAGGAGGACGAGGACGAGGAGGAGGAGGAGGAGGAGGAGGAGGAGGAGGGGAGGGAGAGGGAGGGGAGGGGTGTGTGGAGGGGGGGGATCGGAGTGTGATGACCACCCACATGGCGAGATTGCTGCATGTTCTGGAACAGCCGATCGTCTTGATCGGTCCATCGTGGGTTGAAACTGGCGTGGGCATCCTAGTCCATATCTTGAATCTCGTTGCTTGGACGACATCGCCGCCTTACTGGCGACCCCTGTCTCACCGCTGAGATGCACAGACTCCTGTGTTGCCACGCGCGCCGCTGGACTTTGCAAAGGGACTGAAAAACATTGTCGACCCTGTCAGCTTCACCGCGCAGTATCCTCCGCCATCCTCGTTCCAAAGAGTAGTACCTAGGAGCAGCAGATGAGGGTCGGGGGTGGACAGAAACCCCAGCAGTTACACGTCGATTAGTGAATTGTCCGTTTTCGGTTCTCGAGAGGGCGCCGTGGCCGTTATTTTCCAGGCTTGTGCCCGCCAGGTTTGGGCCTCAGGTCGTTTTCACTAAACCACGTTTTACTAAAGGGGGCCTGTCCATCCCCGAGAGGAAGAGTACGAGGAGGGCTATATTTGCCAGCACCCCTTTCCCCTCTGAGTGCGTTCTTCTCGTGTCTCGCCCTCCACTCGTCACTGCCGCCACAAACATGCCATCATGTCACGTCCTCTCGTACAGCGCACTGAGCAGACAGAGAGAGAAAGAGGGCAAGGGAATACGGAACAAGGAGCTTGGAAAAACTAACCCCCAAAACTACTTCAGGCCAAAGGGCTGGTGGGATGCCCCCACGTTCCTTCCCCTTCGGCTCCGAATCTTGCGCCCCTTTCCATCGCTCCGATTCAGGCCCCCGTTTGCCCGCTCTCGCTCTCAACCCCGGCTTGCCTCCCACGACGTCGCCAGATGAGCGGTTGGCCTTCACGCCGTGCCCCGAAGGGTACGGGCGGGCGCCACAGCGGAGCGCGCAAGACTCCAGCGCTCGTCTCGTCCCGTCTCCTCCCTCTGCATGCCCGCTTCCCGTGCCCCCCCCTCTGCGCCCCCCCCTCCCGTCCCATCCCCAGCGTCTGCCCTTGTCCCCTCCGCCGCCCCTTCCCTCTGTCTCCCCCCTCCCCGCTGTCCCATATTCCTCCCCCCACCCCTCCGCACCCCAGCTTACCGCCCCCTCCCCCCCGATACCTACCCTTCTGCGCCCCCATGCCTCCCCTCTGCCCCATGCCCCCTCCCCCTTCCCTTGCTCCCGCACTCTGCCTCTGCCCCCCCCCCCTCCCCCTTCTGCCTCCTGCTTGCTGCTTCTTGCCCCTTCCCCCCCCCGCCTTCTCCCCACCCTCTTCGGGCGTTTCGTATGCTGGGGCGGCAAGAAGTGAGAGGACCACGGGCTGCATGAAAAGGGCCAAAAAATAGCGCGCGAAAGGTGCACCCTTCTCCGCCCCCAGTTTGCCTGCGTACAGTGGGGACCCATGCCAAGAATTTGCCTCCAGGGCGCCCTGGGTTTCTTGGGTCTCGGTGGCCTTGCGGTGGAACGCGTGACGCTCCCACGCCAAAAACTTGGGGACGTCCTGGGGTCTCAGGGTTGGGTTTCTCGTGGGAGGCTTCTTGTGGTCGAGCTCCTGCTGCACCCACCGGGCACCGCCCGACCCGCGTCGTCTCCCCTGCGCCGCGCGACCTGCCCGGCCCCGGCCCCCGCGCGCCCCCAGCTGACGCGGGCCACCTCCGCCGAGAATCTCTGCTCCTGGCCGCTTGGCCGCGGAGGCGGGAGTCGCCGTGGTCATCGGGACGTCGCCCCGTCGTGGGAGCGAGGAGGAGGACCGAGGACGAGGAGGAGGAGGAGAAGGAGGAGGAGGAGGAGGAGGAGGTTGGAGAGGAGGAGGAGGAGGAGGAGGAGGAGGAGGAGGAGGAGAGAGAAGAAGAGGGTGAGTAGGAGGAGGCGGAGGAGGAGGAGGAACGGGAGGATGGGTGACTAGAACAGTGGGGAGGAGGAGGAGGAGGAGGAGGACGAAGAGGAGGAGACCCAAGAGGCCGAGAAGAAGGAGGAGGAGGAGGAGGAGGAGCAGCAAGAGGAGGGGGAGGACGACGACGACGACGAAGAGCGGAGGAGGAGCAGCAGCAGCAGTGGGAATACGAGCAGGAAAACCAAGAGTAGGATGAAGATGGGGAGCGGGAGCTGGAGTAGGAGAGCCAAGTAGAGGAGAAGGAGGAGGACGAGGAGGGCGAGACTGAGAATCAGATGTGACGCTTCGCCCAATAGAATGCGATAGACTTTGGAGTACAACCCCTTTGTTGTTTGTGCGGGGGGGGCCGGCGCCGTCTGCAGGGGTTGGCTGGGACTCTGATTTCTGATTATGTGTTTTCCAGACGGGTCGTGATTGCTATTATTTCCCGCCGCAGATGGTGGGTCGCTCGGTGAAAAACGTAAGAATGATCGCGGCCTTGATAACATGCGTCCAACGTTAGATTGGTCAATGGATCTTGGCTTTGGCAGCGCGGATGTATTGTTTATGTCGGGGGATCCTAGCCTCAGGAACGCGGGCACATTGAGTTGTGCTATCCATCGTGGATTCGGCGGTGTGGATCCATTTGTTTGCACAAGGGGGTCGTTGCGTCGCGATCGCGGGGTCATATGTTGTATACTACGAGCTATGGCCTCAGGAGGCCGAGCCTATGTATGTTTATATAATCCAGCGGCAGTGGCGGAATTCCGCTTTCAGCTTTTGTGGGATCGCGCGCGTTGAGAAGTTGAAATAGTCAGAAACAGGGCAAGACTGGGTTTCTGGGGCATGATAAATTAACTTGCCAGACACCGTGCTCAGTTGCCAAGGTGATTGCAACATGTGTCACTCCCTGACTGCATTACTAAGGACTAAATCGCACAGTTGCTCTAACATTGCCTTCGCAGCTTAATTTGCCCTCGCAAGGCGGGCCGGTGGGCGGCAGATACGCCAAAAATGGTGTGGGTGTTGTGATTGTTGTTTTTATGTTGGCCAGCGTTTTCTGCCCTTCTCTGCCTCCCGCCTGTAACGTCTGGTGGTAGTTATTTCGGTAGTTAGTGCCCCTGCGATCAATCGAGACAGTGCCGTCACCTCTCGAGAAAATTAGAACCTGCCGTTGATTTGGTTGAATTTGATCGCGAATGTCTTTTTGATCGGAGAACAGTTGCCCGCCGAGAGGCCAGGGACCACGCCCTCCAAACATGTGGAATCGCTTATTCTGAAGGTACGTGCTCGGGGCAGATCCGTGACAAAGGGCGACCCACGTGCTTGCATCGGACTGTTTAGAATAGTTTGGACCGGAGCCAACATAGTACTCGCATGGTTGGCCAGGAGCAGGAAGAACAGGAGGAGCAGGAGCAGGAGCAGCAAGAGGAGGAGGAGGAGGAGGAGGAGGAGGAGGAGGAGGAGGAGGAGGAGGAGGAGGAGGAGGAGGAGGAGGGAGGAGGCGGAGAAGGAAATGGAGGGGACGAGGGGGAAGCGGGGAGAAAAAGAGAGGAGAGGGAGGGAGAGATGACGAGGAGGAGGAGGAGAGGAGGAGGAGGAGAGGAGGAGCAGGAGGAGCAGGAGGAGCAGGAGGAGCAGGAGGAGCAGGAGAAGGGAGGGACGGAAGGGAAGAAGCGGGGAGAGGAAGGGAGGGAGGGAGAAACAGAGAGAGGGCAAGGGGCCGCATGTGGCCGCATGTGGCCGCAGATCACCTGCGCCATCTCGCCGTCCCACTGGCCCGCGGCTTCTGCCGACGGCCCCCGCGCACGGCACGGCGGCAGCCTCGCGCGGGGCGCGCGCCCCCCCCCCGCGGCGCGCAGGCGCCCCCGCGGCGGAGGTGGTCGGCCACGCGGCCGGCACGCCGCCGGCAGGCGCGGCGGCGGACATGGCCCAGGTGATGAGCCTGGCGCGCCGCCGCACCCCCGCCAGGGGCCCGGGGCAACCTCTTCTCCTCCCCCTCCTCCTTCTCGTCCTCGTCCTCCTCCTCCTCCTTCTCCTCCTCCTCCTTCCTCCTCCCTCCTCCCCTCTTCCCTCCTCCTCCTCCGCCTCCTCCTCCTCCGCCTCCTCCTCCTCCTGCTGCTCCTCCGCCGCCTCCTCCAGACTCTCGTTTTACGCTCGTCTCCTCCTCCTCCTCCTCCTCCTCTTCTTCCCTCCCCCGCCCCCTTTCTCCTCCTCCTCCCTCCTCCTCCTCCTCCTCCTCCTTCCTCCTCCTCCTCTGCTTCTGCTTCTCCTCCTCCTTCTACTCCTGCTCCTGCTCCTCCTTCCCCCTCCTCCTCCTCCTCCTCCTCCTCCTCCTCCTCCCTCCTCCTCCTCCGCCCTTCTCCTCCTCATTGTTCTGCTTCTCCTCCCCCTCCTCCTCCATTTCTTTCCCTTATGAATATCGTCTCCCTGTCAAGCTCCGAGACAAGTGTTTAGGGCTGGCCCGGCGTTTCGCCTGAGACATCCTCACCATGTATGACCCTGAAGCTTCAACAATGAAAACGGTTTCACATATTGAGGGCGGATGGTTTTCAGAATGTGGCTCCCGCCGCAGCGCCGCGCAGATTCTTTCTTGTAAATTCCCAGAGCTTCATGGATTGAGGGCGCGTCGTTTTCAAAATGTGGCTCTCGCTTTAGCGCCGCGTACATCCGTTTGAAAAATGCAAGAGCTTCACGGGTTGATGGCGGTTCATTTTCAAAATGTGGTTCTCGCCTTCGCGCCGCAAGTATTTTTTTGTAAAAATATACCAGAGTTGCACGGACTCCCATGATCGACGGACTAGAAATGATGTTTTGGAAGGGTTCGAGATTTCGGAGGGCGCAACAGTTACAATGATTCGCAGCGTTGAAGTCCCAAACATGGCGTTATGGCGCGCAACGCTCAGGTTTATCCGTGGCGTTGGAATACGGAGAGCGATGTTTTGGCATGCTTCAGGGTCTTCAAACGGTTGTCTTCCACCGAGGCAGTTCCCCCAGTCGAATTGAACCGTTGTATGGGGCCCATGAAGGAGGGAGGGTTTATTTCAACATCGTTGATGACTCTTGGAATTCCACTAGTACCCTCCTCCTCCTCCTCCTCCTCCTCCTCCTCCTCCTCCTCCTCCCTCCTGCTCCTCCTGCTCCTCCTCCTCCTCCTCCTCCTCCTCCTCCTCCTCCTCCTCCTAGGACTTCTTTTACGCTCGTCTCCTCCTCCTCCTCCTCCTCCTCCTCCCCCGCCCCCTCCTCCTCCTCCTCCTCCTCCTCCTCCTCCTCCTCCTTCTGCTTCTCCTCCTCCTTCTCCTCCTGCTCCTGATCCTGATCCTGCTCCTCCTCATCCTCCTCCTGCTGCTCCTCCTCCTGCTTCTGCTTCTGCTTCTCCTTCTCCTCCTCCTCCTCCTCCTCCTCCTCTCCCTCCTCCTCCTCCTGCTCCGTCCTCCTCCCTCCTCGTCCTCCTCCTCTGCTCCTTCTCCGCCTTTGCTACTCCTCCTCCTCCTCCTCTGCTCCTCCTCCCTCATTCCGTATACATAATTTTGCCCTGTCGCACCCCGAGACCAGTTTTACGTCGGGCCGGTCGTTTCGCTTGAGATTTCGTCACCATGCATGACTTTGAAGCTTAAAAAGTGGCAACAGCTTCACAGACGGAGGGCGGGTGGTTTTCAACCTGTGGCTCTCGCCTTAGCGCCGCGCACATTATGTTTTTAATATTGCAAGAGTTTCACAGGTGGAGGGCGGTTCCTTTTCAAAATGTGGCTCTCGCCTTAGCGCCGCGTGCATTCGTTTTTTTTTTTTGCAAACTTGCAAGAGTTTCACGGGTGGAGGGCGGATCCTTTTCAAAATGTGGCTCTCGCCGTAGCGCCGCGCACATTCGTTCACACATTTGACATACTTTCACTGATTCCCATGATCAAAGTATCAGAAAAAGGTGTTTGGGAAGGATTCAGGGTTATGCGGGTGCAACAGGTATGTTGACTCGCGGTGTTGAAGTCCCCGGAATGGCGTTCTGGCACGATTCTGGATCGTCAAGACGCAGCAAGCAGGTTGATCCGTGTCGTTGACGCCCCGAGAACGATGTTTTGGCATGCTTCAGGGTCTTCAAGGGTGTTTTCCAACGAGGCAGTTCCCTCAATGGAATTGAACCGTTGTAGGGGCTTATGAACAGGGAGCTTGAAGGCAGGGATAATTTCAACATCGTTGATGACTCTGTGGTCTACACTGGCCATCATCCTCCTTCTCCTCGTCCTCCTCTTCCTCATCCTCCTCCTCATCCCCCTCCCCTTCCTCCTCATCATCATCAGCATCATCAGCATCACCATCATCATCATCAGCATCTCATCAGAATCATCATCATCATCGTCATCATCATCATCACCATCATCATCAGCATCATCAGCAGCATCAACATTATAATCACATCATCATCATCATGATCATCATGCTCCTCCTCCTCTGCCTCTTCCTCCTCCTACCCCCCCTTCCTCCTCCTCCTCCTTCTGTATACGCCTCCTCCTCCTCCTGCTCCGCCTCCTCCTTCTCCTCATCCTCCCCTCCTCCTCTTCCTCCTCCTCCTTCCCCCCTTCCTCCTCTCCTCCTCCTCCTCCTCCTCCTCCCTTCTCTCCTCCCCCTCCCCCTCATCCTCCTACTCCGCTCCTCCTACTTCCTGCTCCTTCTCTCCTCTTCCTCCTCCTCATCCTCCTCCTCCTCTTCTTCCTCCTCCGCCTCCTTCCCCTCTCCTCCTCATGCTCACCTCCTTATCCTCCTCCTCACTGCTTCTCCTCCTCCTCATCTTCGTCCTCCTCCTCAACTTCCACCTCCTCCTTCCCTCCTCCTCATCCTTCTCCTCTTCCTTCTCCTCCTCCTTCCCCCCCCCCCCTCCTCCTCCTCCTCCTCCTCCGTAGCCATTGTGGCTCAAGGCTATGAACCGTCCCGACGACCGCGAGTCTTTCGGGGCGACACCTGGGCGCGAGGGAGGTTCTGCTTTGAGGCCACTCTCCAAACCAGTCCTCTGGTGCACTGCTTTCTTTGTGTGCCTTCACCGCGGGAGTTGGGCCCCCGCCGAGTCTTGTCCCGCTCCAAGAATGCTGTTCCGATGGGATTGCCTTCTGAGTCTGGCTGTCAACGTATTGCAGATGAGTTGGAGGCGGCTCCCACGTTTCCTTCACACGAACGTATGGTTGGCACGGGTAAAGGTGGCAAAGGTGGTGTGGCTAGTGCTTCTGGCTCTCGCCCTGCTGGTCCTCCTCCCACTAAACGGCGCACTCCAGCAAATGGTGATGTCATCATCGGTGAAGAGGATGAGTGGGATGGAGATGACTATATGCGAGAGTTGTGCAAAGCCGAGCTCCTGCCCCTCATTGAGGAGTGGAAGGCCCATGTCAAAGAAGAGCTTGGCAAGTCTGTCAAGGAGTCCGTGGCCGCTGGCAACAAGACCGTCCTCGAGTTGCTCGAAGCTGTTCGCCAAACGGTACAGGACAACCAGGCCACCATGGACGAGAAGATCATGTCAGTCGTCAGGCCGCAAGTGGATGATGTATCGCGCCGCTTTCAAGCCCAACTGGATGCACAACGAACTCTCCTCGGTGATCATGGTCGCCGCATCGATGAGCACGACACAGCGATCGACGCCCTCAACCGTCGCTTGGATAATATGCAGCGAGCATTGGCATTGGCCAGTGAGAGGCCACAGCCACCCCCTCGGGTTCCTGCGGGCTTCGACCGCGACCCTGACGGCACGATCGTTGTTGCGATGTCGCAGAAGCACATTACTGTGGCCCACGTACGTGAAACCCTTCAGCCATTTATCAGTGGGCTGGGCTATGAGGCGTCGGAGTATGAGATCAAAGCTGCGGGGACGAACCATCCAAGCGCTTCATTGTGGCCTTCAAGGGTGCGGTGGCCCCAGCGACGCGCAAGGCTCTCACTGTCCTGCAGAACCTCAAAGTTGATAAGCACTGGAGGGAGTTCACGGTCGGCGTGTCGGGCCCGCCCGGCTGCAGGCTCTTCCTCGGTCCCGACAAAAGCCCGAAACAGATCAAGACAGAAATATTACTTCGACGTTGGCGCTCGGAGCTTGCGACTGCTTACCCTCAGGCCAAGCTTTTCTCGGACCGCGAGCGGGGGTGCCTCCTGGTGGGCTGGGATAAGATTCTCAAAGTGGAAGTTGGTGCGGGTCAAGATGATTCGAGGCTCCAGTGGGAGCCCAACCGTATCACGAAAAACAACATGGACATCGAGCGTCTGCGCGCCTGCACCAAGCACCTGGTGGAGCCTGCTGCGGAGGAACAGTGGTGCCTCTAGCGTGTGGCATCTTTTTCGGCACTGTGCACCTCGTGATGGGCTGCCTCCTCGTCCTCTACGGTTCGCCCCATGGAACTGTCGATCGCTACTTCAGGCTGGTGGGCAGACGTCCAGTTTGAAGAAGCACTACCTCTCGCGCTTGCGCTTGCAGGAGACGGCGGTGGCCCTCCAGGAGGTTCGCCAAGATGGGGTCCAACTTCGTTCATTCCTTCGTGCTGTTGACCCTGCCGTGCACATTGAGTCATCATGTGGGGACTCGCTGATTCGCGGAGGCGTTGCAGTTTTGATTCCACCGTTGCTGACGTCAGCAAATGGGGAGACTCGCGTTGAGTCGCAGCCTGTGGTGGCAGGCAGGGTTCTACGAGTTGCCGCTATTGCTCCTGATGCTGAGCTCATTATATAAAATGTACACAACCATGAGCTTGATGCTGATGCTGTTCGTGCTGTCGTTCGTCGAATTCGGTCTGATCTCTCATATGCAGAGGAGTTCCCAGACAAGGTGATGGTGACCATCTTGGGCGATTTCAACTTCGCGGCTGAGGAGGCGCTCATCCTCGACTCACCTGCGGCGGCGGTGAAGCAATCTGAGCGGCGTCATCATGGACGCGCTGCGATCTGGAAGAAAGCCCTGGGGAGCATGCTGGAGCTCGAACACTCGTTGCCGACGCACTTTGATCGCCATGCGGGCACGGAGGCGGCGATCGACCGCATCTTCTGCTCCCTCGCCAGCTGGCAGGCCTGCCAGTTGTACGTGGTGGCGACGACGTTGGACGCTCCTGCGCGTGTGTCTGATAAAGGGATTTATGATCATGCAGCTGTTTTATTGTTTCTCTCACCCCACGTAGTGCGCGGCTACCTGGGACTACGGTGTGTCCCCAAATATGCGCGCCAGGACCCTTGGTTCCAGAAGAGGTTGGCTGGGCTCGTGGCGGACTCTAGGTGGGGTCTTTTGTCGCCTCCGTTCCAGTTGGAGCACTATAAGGCCCTCGTGAAGATTGCTGGTAGAGAAACCAGGGACCATCTCTTCAAGACCCTCCCCGAGCACCCCAAGACCCTCCTCCTGCTCTCCAGGATGATTGCGCGGGTGGTGTGGCGTCAGGACTGGCGGCTGGCATCTCGCATCTTAGCGTCGCATAGCTTGGCCTCTGCACATATGAGGCTGGACGGTCATGCTGTGGCATTACATCACCCTCCGTCGTTTCAGCAGTGGTGTGCACAGGTGCAACGGGATGCTGCTGACTTGGAGCGGTCGGCGCTGTCCTCGTCTGCCTCGGCTTCGTCTTCCGGGGCCGGCTCGCGGTCGACTCGAATGCAGCTGCGAGCCTTAGAGAGGAAGGCTCGGCTGTGGTCTCCTATCGGTCGTCGGCTTGCACTGACGCGCGTGCGCGAGTCTCCTGATCATGTCGTCACGGACCCCCAGGAGAAATTGAGGGCGCTAGGCCAATACTGGGGCCTTGTATTTGCTAAGAAGTCTTGGGATCAGAACACTGCGCGCACATATATACGACAGTGGCTGCCGCCAGTTGGAGATGTCCATCTTCCTCCGCCTACCCCTCGGCTTCTGCGACGTGTCCTGAGGTCTGTGCAAGATTCTGCTCCTGGGATCGATGGGGCGCCGTATGCTGCGCGGTCGGCTGAACCGATGGGTGCCAAAATTATGTGGAACGCTTTCGGGTGGATTTGTGATGGGCAGGCGCTATTTGACAATGCCAGTGCTACGATACAGGCATTCCTACCCAAAGAGATCGCCGATGCCGAGCTGCGCGATGGGTCGTGCACACGTTTTCCAGAGAAGGTGCGGGTCCTAGGCTTGCGGAACACGGATATTAAAATAATGTCGTCGGTGATGAACTACGCGGCGCGTCCAATACTAGATGTGGCTGTTCCGAGCTGCCAACGGGGGTTTGTTCCCAGACGTAATTTCGGGGTCAATGTGCTGGAGCTCGATGTGCGTGCACATTATCAATCGGTGGCCCCGCCTAGCTCCCTGGACTACCCAGTTCTGTTATCCCTGGACTTCGGCCAGGCGTTCCCCTCCCTCAACCAGGACTTCCTGATGTTCGTGCTCTCCTGCCTTGGCTTCCCCGAGGTCCGCCTCACCTTCATTGCGCGCCTGTGCGAGGCCATTGAAGGCGTGGCCTCGTTGAAAGGGGAGTTCGTGAGGTTGTTCTGGATTCGGAGTAGTATTGTGCAGGGGGACGCTTTATCGGGCTCTCTGCATGCTCTTGGGACAGCAGCTTTTCTGTGGGATCTGGCTACCTGTATTGATGGGGACATGAGGGGGCTTATTCGGGCGTGTGCAGATGATATAGGCGGGGTCCTCTCGGCGGTTCGTCACTTGGCCCATGTGTATCGTGTTATGTCCTTGGCTGACACGCTGGCGAATCTCCAGCTGCAGGTTGCCAAATGTAAGGTGGTTCCATTGTCTGGGCGGTTTGATGCTTCTCTCCAGGGCCCTGTCAAGGATGCTATCGCTCAAGTGGTGCTTCAGTGGGCCCCGTCCGATGTCGTTCCTGAGCTTTTGTACCTCGGCCTCTGGTTGGGCCCTGCTGCGGACTCGAGAAAGTGCTGGATCGACCCTATTGCTAAGCTTCGTCTTCGCGCCCTCGCTATCGCTCATGGGGTTACCCCTGCTAGTGTCTCTGCGATCTTATATAACCAACGAGCAGTGACCACTTTATCGTATATATCGCAGTTCTGCTGGCTCCCACTGCCGATGCTGCGGCTCGAGCTTTCCGTCTTGGCACAGGTCTTTCGTGTCCCCGTGGGCGCGTTCACTCTTAACAGCTGGACTCAACTGGAACGGTGGGGTTGCCCCCGTGTGCTCAGGTGGGGTCATCTCAATACTGCGTCTCTGGTCCGATCTGCTCTACTGACGTTTCCGCAACATGCAGAGATTATGTCTCAATTTCGTGCGCATGTAGAGGCACATCCTATGTGGCATTATCTGGATATGTTGGGCACGGGACGTCTCTATCCTGGTTTCTGGAAAGCCCCTGCCTTTGTTGAGACACTGGCAGATGTCGTTCGTGGAGTGGCTCCTGGCTCCCTCGAACGTCGGATGGCGGCCCTTGCACTTCCAGCGGCTCGCGAGGCTCTTGTCCCGCAGCTGGACAGGCGCCCGCGACCACAACGTGCTGCTCATCGTGCCCTTCGGGATGCTGCTGAAGTGGAGGCCCCCCTTGTGCCGCTGCTGCGGAAGCGCCTCGGTAAGCTCTTACCGCGTCATGCGGTCGCGCTTGATGCCATCCAGTGGGATGCTGTCCAGGCGGTGCTCTCGTCCTGCCCGTTCTCGTGGGCCTGGGCTGCGATGCGGACGTGGACGGATGCGTGGCTAACATCGAGTCGTATCCTGCATCCTATGGGGCGGCGCCGCTGCGCCTTTGGGTGTGCTGGAGCGCCTGATGCACTACGGCACTATGCTTACTGCCGCCCGCTTCATGTGGCTGTTCGTCGTGCTCTGGCTCGTCCTTTCCCTCTACCAGTTCTGGAACGCTGGGGGCTGTGCCCTCCGACAGTCGAAGCCATGGCGTACTTGGCGGTTGTGCATTCTGCTTATAATGAGGCACGGCTCATCCCTGCTTGGCCTATCACGCCTGCTCAGTTGCACTCTTGTGCTTTGGCAGGTGGTCGGTCTATGACTATGGCAGCGCCACAACGTCTCGCCAATGGTGCGCGTGCGGGTCAGGTACTGCTGGACTTTCGGCGTCGTCGGCGGCCTGGCTCTACTTCTTCCTCGTCGTCGTCTTCCTCATCCTCATCTTCGTTGGTGGAGGCTGTGGGCGGCAGGCTTGGTCTATCTGTTCGACAGCGCCCTGGTCACCCTGACAGCCCGCGGTCGACGCCAGTGGTCTCTGCTGCGTCGCCGCCCCCTCGATCGAGAGCGGCGTCGGATGCGTCGGAGGACTCCGCCATGCTTGACCTGCGCCCTGACGTCTTGGTGGTTGGACCATCTTGCCCTGGGGCGGACGCCGTCTCGTCCTCTCCTGCGACGCCTGCGACGCTTCTCGCGACACCTGAGCGCGTGGGTCGCCTCGCGGACTTGGATGACCTCAGTGATGACCAAGGGGCTGGAGCTGGTCCTGAGACTTCTCGAGCTGGTAGAGTTGTGTGTGTGACTGCTCTTTCGGATGATGTTCTCGGTGGCGGTCACTTGGTGGCCCATGGCACTGGGTGCTCCTCGAGCCCAGAGCCGGGAGGCGTTAGAACGCTCTGCCATTCTCGCGGCCGCGGGTCTGGCATCCTCTCGCAGGTGGAGCTGGCTCTGTCGTGCGGTGTCAGATCGCAAAATCCTGACGGGGAGGGCTCCTCGACCTCTCCGCCTCAGGTTCATGGAGTAGATTGTGAGAAGGAGTCTCAAGCTGGCGTCAGTTCGCAAAATCCTGGGGGCGGGTGCGCCTCGAGCCCGCTTTCCCAGGTTCACCGAGTATATTGTGAGCCTGAAGTCTCTACTGGAGTAAGTTGTGAGCTTGGAGTCTTGAGCGAATTATCATATGACTCTGCCTGGGTGAGCTCGTGTGGGAGAATTGCGCCTTGTGGGACAGTTGCGTTGCCTGGGACTCAGAGATGTGCTACATCACGGGTGGCTTGTTCGGCGTCTTCTCTGATTCTTGGCCCTGGAGTGGCCTGGTCTGCTACCCGACGCTGGACACCACTTGAGCCCTCTTCGCCGATGTCGTGCCCGCAGTCGATGACGCTGACGGCTCCAGTGATGCGGTCTGAGCCCAGCCTGCTGCGCCCCTCCCCCTCATCCCTGCCCTTCCACACGGCCTCCGCTCCCACCCGCATCGTGTGCGTACCATCTGCTGGACGCCCTCGCACCTCCTCCACTCTGTCCGCCCCTCTGAGCTCTGCCGATGCTGGTGCGTGCTCCTCGCTCGCTTCTCCTCCCTCCACCGTGCGTCGCCGCTGCATCCTGGCGACGGCCCCAGTCTTGCCCTCTGGCTCGCCTGGCCACTTCATCGCCACATCGCCCGCACCGCCTGGCATCATCCACCCTACTTCTGCCTCCCAGCTCATGCTGACTGAAACAAGATATAACACGGCTACCCGCTTCGTGAACGCGTTCGGGCAGGCGCCTGCCCGCTGTTGTGTCGCGGCCGCCGATGCCGCCGCCGTGGTCTCCCCCTCCCCCTCGCCCCTCGAGCCCTCCTTGCTGCTGCCCTCTGCCGTCCCCCATCGCTCCTCGCCCTTGCTGGCCATCATGTCGCCTCTCTGTCTCGACGCTGTCGCGCCAGCGCCTCCAGCCGTGGCCCTTTCGTTCGGCGGCCCGCCGCCACCCCCCACCCGTGGGGTCTGAGTTGCTGACGAACCCTGCCTCTCTACGCTGGGCTCCTCCTCCTCCTCCTCCTCCTCTTCCTCCTCCTCCTCCTCTTCCTCATCCTCCTCCTCGTCCTCCTCCTCCTCCCTCCTCCTCCTCAACCCTCCTCCTCTTCCTCCTCCTCCTCCTCCTCCCCCTCCTCCGCCTCCCCCTCCTCTTCCTCTTCATCTCCCTTCTCTTAGTAGCCCTGGCCCTCCCCGCAGCTGTGCGGGGAGCCTTCCCCTCCCATTCCTGTTCCGGGTTTGGAGGTGGAAGGCAGAGCGTTTGGTGGAGTGCCTTATTTGTTGCAGCGACGCGCGATGGTCACCCCGCCTGCGCCCTCGTCGGGGAAAGGCGAGGTGGGCGTTGCGCTCGCCAGCGATGTTTTCGTTCTTGACTCTAGCAGCTCGGACGCCCCTGCTCGTCGCGTTTCTGCGCCCGCCCACTCTCTAAGAGAGATGTCGTGCCAGGCCCGTTTCGAGCGCGAGCGGCAGGAGGGCGTTGTTCTTCCCTTGGCCCCACGCGCCTGCGATTTTGATTCAGGCGACTCAGACTGAATGGGTCGCCATGCGGGGGGCCAACATCCCCCTCCGCTGCTGGCTCGCTATCTTGGTCAGCCCAAGGATTAGGAAGCGTTGGCGCTGTTTTTTTTTTGTTAAAAAAAATATTCCTTCTCCTCCGCCTCCTCCTCCTCCTCCCCCTCCTCCTCCTCCCCCTCCTCCTCATCCTCCTTTTCCTCCTCCTCCTCCTCTCCTCCTCCTCCTCCTCCCTCCTGCCTTTTCCCTCCTCCTCCTCCGGCTCCTCCTCCTCCTCCTCATCTCTCCTCATTCCTCCTCTTCCTCCTCCTCCTCCTCCTCATCTTCCTCCTCCTCCTCATCTTCTCCCTCCCCTACCTCCTTCTCCTCCTCCTCCTCCGCCTCCTCCGCCTCCTCCTCCTCCGTCCTCCTCCTCCTCCTCCTCCTCCTCCTCTTCCTCCTCCTCCTCCTCCTCTCCTCCTCCTCCTCCTCCTCCTCCCCTCCTCCTCCCTCCTACTCCTCCTCTTCCTCCTACTCCTCCTCCTGCTCCTCCTCCGCCTCCTCCTCCTCCTCGCCCCTCCTCCGGCCTCCCCTCCTCTTCCTCTTCCCTCCCTTCTCTTAGTAGCCCTGGCCCTCCCCGCAGCTGTGCGGGGAGCCTTCCCCTCCCATTCCTGTTCCGGGTTTGGAGGTGGAAGGCAGAGCGTTTGGTGGAGTGCCTTATTTGTTGCAGCGACGCGCGATGGTCACCCCGCCTGCGCCCTCGTCGGGGAAAGGCGAGGTGGGCGTTGCGCTCGCCAGCGATGTTTTCGTTCTTGACTCTAGCAGCTCGGATGCCCCTGCTCGTCGCGTTTCTGCGCCCGCCCACTCTCTAAGAGAGATGTCGTGCCAGGCCCGTTTCGAGCGCGAGCGGCAGGAGGGCGTTGTTCTTCCCTTGGCCCCACGCGCCTGCGATTTTGATTCAGGCGACTCAGACTGAATGGGTCGCCATGCGGGGGGCCAACATCCCCCTCCGCTGCTGGCCCGCTACCTTGGTCAGCCCAAGGATTTGGAAGCGTTGGCGCTGATTTTTTTTATAATATATATTTTTTTTTTTTTTAAAAAAAAAAAAAAAAAAAAAAAACAAAAAAAAAAAAAAAAACAAAAAAAAAAAAAAAAAAAAAAAACTTTTTCCTTCTCCTCCGCCTCCTCCTCATACTCCCCCTCCTCCTCCACCCCCCTCCCCTCATTCTCCATCTTTCCTCCTCTCCTCCTCCTCCTCCTCCTGCTCCTCCTCCTCCTCCTCCTGCTCCTCTCCTCCTCCTCAAGCTCTCCTCCTTCCTCCCTCTTCTCCTCCCTCCTCCTCCTCATCTTCCTCCTCCCCTCATCTTCTTCCGCCTCCTCCTACTCCTCCTGGCCTTCCTCCTCCTCCTCTCCGCCTCCTCCTCCGCCTACCTCCTCCTCCCTCCTCCTCTCCTCCTCCTCCTCCTCCGCCTCCTCCTCCTCCTCCTCCTCCCTCCTCCTCCTCCTCCTCCTCCTCCTCCTCCTCCTCCTCCTCCTCTCCTCCTCTCCTCCTCCTCCGCCTCCCTCCGCCTCACGCCTCCTCCTCCTCCTCCTCCTCCTCCTCCCTCATCCTCCTCCTCCTCCTCCTCCTCCTCCTCCTTCCCTCCTCTCCTCCTCCTCCTCTCCTCCTCCTCCTCCTCCTCCTCCTCCTCCTCCTCCTCCTCCCTCCTCCTCCTCCTCCTCCTCCTCCTCCTCCTCCTCCTCCTCCTCACCCTCCTCCTCCTCCTCCTCCTCCTCCTCCTCCTCCTCCTCCTCCTCCTCGCCTCCTCCTCCTCCTCCTCCTCCTCCTCCTCCTCCTCCTCCTCCTCCCTCCTCCTCCTCCTCCTCCCCTCCTCCTCCTCCTCCTCCTCCTCCTCCTCCTCCTCCTCCTCCTCCGCCTCCTCCTCCTCTCCTCCTCCTCCGCCTCCTCCTCCTCCTCCTCCTCCTCCTCCTCCTCCTCCTCTCCCCCACATGAGCGACCGAAGTGCGGCATCGGAGCGGTCCTGCGCTCCGCGCTGTTTAGTCCTCCTCCTCCTCCTCCTCCTCCTCCTCCTCCTCTCCCCCACATGAGCGACCGAAGTGCGGCATCGGAGCGGTCCTGCGCTCCGCGCTGTTTAGCCTGAGGGCGGGCCCGCTCCCCGGGCCGGCCGGGGGCCTGAGACTGCGCGGGCGCGGCGGCCTTCTCGGGATGTCGGGGAGGGTGCGGGGGGAGAACGGAGGCCTGGACGGGGGTCGGAGGAGGGAGAGGCCGACGTTGAGTCTTCTCCATGTTGTGCCTGGCTGCGTCGCTATCATCTGGAGGGGGTGAGGGCGTGGGGAATGGTGTGGGGACGGAGACTTCTTGGATTGCCTTGCAAGCCGCCGCTGCCGACTTCTGCGCTTCAGGAGTCCAGGAGGCAATGGCAATGCACTTGTCGCCTGGGCCCGCCCGAGCCCTGGCTGTCTGCTGCTTCGGGTCCTCGAGGCCCAATAGCTTGCCTAAGAAAAGAAGGATGACGTTGATCACGAGCAGCGAACATATCCGTATCCGCGCTCTCGCGGTCTGGATCCCCAGGCCCGATCCCGCGGATACGCGGTTGCGCGGAAACGTTCTGCGCGGGGCATCCCCGTTGAAACGCCACGTATCCGCGGGGGCGCGGCCCAGGGGCCCAGCCCGCGAGGCCACGGGTATTGATATGTTTTCGCCCACGGGTTGGTGCCGACGTTGACAACGAGTAGGATCGAGGATACGCACACACGCATTCGGGCGCGTAGCTTGGCGACCGGTCCCGTTTGTCATGCCAAAACGGGGCGCTTCGTCACCAGATCAGGCGGAATCGACGCCATGGTTTGGGGATTACGTTCCCCGATCTGTGGGCACAGTGGAGGCCCATGCCAAGAAACACCCTGCTTGCCTCCAGGATGCCCTGGGTTTCGCGGGCTTCGATGGTTTTGCTATGGGAAGCGTGGAGTTCCCACACCAAAAATCGATGGGCGTCCTGGGGTCTCAGGGTTGGATTTCTTGTGAAAGGTTTCTTGTGGACGGGCCCCTACTGAATCGCGCCCATGCGCCAGGTCCACGGATCCCCAATCCATATTGGCGTGCGCCCGAAGGGACGACGAGCCAGGGGGGCAGGGCCCATTCCGATCCGATCGGTCCGATTCGACATCGATCTCGGCCGACCCGATCTGATTCAATTCCGACGTGCCGACGATCCGGTAAGGCTCGATGCTTGCATGGCGCCGGTGAGCATCCTGGCGCGACCGATCCGACTCGATGCCGACCCTGTGGCGATGCGGCCCGATCCGACGCACGTTCCGATCTGATCCGAGTTCCCGAATTTGACGCTGACTGATCCTGGGGATGGGAAGGCAGCGAGGACGGGGACGACATCGAGTCCGACGCTGATGGCGCCCACGACGGCGTCATGGCCGTGGGGCGGCCGCAGCGGCCGGCGCCGAGAGGTCGACGAGCCCAGGGGTCGGGTGTTGCTCGAAGTGCCCCTGGCCAAAGGTGCCCCTGGGATTTCCAAGGAGGCCCCCAC
>CAUYUJ010022220.1:35000-70000 GCA_963575745.1 Prorocentrum cordatum
AAATGATCAAGGGGGACATGGATGACCTTTATGTGACACAGGAGGATGTGCAGACAATGGTGGGTACAATGATGCAGGATATGGTAGGCGCGATGATCGAGGAGAGGATCAAGCACACGATGCACGACCGCCAGCCTACAGCAGCAGGAGGAACCAGGAGGGATGATGGAGAAGGGGAGGCGCGACACAAACAGGTCATTGCATTCGGCTTTGCAGACAACACGCCATCCGCATCAGTGGTGGAACATCTTGATGGCATACTGAAACAACTACTTGGGGACGGTGTGCATGCGAATGTGACGACAGGATCGGACGTAACAAAAATGGGAATGATGGAGTTCCCCAGCGTGCAGGCTAAAATTGCATTTTGGAAAAAGGCGCAGGATGCTTTGAATAAGGATGAGCACGCCTTCGGACAAATATTCTTTCGGAACAACTTGACCAAAGAAGAACGGGACCATGAAAAGCGGTTGGGCTACACCAAATATTACCTCCAGAAGCATTCTGAATATACCCACCGAAATATTAAGATCATATGGAGTAAGAAGATGGTTGTGTTGAGGGACAGCTCGGGGAAGGAGAGGAAGGTTGCATGGTATGACGGGGAGGGGGAGTGGCATACCACCAAGGCGGGAAAGGCAGTGGAGAAGGAGGTGGAGGAGGACATGCAGAAGTGGAGGAAAAAGGTCCGCCCGGAGCCGACCACCGACAGCGAGTGACGCTACGGCGAGACCGGCAGGACTACCAGGGGGAGCACGGCCACATCTACGGAGAAAGGGCGACGGCATGCGACGGGCATGGGTTCGCAAATACTTGTTTCACCACTTATCGTTTCACCTCGTGCACTTCTCACGGATTGTTCTCCGATGCATTTCTCTACAACTACGGTCGATGATAGCACTAATGAGACTGGAATACCCCAGCCAACAACGTACCCACCCACCCAGTCAGCAAATCGAGCGGGAAATGGGGGGGGTGTATCAATGTTTTGTGGTGGTGGGAGGGGCAAGTACAGGACAGTAGATGGTGACTTTCTTGGCAGATTTTTCAATACCAGCCCTCTTCAGGATCCGCCTTCAGGACCTGCCGAGCCCGACCATGCGACACAACCACCGGCGCCTTGTGCTGATTATCGGCCTCTTGTGGTGCTCCACAAGAACATCCGAGGCCTCACTTGCGATGACAGGTTCTCAGAATTACTATTGGAATTGGCTACATGCGAATGGGATGCAATACTTATCAATGAAACGATGCGTCCAGCAAACAACGAGATGTTTACAGTGGAGGGTGGACATATGTATGCTGGGTCCGGTGGGGGATCATACAAACATGGCGTTGGGGTACTCTTGCATGCGCGGTGGGTTCATTGTTTCAAACAGTTTGTGCCGGTCAGCAGTCGTATTGCATACATGGACATACGAGGCAACATGTTACGGATGCGATTTGTGACGGCATACTTCCCACATCGCAAATATCCAGATCGTACTGTGCAGGAAGTCTACGACGAATTGTCCAATATTGTGAAAGCAGGGGCACGGGAAAAACTGCATATCGTCATGGGCGCGGACTGCAATGCCCAAGTCGGGCCGGCAAGCGACACGGACAATCGACGAGTGTGTGGAAAGCATGCTCATGGCGACGGCGATGCACGAGGGCAGTGGCTTAAACAATGGGCAAACGCACACAATCTAGTGATTGCGAACACGATGTTTACCAAACAACCTCATTTGTTGCCGACGTATTTCCACAGCTCGCGGCATGGGCCTCGACAGATCGATTACATTCTCACGTCAAGGCTTTTCTGGTACACTGTGACAGACTGTGTTGCTTCTTCAACGATTAACATGGGATCCGACCATACCGACGTGCTCATGCGAAGTAGTATTCTCAAACAAAGGCCGGGTACGAACAAGAAGGCGCAGAGCAAAAAGACATCGACCAAATGCAGGGTTACGACAAATCCGTGGCCACCTGCGGACACGAAGCGGTATACACAGAAAGTGGCGGATGCACTTGCGGTTGCAGAGGATCAGGGTGGGATCCAAGACAGATACGATTCCATCGAAAAATCAATCACGGAATCTATGGCGGAGCCGGGGGTACATGAGCGGAGAGATACGGTAAACTCTACGTTGCCCCAGTTCCGGAGCAAGCTGGACGACCTCATCCAACAGCGCAAACAACTTGGAAATACAGACACGGCTATGCGACAACAACTCAGCAAACAAATCCGGCGAGAGATACGCAATTGTGGCAGGACGGACCGACACAACAGGATTACGACCATTCTTGCAGACTTTAGGGGGCTAAACAGAATCAGCGGGATCAAGAGCACCAAAAAGAAGGACATGATTATATCGATGCAGTCAGCTCCTGGAGGGCATGTCCACGACAGACGGGGAATAGCCGATGTGTTTGCAGACTTCTACGAATCTCTATATTCAATGCCCAGAGGATCAGGCCCCGATTCTCCCGCACACGGCGCAGAGGAACGTGGGAGCATTGCACCCTTCAGTGACGACGAGATGCGGCAGGGACTTCGGCAACTCAAGACCGGCAAAGCTGCAGACACAAGCGGAATAGCAGCTGAAATGCTGAAGTACGGAGGAGAAGCTCTCAGGAATGCGTTGCGGAAGCTTTTCAACGACATTGTCTTGGACGGTACGGTGACACCGAAGCAGTGGAAACACACCCAAATCAAGGTGATTTTCAAATCTGGAGAGCCAGCCCTACCGCAGAACTACCGTCCTATTTCGATGATCCCGCTCATGTACAAGCTATTCTCGCGATTGCTGTACAACCGACTGGAACCGATATTAGATTCGAAGCAGAAGCCGGAGCAAGCTGGATTCCGGCGAAATTTCAGCACGGATGACCATTTGTTCACATTCGCGATCGTACAGGAGAAGGCGCGAGAGTTCCAACTCCCACTGTGGGTTGCTACGTTGGACTTCAAGAAAGCATTCGACACGGTCTCACATGAATCACTTTGGGAAGCTATGCGAGCACACGGAGTTCCGCAATCATACATCAGCCTCATTATGTGCTTGTACACGGACCAGACGGCTTGTGTCAAGACAGACGTATGCAGCAAAACATTTACCATTAGTCGTGGGACCAAGCAAGGCGACCCATTAAGCTCATTACTATTCAACTGCCTCTCAGAATTCGTCTTCGACAAGTTCCGCACAAAATGGGCCGACAGGAAATATGGTATACAGTTGGGAACGCACAGAAATGATTGGCTTACAAATCTTCGATTTGCGGATGACGTTCTCTTGGTCGCCACTTCCCTTAGGCAGATTAAGAGTATGATTCGGGATGTCATGGACGCTGCGCAACCATGTGGCTTGGAGATACACCCCGGGAAGACCAAGATCCTGCATAACATGCAAGAGAGGAGGCCGCGAAGCAACCCAGAACAGACAGTCGTCAACGGAAGCTACATCGAAATATTGCCGTACTCTGCAACGCAAAAATATCTAGGACGGCAAATTACATTCCGTGATCCGACAACGACGGAGATCGAATCCAGAATCAATGCGGCATGGAAGAAATTCGGCTTGTTCAAGCACGAGCTCACCACACGGTCGTACTCATTGGGGGATCGTCTGCGGCTCTTCAACGGCGTTGTATCACCTACACTTCTTTATGGCGCGGGTTCTTGGGCAATGACGACTCCGCTGGAAACGCGAGTGCGGGCCACCCAACGCTGCATGCTCAGAATGATTCTCGGATCACAACGTCGCCGCGTTCAAGAGAACGGCACGGAAGCGAGCGACAATAACCAGTCTGACGGCCCGAACGACACGTCGGATTCGGAAAGCAGCACCACCGACAGCAACGACACCAGCACCTCAACTACACCGAGTTCGCATGCCCAAAACAATGTGGAACCATGGCAGGAATGGATCCGACGCACGACAAGGCATATTGTACAGTACTACCACGACTTGGGATATGAAGACTGGTGCGTGCAACAACGGAGACGACAATGGCGACTACTTATGGCAGTTCTTACAGATGACAAGGGGAAATGGAACAGAAAAGCTTTACTATGGGAGCCGACCGCGACGAATGCACGCGCAAAGAGGCTACCACATCGACCCAAAAAACGGTGGGTTGACGATCTGACAGAATACTTTCTTACAGCGCATGGACAGCATTGGCTACATTTTGGAGGAAGTATGGATGAATTGGAGGATGATTACGTTTATCACACAACATCAACAATATCCCCGGTGACTGAATGAGCGGCGCCCCGGCGCCACCTCCCAGCCCCCCGCGCGGCCGCCCTTTTGGGCGAACTGGGAGTCGCCTCGCCTCGCCTCGCCTCCGAGTCTCTTAGTAAGCGTTAGGGGGGCGTCACCCCCGCCGACAGCCCCACGTCGAACCCCTGTCGCGGGCAGCCACCGCGCGCCGAAGGCGCTCCGACCCCCGTCGCGGCGCGACGACGAGGAGGCGAGGTTGACCCCCGTCGGGGGGGTACCCCCCCACGCTTTTTCACCCAGCGTATGTTTTGACTCTTCCTCGATATTCTTCCTGCAGAGGGGCATGCCCGACTTAAAAAGCCTTGGCGACGAGGAGCCTCCCAGAGGCCCTCGGGGAGGGCCGCCGTGGCCTCGGCGGGCCCCCGCCCTCGACCTCTCGGCCCCCTCGGCCGCGGGCGCAGAATGGTGCGCGCAGACTGCCTGGCGCTGGGGGGCGGCGGCCCTGGCCTGGCGCTTCCCGCTCGGGGCGGCCCTGCCGCCGACGAGCTGCTGCCCGCCGCCAGTGGCCAGCTCCTGCCCGAGGCCAGCTGCTCCCCCTCCTGCCCCTCCTCCTCTTCCTCCCCTCCTCTTCCTCCTCCCTCCTCCTCCTCCTCCTCCGCCTCCTCCTCCCTCCTCCTCCTCATCCTCCTCCTCCCTTTCCTCTCCTCTCCTCCCTCCTCCTCTCCTCCTCCCTCCTCTCTCCTCCTCCTCCTCCTCCTCCTCCCTCCCCCCTCCTCCCCTGCCCCTCGTCCTCCTCCTCCTCCTCCTCCTCCTCTCCTCCTCCTCGGCCTCCTCCTCCTCGTCCTCTCTCCTCCTCCTCCTCCTCCTCCTCCCCTCCTCCTCCTCCTCCTCCTCCTCCTCCCTCCTCCTCCTTCCTCCTCCTCCTTCTCCTCCTCCTCCTTGTCCGTAGCCATTTTGGCTCAAGGTTTTGGTTTCCCCTGGGAACAAAGTGGATACCGCTAGTCCGCGGCCAGCTTTCATCTTTCGCCTGGTTCGCCCCAGGCAGAGCGGTGCGTGGTCCGCCCCACGCATCGCAGCTTTCACCACGACTAGGCTGTGCGCTGGTCGGTGGTTAGTCCATCCAGCCTCTCCCTCGGCATGGCGTGGGGCAAGGCCAAAGGCGGAGGCAAAGGCGTGTCGTACTCCGATGTCTGGCCTCCTCTGGCTGGTCCTCTGTTCGGCAAGGGCGGCGGCGGTGTGCTGGATCAGGACGACAACCAGCAGCCAGGCAAGAAGTGGGAGTGCCAGGCTTGCGGGTGCGCCAAGAATGCAGCTCGTTTCTATTATTGCAAGCACTGTGGAGCCTACAAGCAAGTCCCTCTTCGGCATGGTCTGGAGATGCTGCACGTCAGTTGTTCGGCTACGGGCAGCTCAACGGCGGCGCTGCGTGGGGCAAGGGACCTGGCGGTGGTGACGCAGGACTGCGACAGAAAGGTACTGGAGGCGGCTTCCCCCAGGGAGGTGGTCAGCAACCCGCCCCTGCTGGCGCTGCTGCAGCAAAGTTCACAGCCGCTGAGTACGAGACCATGGCAGGCTTCGCCGAGCGTATGGGAGATTCTGTAGGTGCGGCTGCCCATCGTCGTGCTGCCAAGGCCCCCACCGCGCCGAAGCCAGCAGAAGAAGCTATTCAGGTTCGTCTCAATCGGGCTCACTGGAAAGTGCATGGTATCAACAAGCGGTTGGAGTCGGCTGTTGAGAAGTACGAACAGTATGAAGCTCAGCTCAACAATCAGAAGACGGTGGTGCTGGAGCTGCGTGCGGAGCTCACCAATGCCGAAGGTGAACACGCGACACTCTTGCAGGACTTGGTGGAGTCGCAAGAGGCAGCTAAGCATCCACCCACGTCGACGGTCAAGCTTGCATTGGAGGACATCATGGATAAGGAGCGTCTCGCGAAGGTCTTTGACATCAGCGTATCGGACTTGTTCAAGTGCGACGGTGTGGAGCTTGACGAATCGGACAACATCGAGATCGCGTCACGCGTGCAGCAGCTCAAGGCAGGGCTCACGGCGATGGCCAGCACCCTCTTCGCCGAGGCCAAGCAGAAGGCCGACGGCCTCAAGTCCGCCCACGCGCTGCACATCAAGCGGCTGGCGGCTAAGCGGCCTCGAATGGAGCAGGAGGCGGCCTTCGAGGAACCTCCTGATGCTGGTGATCCTGCCGAAGGAGATGAAGGCGCAGCCCAGCCGCCGTCTGCCGAGGCGGAGCCAGGCACGGCACCTGCGCCAGGCACTCCGCAGACAGCCACGGTCGACCTGTCCGCGGGCAAGTGCGGCCCTCTTCTGCAAGGAGCTGTTCCAGGCGCAGGCGCGCCAGGCGCAGCGGGCGCTGCGGCAGCAGCTCCGACCACGCCTGCTACGACAGGCACTGCTCGTGAGCGCGCTGACCGCATTGCCGCGGCCACTCACGCACTCAATGCTTAGCTACCCCCTGGAGGCCAGCCCTGATACTCGTCGCCTCCTCGAGTCGTCGGTTGATCGGGGTCCGCAGGTCCTTCGCTCGGAAGGCTGCCTCCAGGGGGGTTTTGAAGCTCGTTTTAGTATTTCGGCACGCTGATTTCCGCTCAGCAGCGCAAGCTGCCCTCCTCCGCAAGAGGGATTCGCTTCGTCGCAAGGCTGATGTGACGCCAGACTGCGCCCATGTGTATTTGCATGATTTTGCGGTGCCGAGGGTTTTGTATCCTGTTCACTCCCTTGGTAAGCCAGCGCGCAAGGATGCCACTGACGGGGCTGTCCCGCACGTGGCCACTCCTGTTTGCCCCCCCATGGAGGGGGGATCTCGTCCCCACGTTGAGCTCGTCGCTCTCGGAGATTTTAAGTCAGGACATTCCAAGGGCAAATTCGAACCCTTGGGTTCTCAGAGGGTGCAGCACCCCTCTGAGGATTTCAAGTCGTCAGCGCATTCTGTGAGTAATGTCAGATTGCCTGTGCCTGCTCCTCTCGTCGGCAGCGAGCAGCCATCGGTTTCTAACCCTGACAGTTTGGTGCCACTCACGATTCAGACCATTAATGCCAACTCGTGGGGAACTTTGAATGGTCTGCTCGAAGATTGTTCTGCCCTCATTGTGCTCGGTCAGGAGCACCGTTTGATTTCCAAGGAGGACATCGAGCAGGCCAGTGCTTGGTGCATAAGGCATGGATGGAAGTCGGTTTGGGCCCCTGCTATCCCCACCCAAGCGCAGGACACGAGTGGGGGTGTTGCCATTTTCGTGCGCTCTTGGCTGGGGCTTCTGGAGGTCGAGGGTGCCATCACGACGCCTGGGCGATGCATCGCGTGCTCCGCGCACCTCCCTGGGACCCCCCCCATCCTGGTTGCCTCTGCCTACCTTCACCACTCAGAAGGCCTCAGCGATGGTAATCTTTCGTTGCTTGCGAGGCTTGGCGAGCAACTGTCGACCGTTGGCCAGCCGTGGGTGGTCGGTGCCGATTTTAACTTGGAGCCGGCTGAGCTCGAGTCTTCAAGTTTTGTGTCTGAGTTGAGGGCTTCCCTCATCTTCCCCCTTGTTGCGACGCACTATCCTGCGGGCCCTCCCACGACTTTCGACTTCTTCGTTTGTTCGGGCGGTCGTGCTAAGGGTCTCAAGTCGGTCGATACGAGATTGGATACGGAGCTCCCCCCCCATAGGCCCGTCCAGTTGGTTTTCCATCCCAAGCTGGCGGTGCTTCACGCTCTCTCTTTCAGGAAGCCTCCCCCCTTGCCTTGCCAAGTGGTTTTCGGCCCTGCCCCCAGGGAAAGTTGTTGGGCTGGGGAACTTGCGCTGGCGTCAGAGGCTGAACGTTGTCTCCAGAATGGTGACGGTCAAGGGGCCAAACGTCTTTTGGGTCCGCTCTACAGGAAGTGGGCTGACCACGCGGAGCGTGACCTCATTCCTTTGGTGGGCGTTGCCCCTCCCAAGTTAGGTTCCAGGGGTTTGGGTCCTCAACTTGTGTGGAAATCTATCCTGGGCCAGGACGGGAAGGTGCGTCATCCTGGTCATCGCGCGATCCGTTGGCTCGGGCAACAGCTTCGCGCCTTCATGCACGCTCGGCGCGGAGGCGCTGCTGCCACTGCTGCCAGGCTCAGTTGCGTGTTGGTGGAGCCCCCGCCCAGCATCTCGGCCGCCGTGGATGACTACGAGCCGCTGTTCCAGCGTGCGGCTCAGGAGGTCTCCGCCTTTGGCTCTGGTGGGAATGTTGAGTCTCTCGCTGATTTGTGCACTCAGGTTCACGAGGCCGTCAAGGCCGCCAGCGCCAAGTACGCCGCCAAGAGCCGAGCTGACTGGGCAGCATGGCTGCACGTTGGCATAAATAAGGGAGCAAAAAGGGTTCATCAGTGCATTAAAGATCCTGTTCCATGGGTCCCTTCTTCGACTCTCGCTGCTTCAGGTTGTGTCGTCAGCGATCCTCTCTCCCTGCTCAAGGCGGAGGGAGAGAGGTTCAGCAGCATATGGGGTGAGGGTCGGGGGGCCGAATTTGATGGTCAGGTCCTCGAGCCTCTTCCTCGACCCACGGCCAGCGAAATCCGTGATATCTCTAAGTCCTACAAAGATTCTTCGGCTGTGGCTGTGGACGGATTTCACTGCAAGCATTTTTTCGTTGTTGCCAGATGCTGCGCTCGATTGCCTCAGCGCCATTTTTTCGATCATGGAAGCGCTAGGCTGCCTTCCTCCGCAGATCTCTGTTGTCACGTTGGCGCTTCTGCCGAAGCCCACTGGTGGCTACAGACCGATTGGGGTGTTCTGCTCCTGGTTCAGGGTTTGGGGCCGCTGTCGGCGGCCCTTTGCCTTGAACTGGGAGCAAGAACGCCCCAAACGGTACTGGGCTGCTGGTAGATTTCGAGGAGCCGCCGATGTGGTTTGGCGTCAAGCGGTCACCGCCGAGACGGGTCTTGCCATCGGGGAGTCCGCATGTTCGGTCCTGTTCGATCTTCGCAAGTTCTATGAGAACATTAGTCTGAAAGAGCTGGAGGTCCGCTGCAAGAAACATGGATTCCCTCTTGCGATTGCCCGTCTTTGCATTTATGCCTACAGGTGTGGGCGCTTTCTCTGCCTAGGAGGGTGGCTGGAAGGCCCCTACTTCTGCCAGAATGGGGTCATCGCAGGCTGCTCGATGGCCACCACGTTCATTCGGGTTTTTTGCCAGGACGGGTACGACTCTCTTCCTGCCATCCCCAGGCTCGACCTCGACGTGTATATCGACGACCAGGGGCTCTCGTGCACGGGCCAACATCGGACCGTGGTCGAATCGATCGTCGCAGGGGCTAAGGCGCTCCATGGTATCGTTGAGGCTTGTTTCGGTTGTTCCCTGGCCCTGGACAAGACTGCTGTGGTTGCTTCTTCGAAGGCCCTGGGGGAGGAGGTTTCTGTCGAAATTTCGCATCTAGGAGGCAATTTTACGTCTGGTGCTGTCAACTTAGGCGTTGACTACACGGCTGGCCGCGCGCTTAGGGTGGCAGGGCGCTCGGTGAAGTCTAAAATGCGTATCGCCAAGGCTGCGAGGGCGGCCAAGAGATTAAAGCGTCAGATCAAAGTCATCTCTAGGCCGCAGGTTCTTAGGGTGTTCTCGTCGGGGCCTCTTGCGGGGGCGTCTTATGGCTCCGAAATTACTGGCACTAGTGACCTCGAGTTGCTTCGGCTTCGTCGTCAAGTGTTTTCTGTGGTCCGTCCCAGATCTCAGCTGAGATCTTTGACGACGGCGGCCTTGCTCGATTGTGATCCGTGCTGGCGCACTGCCACCGCCCCCATTCTCCGTTGGTCCAAGGAGATTTGGCTGGCTCAGACTGGGGCTTACTCTTGGGGGTTGGACTTTCCCTCGTTGCGCCGTGCGTGGGAAGCGGTTTTTTCCAACCCTGTTTGCTCCTGGAGGGTGGTCTCGCCCCGTGTCGGCCCTTCGGATGTCCCTGGTCAGGCTGGGCTGGACTATGGACAACTTCATGACGGTGCGAGATGACCGTGGCTTTTCGATTCCCCTCGGCATTATCTCGCCTGCTTTATTCAGGATCTTGCTCAAGGATGGGTATTTTAGGATGTTGGAGAGGCTCTCTGCTGAGAAGAGGGGAGTGCTCCCCAGGATATGCTATGATGTGCTGCGCGAGGCCTTGGCCTCCAAGAAATACACGGCCCTTCAGAAGGCACATATCAGAGCGTTCGCCACCGAGGCCTTTTTCACTGGAGATCGTGCTGTGAACTTAGGCTACGTCGTGGACGGCAATTGCCCGTTCTGCGGCGCCACGGACACGATCTTCCACAGGTTGTGGGAGTACCCCCACGAGCCGGTGGCTGAGCTTAGATCCTCACTAGTTGATGATAGCACTGTAGCCGAAGCCCTAGCTGCTAAGGACGACGAGGAAGCAGTGTTCGTTTTCATTTCTGGGGCTTTCCGCCACCCCGCCGACGGGTACCCCAGGCCCCTCTCTGAGACGGATAATGGCCCGTTTCTTGTGTGGCACCACCATGATATTTCGTCGCCCTCTGGGGCTAAGCCTGGCACTGAACTTCGGGGTAATGTGTTCATTGACGGCTCTAGCAGCCGCCACACTGTTCGGGAGCTCTCCAGAGCTGGCTGTAGTGCGGTGATGGTCGACGACCAAGGGTCGGCCGTCGCAGAATTTCGGGCCCCTGTGTGGGCCCCTTATCCCCAGACGCCACAGTCGGCTGAGTTCAGCTGCTGGACTTGGGCCAATGTGCTCGCGTCGGCCAGCATCGTTGTGTTCTCCGACTGCAGCAATGTGGTCAATCTTGCCTGTCGGCCTAAGGCCGAGCAGCTGAGTGGGAAGAGGGCCTACTCTGGGGCCTTCCTCCAGCTCTACGCTCAAGGTGTATCGCCAGCAACGTGCACCAAAGTCGCAGCTCATAAGGAGCTGGACGAGGTGGGGATCGACGCAGCTGAGCGCTGGAGGCGTCTCGGCAATCATCACGCGGACGCAGCTGCCAAGCACGCAGCGCGTCTTCATCCTTCTTGTCCAGACAAGCTAGCGGCTGCGGACAAGCTTGTCTCGCAGGCTCGCCAGACGATCAGGCTGGCGGCCCATGTATTGCATGCGTGGCCTTCCTTGGACCTCTCCGAGGCAGGACGAGTTTTAGCCCCGCCTGCCACTGCTGGAGTTTCCGCAGGGCACCGCTGGGAAATGTGGTCTGGAGTGTGGCGCTGTGCTGTTTGCCTCAGAGGCAAGCGATCTCAGAGTAGGCCCTCGCCTGGTGTCTGCTCCCAGGAGTCTCGGCTTCACGCGTCCAGTCAAGACGCCCTCGAGCATCGTACGATTGCGTTCGACTGCTCGGATGGCTCGGTTTTGTTTATCTGCACTAGGTGCAAGGCGCATTCCAGTGGAGCTTCTGTCCGTGGTTTAGCCGCCAAGTGCCAGCCGCCTCCTTCGCGCGCTGCGAAATACGGCTGGCAAGCCCTGTGCAAAGGCAAACACCCGCATTACAGGCAGCAAAAAGCGGGTGTGACTGTTGATGTAGGCAATCTTATGCTGTGCTTCAACACCTATGCCTAATTTGTTTTGCAGGCCTGTTGCGCCGCCTCGTTGCTGCAGGTGTCAGATCCTTTATGGTCTTAGAGGAGGGCGTGGAGCCAAAAAAAAAAAATCTCCTCCTCCTTTTTCTCCTCCTCCTCCTCCTCCTCCTCCTCCTTGTCTTCCTCCTCCTCCTCCTCCTCCTCCTCCTCCTCCTCCTCCTCCTCCTCCTCCTCCTGCTCCTCCCCCTCCTTCAGCATCGGGGCTCAATTGACGGGGGTCAACGCAAACAAGGGTCAGTCAGAGCGCCAGACCTTGCAGGATCCAGCAGAGACAGGGGGGCACTGGCCCAGGCTTGGTTGCAGGATCCTGCAGGATCTAAGCCTGACTGACCCCCGTCTGGATTGACCTGGGTCAGTAGCTCCCCGACAAAAGCCACATGCGAACCTTGCTCGGGTGTTGCCAGAAGTGCCCGTGGCCCAAGATGCCCCCAGAATTTCCAAGGAGGCCCCCGTGGCCTCCAGAGCACGCCCCACGAGGCCCATAAGGCCCTCGGGGCTCCAGAATTGAACGAACAGCTGCGGGCACCTTGGGGCACCCACAGCAACCCCCGACCTGCCGTTGCAGGTCCAAACGGCACCCGGGTGCCCAACACCCCCGCGACGCAAAGGAGGGCCCGTCGAGACAGCGGCTGCTTTCAATGGCGCTGTTCGTCCCCAACGGCTGCATCCACCCCGAAAATCAAGTCAGGATGGACCCCGGGCATGTCCGGAGACCATTTTGAGCGGATTCGGGCCGGGCGGGAAAGTCGCTGTTGCCTCAGCTGGCCCTCCGAGCAACCCTCGGACTGGGCTAGGACGAGGATAAATCCGTTCCAGAGCGTTCCGAAATGCCCTCAGAGCGTTCTGGAACGCTCTGAGAAGGCCGCGGCGCCCGAGATATCCTCCAGAGCCGCAGGATCTCAGAGATTCTCGATTTATCCTCACCCGGTTTTATCCTCGTCCTGGCTTCGTCTTAAGCCCGGGGGGGATAAATTTGCCGATAGCCCGACCAGGGAGGTGAGGATTCGGTATTGGGGGCCGTCGCCTATTTATCGGCGATGTATCGCCGATTCCAGGTCGATATTTCCACCCCATGTGCCTATCTCCCCCTGTGATTGCCCTTCAAGCTGGCCCTCCGAAAAACCCGGGGGAGGGGGGGGGGGGAATCTGCCGCAGAGGCAGCTTTCAGATGCCGAGCCCCGCGGCATCTTTCGGGGCAGGGGATCGGCAGGGGCAGGCGCCTCGCCCCAGGGGCCTCCTCATGCCCCTCCCTCCTCCTCCCTCCTCCTCCCTTTCTTCTCCTCCTTCCATTCCTTTTCCTTATACATGGATTTCCCCTGTCGCACCCCGAGGCCAGTTTTTAGGGCGGGCCGGGCGTTTCGCCTGAGACTTCCTCACCATTTATGGGCCTGAAGCTGAAACAGTGGCAACAGTTTCACAGATGGTGGGCGGGTGGTCTTCAAAATGTGGCCCTCGCTTTAGCGCCGCGCACATTCGTTGTAACAAATTGCAAGAGCTTCACTGATTGAGGGCGGGTCGTTTTAAACATGTGGTTATCGCCTTATCGCCGGGCACATGCGTTTTCAAAGTTTCAAGAGTTTCACGGATTGAGGGCGGGTGGTTTTCAAAATGTGGTTCTCGCCTTCGCGCCGCGCGCATTCGTCTTTTTTAAGTTGCAAGAGATTCCCCGATTGAGGGCGGGTGGTTTTCAAAATTTGGTTCTCACCTTAGTGCCGCGCACATTCGTTTATATTTGCAAGAGTTTCACGGATTCCCATGATCAGCGTGCCAGAAATGGCGTTTGGGAAGAGTTCACGATTATGAGGGTACAACAGTTATATTGTTTCGCAGTGTTGAATTCCCAGGAATGGCGTTCTGGCTCGATTCAGGATCGTCAAGACGCCACAGTCAAGTTGATCCGTTGCGTTGGAATCCCGAGAACATTTTTTGGCACGGTTCAGGATCTTCAAACGGTTGCCTTCCAACGAGGCAGCTCCCTCAGTGGAAATGAACCCTTGTTGGGGCTTGCGAAGAGGGAGCATGGAGGCAGGGGTTATCCCAACATCATTGATGACTCTTGGGGTTTACACTGGTCCTCCCTCCTCCTCCTCCTCTTCCTCCTCCTCCTCCTCCTCCTCCTCCTCCTCTATTCAGGAACTTCCGGAGCGAAGGGACCAACCTCCAGAGCAGATAAGGCAGCGAGGAAGCCAGCGTGCCAGCGACCACCATTGCGGCCAAGCATCCAGGCCTGGCTCCCCTGAGATTTTGGCGTCGCAGTTTGTTTCGCAACGCGCGTTTCCTCCCACTTTCCCTTCCAGACCGAGCCGAGTCGGATAACGTCGCAGAAGGATGAGGTCTGGGGCTCCGACCATGATTTTTGCCATGTGGCAGCTTTTTGCTGAAACGTCAAGTCTGGTGGAGCGAGCGACCGAGCGCCCAGTCCTAGCCAAGGCCAGGTGGAGGAGGCGGTGGCCTCTGGAACATGCCGAGGCCAGGTGGGCGACGCACCGAAAGCGGGTTCGACGGAGCGGACATTCTCGCGTGAGCCTCCCACGTAAGGGCGCGCGTGCACGCCCTCGTCTCCAATGTAGCGCGCCGCGCCGGCGGCCCGCGTAAGCCACCGCGTAAGGTCACTATGTCATCTCGCGTAAGTCGAGCAATGGCAAAGCGTCCTGGCTCTCCTATAGGCCCACAAAATCATGTTCTAAGAACCGTTTGTGGTCTGCACGAAATGTTTTTCGAAAAATTCTGGCCGAGACCGTCGTGTTTCAACACGTAGGGTTTCTGTTATAAGAGCATGGTTCTTGTGATTCGAACATGCTTGGTTCTAAGAGAACTTCGTGGTAGGCCTATAAGAATGCTGGGACGGTCGGTCCCCGCTCAAGTAAGACCCGTTTCTGATCGTCGCCCAGGTGGGGGGAGGCAGTAGCCTCTGGCACGTGTTCAGGCCAGGTGGACGGGTGGGGGGAACCCGGGGCGGAGGTCGACCCTCCGCTTGGAAGGTTGTTGTTGAGCCTCTGGGGCGCGTGGCCTCCCGCGAGGGCAGCCCGCTGGTGGCGCCTCTGGGGGATACCCCGTACGGCGCGGCGTACCTCGTGGCAATCCGGCCGCCCGCTGGCAAGGCGAGCGCCCTCATGGACTGGGCCACAGAAATCGTAGGATGCAGAGTAAGTCCGTACGGAGGGCTCGGTCTCCCAACGGACTTACTCCGTCTGGATTCAGCTTCTCCAGATCGGATGCGAGGTCCGTGCGGAGTAAGTACGCACGGAGTGCTCGGTCTGCGTCCGGACTTCCTCCGTCCAGATTTAGCCCCTCCTGACGAAAAGACCCTGACCCTCTTGTCGGGGTCCGATCTTTCCGCCGAGACCCACCATAAGTCGGGGCAGGATTTTCGATCGATGGATTGGCGGTGCACCCGTGGCCATGAAGGAGGGGGATCCTGAGGGAAACGGGTCTTAGACATTTGGTTCTCCCCGAGGACCAGCTGTTCAAACTGTTGGCCTCTGGCCGAAACATCCGACGATTTCCATAACATTGGGGGTACCTTTGAATGCCTCTTGGGGTCTCTTCACTTTGCTCGTGATGCGTTCACTTGGCTTGTGATTCGAACGGCACGCGCGCGAGCTAATATGGACAGCATCGAAACATGTGGATGCTGTTTCGGCAACGGCAACGACAACAACAACAGCAACAGCAACGGCAACAACAACAACAGCAGCAGCAACACCAATAATAATAATTCAGCAACAACAACAACAACAACACCAACAACAACAACAACAACAACATCATCAGCAGCAACAATAGCAGCAGCAGCAGCAGCAACAGCAACAGCAGCAGCAACAGCCAAACCGCATATACCTGTTGGGGCTCTTCGGAGGCCTCTTGGAGGGCCTCCTGGGATAATCCTGAGGGCCTTCTGGCGGTCTCGGCGGCCGTCTTGGGGCTCAGGGATCCAAACGTCAGTCTGTGCTCCCCGTGGTGGGCCCCTCTTGGGGCGGTACTGTGATCCTCCTGGGCCTTCGGGGGCCGCTTTAGGCGCTCTTAAGACCGAGGAGGGGCATCGTGGGCCTGCGCCCAGGGCCTTCAAGACGACCCAAGAGGCCCCCAAGAGGGCCCCAGGATGAGCCTCGGGGCCATCTTCAGGCCACGTTGCAAGCGTCGAGCACAGGGAGGGCACTGGATAAGAAACCCTCGGATGAGGAATCCAGGGTATGGAAGCCGGCGGAAAACCAATCAGGCTTGGCCATGGAGATCACCGCCGCCTTCATCAGATGAGGAATCCCCCGAGGGTCTGAAGCCTCATGGGCACATCAGGGCTGGACCTAAACGCTGTTTTGCTGGACTTCGGCCGTGTTTTGTTTCTCGTTTTGGCAGGGAGGTACAGGAAAGCAGGTCGAGCAGAACGAACACACAAAACAAAGACAACACGAATCACAACGTTTAGGTCCAGCCCGGGGCACATTCCTTCACCAACGCCCCCACCGTCGCCAACCACGACCCCGAGGCCTCCGCAGAGGCTCCGGGCCTCGCGGCCAGCTCCTACGGCATTCGGGCAGAGGGCTCGAAGGGGGCCCGAGGATGACCCCACCGGGTGCCTCCTGCTGCTCCCGAGTTGCTGCTCCGGTGCTCCGCCTCCCTCTGCTCGGGCCTGCTGCCGCTCCTGCCGCGCTCCTTGCCGCTCTTGGTGCTCTTCCTGCTGCGCCCCCTGTGCCGCGCCTCCTGCTGGCTCCTCCTGCTGCTGCTGCTGCTGCTGCTGCTGCTGCTGCTGCTGCTGCTGCTGCTGCTGCTGCTGCTGCTCCCTGTCTGCTGCTCCAGACGGCCTGGTGGCGGATCCTCGATCCTCCACGGCGGGACGACGACGAGTCCCAGAGGGCGGTGGGGGGCGGGGGAGGGTCGCGAGGACGGGGCCGACCCGCCGGGCGGCGGCTTCCTGGCGTTGCCAGGCCCGCGCCGCGCGCCGTGGGCCCCTGTGGCGCCTGAGCCGCAGTCGGGCGCCTGGAGCTGCCGTGGGGAGGGGGGAGGAGGAGGAGGAGGAGGAGGAGGAGGAGGAGGAGGATGGAGGAGGAGGAGGGAGGAGGAGGAGGAGGAGGAAGGAAGGGAAGAGGAGGAGAAAAAAGGAAGAGGAAGAGGAGGAGGAGGAGGAGGAGGAGGAGGAGGAGGAGGAGGAGGAGAAGGAAGAGGAGGAGAAAAAAAGGAAGAGGAAGAGGATGATGATGATGATGAGGAGGAGGAGGAGGAGGAGGAGGAGGAGGAGGAGGGTGGAGGAGGGTGGAGGAGGGTGGAGGAGGAGGAGGAGGAGCAGGAGGAGAACGACAACGACAACGAGAATGAGAACGAGAACGGGAACGAGAGGGACGAGGGAGGAGGAGGAGGAGGACGAGGAGGACGAGGAGCAGGTGGAGGAGGAGGGTCTCATGGGCTTCCTCGATCATCCGATCACGCCTGGATCTACGTGCCTAGGAGGATGATGGTCTCATACTCTTTCAGTGCCCTCCTTATCGATCGAGGTCGTGGCTGTGGTGGTGTACCCCCCATTCCTGTTCGTGCGGCTTGCTCGTGTAGCTCTGCGCCTTTGCGAGCACCTCGTCTTTTACCAATTGTATTTGCCCATCTTGCTGCCCGCACTGGTTGCAATTGAATGTGATGGCCGCAGCGCCCACCCTGACGCTGCGATCCCGGTCCGTCTTAGTTCGCCCAACGTCAAACAGGAGGAGGGGGAGGCCCCCAGCGGGCCTGTCCGCGTGCGAGGGGTGCCTCGGGACATCCTCATCGGCGGGCGAAGGCGGTAGCCTGCCAGGTCGACTTTCCACCGCCCGAGTGCGCATGTGCGCGCGTGCACCTGGGCTGCCTCTCCGCCTCCTCTTCCCGACGGCGCCCCGCCTTCCACTCGCCCCTCGTCTGGAGTCCACCATCTCTCGGCGGCGAGCGAGGGGGGAATGAGAAGGAGAAGACCTCCTCAGAAGGCGGCGAGACTTCTCGGAAGCCCTCGCGCCTTCTGAGAAGTTCTTTCTGTCTTCGGGAAAGGCTTCGAAGTCTTCTCAGAAGGCCGGGGGGCTTCCGAGCCTTCTGAGAGAGCCCGCCCCTTCTCACTTCCCCTCGCTCGCCGCCTGCTGCACGCCTTGCCAGTTCCGCCGCTGCCGCCGCCACGGCGCATCGCCTTGTCTCGCCTGCATTGTCGGTGCTGGCCTGAAGTCGGGCATGTCCTCCTGCGGGAGGAATATTCAAGAACAGGAAAAATAGTATAGCGGATGATGGTTCTACTATTTGTGATTATTTTTTGAATATGGTTTGACTTACTAACTATGCCTTTTTTGTCGTCCAAACGCCCGACCTAATGCTGGCCTTTCGGCGCCTCCTCGCCCTGTCCCAACGTCTCTACCCCCGCACCCCTGGCCCGGGCTTGCACACGGCACGGCCGGTGTCACTTGGTGGATGGATATTTGCCCCTGTCTTCTGGACGGACCCGCCGCGCGCGCCTCGCTCTTCCAGCTCTCCGACCCTCCTCGTCTCGACGCTGCGCGCGCGGGGCCGCGACGCCCAAACAGTGCGTGTGCGCGCGCGTGGAGGATTGGGAAGAGGAACCGTGGTGGTACGCTTTAGTCGGGCCTGGCCCTCTACAGGAGGAATACTCAGAAAAATAGTACAAAAATCGTCGATGGACGATGTTTCGATTATGTGTTGACCATTTTGGCGTATGCTTGCACCATTTTTTATGTTTCGCCCAAAGATCCGCCTGTAGGGGGACATGCCCGACTTATAGGTACATGTTCTGTTCCGTCCTCCTTGTCCTCCCTCCCGGACCCCACTGCCTTTCCCCAGCAAGGAGCCATGCTCGCCAGCCGGCCGTCTGGAGTTCCAGCAGGAGCATGTCCCGGGCGTACACGATCTCGGGCGAGGGCGCCGAGAAGGAGATCCACGAGGTCTGGTGTGTGTGCTTATTTTTCCTCTCTCTCAGGGGACCAGGGTATCTGTGTCCGTGGGTTGTCGGGCGTCCGCGGGTGCGTTCGGGCCCACAGGTGCCAGCTCTCCCTTGCAGAGCCGGTCCGATGTCTTCAATGCAGCAGCCCGTCCCATAGGCTCAGCCACTTCCAACACGATCACATGGATCGAGGTAGAAACGTCCATAGTTTAGGAAGAGACCTCCAGACCACAAGTCGAAGCTCTCATTGGGAGACTCATGGGTCTCAGAGGAGAGTCTCGGGCTCTCGCACGCAACATTCGCACGGATGTCGCGCCCCTGGTCGCGTTCCCTCGGCCCCAGGGCCCGCAGAACAGGCCGCCTCCGGGAGCACAGGCTCGGGCGAGGAGGAGGAGGAGGAGGAGGAGGAGGAGGAGGAGGAGGAGGAGGAGGGGACGGTGCAGGGTCCAGAGTTGCGGACGCGGTGCGGCGACGGGCTTTGTGCCGCCGCCTCTTGGCACCCAGGTCCAGCAGCCCACCCTTGAGGCAGCGGAGCTCCCTGGGGGTCTCTGGAGGTGCCAACAGGGCCCCTCACCCCGCGCGCAGGGTGGCTTCCAGACAACTTCCGAGACCCGGTATCAGGGTCCTCCCGAGGGCTACCAGAGGCCCGAGAAGAAAAGCAAGAAGAACCGAAAAGGAGACCGACTACAGGATTGAGTTACTTCAAACTGTCTTTTCCCGTCAAATCTACGACAAATGCGTGGAACGCTCGATTCTGCGCAATGTTCGTCGATTCGACGAAGACTTTCAGTTTGGGGTAACTCAATCCTGTAGTCGAAACCCTACTCGAAAGTAGAAGAAGAAGCAGCAAGTATCTAGGCCTCCCAGATGGGGTCCGAGCAGATGGTCTCGGAGGATCGCGCAGCATCGCCGATGCATCGGCGAGGCGGCTCGATGTGGAGCCCGATCTTACCCACGCTGACGTCACCGATGAATCGGCGATGCGGCGCGATTCTTCGCCCCCATCTACTCGGACCTCATGCGGGAGGCCTCTGACAGAGCGAGGGTGGCCAAGCAAACCAGCCGCGATCCTCGAGCTCCCCCCCGAGTGGCCTCCCCGACTCAGCACCGCTCGGACGCGTGCACTCTTCTCGGCGAGGCCGGCGGCTGAAAACCTGGACCATCTTGGAGCATCTCGGAGCACTTCGTGAGCCACCAAACGATGCACGGAGAATTGTCGGGCGGGGTTGGGACGACGATGAATCCGTTCCAGAGAGTTCTGGAATGTTCTAAAAGCGTTCAAGAACGCTCTGAGAACGCCGCTGCGCCCGAGCCGTCCTCCAGAGCCGCTGGATCTCAGAAATTCCCCATTTATCGGGAGCCTCGAGACTGGGGTGAATGCCAACGGGCGTCAGCCAGAGCGCCGGATCTTGCAGGATCCTGCAGAGCCAGTGGAGCAATTCCCCGGGCCAGCGCGCAGGATCCTGTGGGATTCTGCAGAGCCAGACTGACTGAGGGTAGCATGGACCTGGGTCAGTAGATTCCCGAATTTACAGTCAACCCGCATAGTAAGGATGGGCAACCTTCCCAAGAGTACCCTTGCATCCTTGCCCCTTCGACCCATCCTTAGCGTCTCTCGTTGGCCAGCCTGGTTCGAGCAACGTTCACATTTGCCTCCAGGGCCCTTGCATCCTTTACCGCGCATCCTTCTGCTACGGGTTGACTGTATCCTCACCCGAGCTTTTCCTCGTCCTGGCTTCGTCTTAGGTGGACGTCCGAGCGATGGCCTCCTGGGTCAGTACATCCCCGACAGCAGCCACATGAGGCTGGCAGCAGCATGGCCTCCCAGGTGGGGTCGGAGTAGATGGGGTCGGGGGGTCGCGCCGCATCGCCGATGCGCCGCCGTTGCGGCTCGATGTGGAGCCCGATTTGCTTCACGTGGACGTTCTGACCCGAATGTATCCTCACCCGAATGTGTCCTCGTCCTGGCTTTGTCTTAGGTGCACGTTAACCCGCATAGCAAGGATAGGCAACCTTCCCAAGGGTGCCTTTGCATCCTTGCCCCTTCGACCCATCCTTAGCGTCTCTCGTTGGCCAGCCTAGTTCGAACAACGTTCATATAGGCCTCCAAGGCCCTTGCATCCTTTACCGCGCATCCTTCTGCTACGGGTTGACTGTATCCTCACCCGAACTTATCCGGGTGGGGTCGGAGTAGATGGGGTCGGAGGATCGCGCCGCATCGCCGATGCGTCGCCGATGCGGCTCGATGTGGAGCCCGCTTTGCTTCACGTCGACGTTCTCACCCGCATGCATCCTCACCCGAGCTTGTCCTCGTCCTGGCTGTGTCTTTCGGGGAACGAAGAATGACATGAACATAGCGGTGCATCAATTCAAGCTTGATTGAAGAGGTTGGCTGCGCCCCTTGACGTCCGTTTGGGGTGTTCTGCAGACCTCCCCCCCGGCCCTGCTCAACGTATACTCGCCATGGCTTCGCCTGATGGTGCACGTCCGTGCGCTGGCCTCCCCGAGGTGCGCACGCGCTGCGACGGCGAGCGCTGCGTCACCGCCGCCCGGCACGTGCTGCCCGCGGGCCGCCACGGCGCAGAGCCCGCGGCCGGGGGTTGGGACTTCCTCGGCCCGCGCGCGGGCGGCCACCGCCCACCGAACCGACCCCAGCCCAGCCCGACGGCCCCGATCTGCCCTCTATATTCTGGCTCCAGCCGCGACGGCTTCAGCAAGTTTCGTCGTGAAAGCTTGTGTTCGTAAGTCCGGTCGGCCTCACACTGCCTGAGCCCGGCCGTTCGATCTGCAGAGGGTGTTCAAAGCACGTGCGCTCGAGCCTTGCTGACCGGGTTGTGAAAAACTTGCTGAGGAAAAGTGCAGCTGTAAGACGTCCGATGTGTCACCTCAGACGTTGCTCATCGAAGGGGGTCGGGGAAAATTTGAAAAACCGCATCTGAAGCCCGTCCCACCCCAAAAAAAACCCGACGTTCGGGCGAAATTCGGGTCTTCGAGTTGGGTTGGAGTGGTTTGGTAGGTAATCAGGCGGCCCGCCGCCGGCGCCCCACGCCTGGGAGCGCGCAGGACCTCGCACCAGGAGCCTCAAGAGGAGGAGCAGCTGGATAAATCGGAGGAGGAAGATCGAAGAAGAAAAAACGCCATAAACATAAACTTGTAGCGCTCCGCGCGGATTTCCTGGATCCGTGCTGGGCACCCCCCGCGGTGCCTCCGGCGCCGCCCCTGACGTGCTCCGCGCGCCTGGGAGCGGGGTCCAGCGCAGATCCAAGAAGTCCGCGCGGAGCGCCAAAAGTTTGTGCTTATGGCTTTGTTTTCCTCCTGCTAGAAGAGGTACTGATAGCGCTACCCTTCGCCCGTTTTTGCCTGTTTGGGCCTCCCGGGAGGCTCTCGTCGCCACCGCTGCATTCGCCTCGAAATTGTAATCAGAACGCACCCCGGGAAAGGTCCAGGGAGTAACGGTATCGGTACTTTGTGGTCCCCCCAGCGAACATGAAGTTTCGCAGGTCCGCGCGGATTTCTTGGATCGGCGCTGGGCTCTCCTGGCGGCGCCTCTAGCGCCGCCCCTAGCGCGCTCCGCGTGCCAGGGAGGGGTGCCCATCGCAGATCCAAGAAATTCGCGCGGGAGCCTCAGAGGAGGACAAGCCGCCCATGCCGCTACGCTTAACTACCTGGTTGTCCTTTTCCTGGCCCTCCTGGGAGACCCTCGTCGCCATTGCTAGATTCGCCTCGAAATCCTGGTCAGGACGCGCCCCAGGAGAGTTCCGGGGAGAACCGGTATCGGGCTGTGCCTTTTGGTTTCCTCCGGAGCCGCAGCCGTCGTCGATCGTCCCTCAGACGCGGCCGTTGCAACTGTTTCGCTCCCGGCGTTACCGCCCCAGGGGCTCTCGAGCCTCCAGGAGCTTCCGGAGCGGAGGGAGCGACCTCTAAGAGAGGGAGCGAGCGAGCGAGGGACCACCAGTGCGGACAAGCCTCTGGGCCTGATTAGCTACACTGAGATCCTAGCGTCGCCACAACGAGACGCCCCCCAAGTCCTTCTCCACTATATCTTCCAGGTCGTTGTCGTAGTAGTCTATTTCGTCGGCCGGCATAGGTATCTGCTCTACCGTCTCGCTTTTCTGCTCGGTGCCTTCCATGCCGCCTAATCCTCCTGGTAGTTGCCAAAACTCCAGCCACTCCTGCTTCGTAGGGTTGGCGGTGACCATTGTCCAGTAATCTCGTTTTCGTGGTACATATCTGCCTCGCGCGATCAGCCTGGTCAGTCGGCCCACGCGAGCGGGGTCTCGTCGTTCCCATGCCTCGTACAGCTCCTCGACCCTGGCGTCTGTCTTCTTCTGGTACTCCAGTTTGCGCCATGCCGCGCAGGTGGCGGTGACGCTCTTCAGTTCGCGCTCGATGTCGTCCAGATTCGAGGTGTCTGGAGTGTCGTAGGGGTTGCCTCCTTCGTCTCGCACTGGAAGGTAGTCGACCTTCGCGGCGTCTTCGCCCGCGATCGTGATGCAAAGTGCGTCTCCTTCTCGTCGTAGCCGTTCGCGTAGGTCTCGTCTACGTCTGAGTAGTTCCATGCGTCTGTCTCGTAGGACCTAGTACTCTTCTGGTCTGTGTTGCTGTTGGCCGTAGTACCGTTGTGCCGATGCAATGATGATCTGGTTCACGTCCACGAGCAGCTGGTCGATGTCTTTGCCATGCATGTCGTAGTTCTCGACCTGGTGCTCGACATCCTGGATGAACTCGTCTACGTGTAGGCCTTTACGTGCAGCCGCTGTCAGTTTGTCTTTATCCCATCTTACAGTAGCTTGTTTGGGTCGAACTCTTTGGCGCAGTGGGACACGAACTGAAGCTTGGACTGGTACGTGGTCTTTGTGTTGTCTGCGGCAGATGTGCTGTAGTATAGTGCCCATTCGTAGTAGCGGCCCCTGTGTGATCAGGCTGGTGGCCAGCGAAGTAGGTATCATGATGTAGTCAATGCAGCTGGCCGCATTCCCTCCGAAGAATGTGGGTCGCCAGGTACCTGTAGTATTAGTAACTGTAAGTCCATGCCGTTCTGCGTACTGTCTTGCTTTGTGTCCCGCTCCGCCAGGTAGTTTCTCCTTTCCACGTCCTGATCCCAGTGCGGGGCTCTCTGGGTGCTCCTTCTTGCTGGTGATGCCGATGCCATCATTTAGGTCCCTTGCAGTGAACAGTAAGCTGCCTCTAGGACGAGAGGCCGCGACTGAGTCCATCCATTTGAACCGCCGTGCAATGGTCGCGTAGTACTGCTTGCGGCCCGTTGTCGTCTTCGGTTGCGGCGGGCAATCGTAGCCTATGATCGTGAGCTGCGTGTCGTGTTGCTGCAGCTGGAGTGCCAATCCTCGTCCGCATAGCTCTTCGGGCGGTTCATGAACGTTGACCACGTTCGTTCCTCTGAGTTTGCCTTGGAGCGCCATCGTTATGCCCGTGCTCTGTTGGTGAGCGCGCCCGTCTTCCAGCCCGCATCGTAGACTCTGGTGCCCTGAATTCTCCGCTGTTCAGGGTACTGCTCTCGTCTCCGTCTTCGTGTTCCCGTCAATACGATTAGATCGAAGTTGGTTGCTTCCTCGAAGATCTCCTGCTGCCTGCCTGGGTTCGCGGAGAGCGGATTGAACAGCAGCAGCGCGAGGGACGCAGTCCATGCCGTGGCCGCCATGCGGGCCTCTGTCCAGTCATTCCTTCCTCCACATGCTGTGGAATGACGGGGTGCGTGCGCGCGCTGCCCTGACAATCTCTTAGGCCCAGATGGCAGCTAGAGGAGGAGGAGGAGGAGGAGGAGGAGGAGGAGGAGGAGGAGGAGGAGGGGGAGGAGGAGGGGGAGGGGGAGGGGGGAGAGGGAGGGAGGAAGGAGGAAGAGGAGGCGGCGGAGAGGAGGGGGAAGAGGGAGGGAGGAGGAGGAAGGAGGAGGAGAAGCAGGCCCTTCCCCTAAGGCGCGAACGCTCAATCAAGCCAACGCTTGTCCAACATGACAAACCCTCCTCCTTCCCATCTCCCCCCTCACCCCCTCTCCAGGAGCTGCGGCGGGGGCCTGCTGGAGAGGATAGCGGCCTTCTTCGGCAACGGCGGCGCTCACGGCAGCGCGCCCATGTCATCGTCGTCGTCATCATCATCCTCCTCCTCGCCCTTCTCCGTCCCAGTCCGTTATCATAAATTACTCCTAGTCGCGCCCCGAGAAGTGTCGGTAGGGCGGGTCGGGCGTCTGGCTTGAGGTTTCTTCGCAATTTCTGATCCTGAAGTTTGAAATGTGCAGCAGCGTCACAGATGGAGGGAGGGTGGTTTTCAGAATGTGGCTCTCGCCTCAGCGCCGCGCGCATTCGCTTTAAAACTTGCCAGGGCTTCAGGGATGGAGGGCGGGCAGTTGTTCAAAATGTGGCTCTGGCGTTCGTGCCGCGCACATTGAAAGCTCACAAGAGCTTGACGGATGGAGGGCAGCTCCTGTTCGAAGGGTGGTTCTCGCATGAACGCCCCGCGCAATCGTTTTAAAAGTTTGCAGCACGTTCGACGCATATTACAGTTGACGGCCCAGAACTTGCACTTCAGCACGATTTAGGATTGCCAGGGCGCAACAGCCACGTCGATTCATTGTGTTGAAGTGCCGGGCGTGGCGTTCTGTCACGATCCAGGATCGTCAGGACGCAACAGTAACCTTGATTCACGGTTTTGAAGTCCTTGGAATGGTGTTTTGGCACGGTTCAGGATTTTCACTCGGGTGTCTTCCAACGGGACACTTCCCGCAGTGAGGATAAGTGGTTGTAGGGACCTACGAAGAAGGCGTTTCGAGGACAGGTTAATTGCAACATCGTTGGTGCGTCTTGGGTGTGCATTGGTCCTCCTCATCTTATCATTTCTCCTCCTCTTCCTCGTCTCCCTTCCCATCTGTATGGCTGATGAGCACCCTTTGCCTTTCTGGGTCAGAGTGAAGTAGGGGCGGATCGGTAAAGTCCACTGGCGCTCAAGTATGCTCAGGACACCACCGATTCGCGGAAGTCGGTTCGAGAACCAGTTGGAGCAGTTCTTATGACGTTGAGGGGATCAGGATGGAGAGTTGACAGTGGAGATGCATGGCGCACCGAAGGAGAAGCCAAGATCGACCTCAATGAGATTTGGGTCGCAACGCGCAAGCTTCGAGCAGTTGACGATCACACAGGTGCAGGCGTGATCAAGACTTGGCTGGTGGGTGGTTTCTTCAATCAATTGCTTCCTTCTGCATCAGGTGAAGCCCGCTGAAACATAATTGTGAGATTACGTCGAGTTGAGGAAAGGATTTATATGCATTGAGTTTTCAGATGCGGCCAGCGGTGCAGTAGAGAGCGACAATATTGGAGTGGATGTGAGAGGAAAATGCGTGCCTGCAGGAAGACAGAATATGACCAGAACCACCTTGCGACCATGATGCTGTGCAAAGGATTGTTCTCTGATCCCCTGCATGACCGAACCCTCCCTCGCAAAGATTCACGGTGCCGCTGCCATACGCGTGTACAGACAGTGGCCTCATCAGTGGCAATGTTTGTGTGTGTGGATTTCGAGCGAGGCATGGTTGGGCCTTACCCGTCATTGACCCATGCGGCAGCGTTGTGGCAGCTGCGGATGGGCCCGTACCTTTTCCATGGCAGACGCCAGGGGCCGCCGAACTCCGGGCGGCGACGAAGGCGATTGCCCACAAGAGTCAAGGGCGCATCATTACAGGCTACAGACGTTGCGTATTGGATTGCGTAAGGGAGCTCCATAGGACTGCAACACTGAGCACCAGTACCCGGAGGTGTGGCGCAGATTCTGGGTGACGGTCGACGACGCGGGCCAGAACCACATCGATAGCGTGCGGAGCTTTTCGCGTCTCTCACAACCGGAAAGAAGCCCGAGAATTGGTGCCCCATTGGCATACTGGCACTGAGCACGAGCAGGTGGACGGTTACGCCAATCTGTGGGGCCAGATTGTATCCACGAGTCTTTCCTGGAGGGCGAAGGTTGGAATTCGTGGTGCTGCAGCTCGCCCGCTGCTGCGGTGGTAGGGCCTCGTTTCGAGTGGCGACGTAGGGCATGTGATTTGGAGTTTCAAGGGCAGGCGGATTTGCACGCATTGCGGAGGTAGCCGTGCCCGAGCGGTCGGATTGGCAAGTTCTGTTTGTGGAGGCCCGCCCAAAGGGGTCCGAGCGGCGCACGGACCCCCCGAGATCTCGAAGATTGGCCCGATGGTCTGATGTGCTGAGAATGTTCTGCCCGTTGCGACTCTAGAGCGCTCATTATAGCCATGCCATGTGTTGGTAGGTCCCCTGGGCTCCCCGAGGCACTACAAGCGTAAGTAGAATGGAAGCCCATGCCAAGAAACACCCTGCTTGCCTCCAGGGTGCCCTGGGTTTCTTGGGTGTCGATGGTTCTGCTATGGAAAGCGTGACGCTCCCACACCAAAAATCAATGGACGTCCTGGGTCTCAGGGATGGGTTTCTTCTGGAAGGTTTCTTGTGGTCGAGCCCCTATTGTAGGCAGTGGGTTTCGTCGGCCCGCTCTCATCTGCCCGCGGTGATGGCTCTCGCTAGCTGGAGCCTCGTTCTCGGAGTCCCTTCGTCGCTGCCTGGGGCACCTGGAGCATCCTCAGTCTCCCTTTTGCATCTCTCCATCCGCGCTCTCTCATTTATCTCCTCCCCCTATTGCGTCTCATCTCTCCTCCTCCTCCTCATCCTCCTCCTCCTCCTCCTCCTTTCTGCGTTGACCAAACGTGGCGCTCGAAGCATGTCACGTTCTTCCTCCTCCTCCTCCTCCACCTCCTCCTCCTCCTCGGCCGTCAGAGGGTTTCAGTAATTTGGTTGTAAAGGTAGCTGTTCGTAATCCTAGGGCACGAGTTGCACGGAGTTGGGGCAGCACGAGTTAGAAGCTCGAAAGGGTAGAGTGTGGAGAGTGCGCAACACGTCTCGCTGGGTCTCGCTCCTCTGGCGCACAGGGTTATTGCCAGCAGCAGGGCGCGGCACATGAGTCTCAGCTGCGGCGACGACGACGACGGCGGCGGCGGCCCTCCGCCACCGTGCCGGTGCTGGAGGCGCCGCGCCGCACGCGGCGGCGCCGGGCTGGGGCCGCGCCGCGGGAGCTTCGATGGCGGAGCTGTCGCTGGGCCCCCAAGGCCCCCACGTCGTCGTCGACATCGACGTCGACGATGGTGGACTTCTCGCCGGGCCCCCAGGCCCCCTCGTCCTTCGGGCGTCGCGTGGTGGGGGGGCGACATAGCATGGTCTTGGCATCGCTCGGACGTGTGCATTTTTTCTCGGCGACGGCCATCGAGGAGCATCCTTGATCATTTAGCGGAAAAAACACGCACGAAATCGACAAAAAAACACAGGGAACGGACGTCCGAGCGATGGCCAGGGGTAAGGTGAGGAGTGGTGCACCTTTTGTGCCGTAAAGGGGCCCCCATGGGGCCGAATGGGGGCGCGAGAGGTACACGTTACCCCCCCCCCCTCGATCGTCCCCCCATGGAGCAACGCCCGACGCCCAATCTTCTCATCAGCCTCGTCGTCCACTTCCCTCCTCCGCCCCCTCCATCGTCCTCCATCCTTCTCCTTTTCTGCTCCCCTCCTCTTCTGCCCCCTCCCTTATCCTCATCATCAGCAGCAGCAGCATCAGCATCATCATCATCAGCATCAACATCACCATCGTCATCATCAGCAGCAGCATCATTGTCATCATCAACAGCATCATCATCGTCGTCATCGTCACCGCCATCGTCATCGCCATCGTCATCACCATAATCGATCATCGTCATCATCATCATCGCCGTCACCATCATCACCATCATCTGCATCGTCATCATCAGCAGCATCATCAGCAGCATCATCCTCATCATCATCATCACAACAACAGCATCATCATCCTCAAGAACATCATCATCCTCCTCGCCATCATCAACATCGTCATCATCATCAGCATCATCATAATCATCATATGTACGTAATCATCACCGTCATCGTCATCATCACCATCGTCGTTATCATCGTCGCCATCCTCAGCAGCAGCATCATCATCATCATCCGCCACCCCCCCCATCGTTCTTCCTCTCCTTTCCTCGCTTCCGCTCTCTCCCCATGCACACGAGGTGTTTTCCCCCCCAAGCGGGAAATGGTATGCACGCTGTTGTCTGACGTTCCCAGGCGTCTTCGCAGGCCTCCTGGATTGAAGCTAAACAGCAGAGAAAGGGGAGGAGCAGAAAGCGAATTCAGAATGAGAGCGAGAATGGGGACGGTGTGAGGGGGCACGGGGAGGCAGGGGGGCACAGGAGTGAGGAGTGGCGGAAGGGGGAACGGGAGAAGGAGGAGGAGGAGGAGGAGGATAAGGAAAAGAGGGAAAATGGAGAAGAGGGGGAAGAAGGGGGAATAGGAGGAGGAGGAGGAGGAGGAGGAGGAGGAGGAGGTTGCTCGAACAGGCCGCGAACGGGAGCGTTCGCCCGACCTGAGCGGCTCGGCGGCCATCCCCGTTGCTGCAAGGCGCACCGATGCCTGGCTGCGCACCTCGCGGCTGGGCCAACGCTCCGTCGTGCGGACCCCGCGGACGGCGCGGCGGCGCCACGCTCCAAACCTGTGGCGCAGAGGCCCTCGTCAGCGAGAAGGCTGTCGCGCCGACGCGTCCGCTGCAGCCTCGCCCCTGCACTTCCCCGCTCGCGCTGCAGGACCCCCCAGGGCCAACAGCCGGGGCCTCCACCTCTGCAGCGCTGGATGTGTGCCAGAGAGTTGGTTGCGCAGGCGGCCAGGCAAAGCACCAGCCTGAGCTGAAGTCGGGCATGTCCCTTCACAGAAGGAATTCTTGAGAATAGTGAATACTCTGGTGGCGATGTGTCATGCTCTTTTGACAATTCTTCTTCTTTTGAAATATAAAAATATGTTTAGGGTTTCGTCCAAAATCCGCATGCAGGGGGATATGCCCGACCTAGACCTAAGCGTCATGAGCCGTCCCAGAGGCTAAAAGGGGGCCACGCAGGCTGGCGGGGAGCCATCGGTGGCATTGTCGCACGCAGCTCCTGCATTTCCGGTCCGACGCCTGGGGGCAGCACGAGCGGGGGCGCTCAGAATGCTGCTGGGCGACCCGTAGTGGTGCCTGATATGCCTAGCCCGCGCCGGTGAGGACGGCGACCCACCGAGTGTCTGCACGCCACGCAAGGGAGGGCCCGGTGCGCTCATCCACATTTGCTCGTGCTGACCTGCCTGGGCCACTATAGAACGATTCTCGCCCACCGGCACCGGCACCGGCACCGGCACCGGCACCGGCACGCCCAGAGCGGGCACCAGCGCCGTCGCCGGCGCCAGCACCGGCACTGGCACCCGCACCCGCAACCGCACTGGCACCAGCCCTGGCACCGGCACCGGCACCGGCACCCGCGCCGGCGCCAGCACTGGCACCGGATGAAAAACATCATTGACATTGAACATTATGACATTTCCCAAACAGTGCTTGCACTTAGGGGGCCTTCTCTCTTCTTTCCTAGTATTAGCTGGGTCGTTTGAGGGGCGGTCTGGCGGCTCTCTCCTCCTCGCCGTTGCCGCCCTGTCGCCGCCCGTCGTCGTCTGGGCTTGAGGGGCGGTCTGGTTTTTCCGTCCTTGCCGTCGCCCCCCCTTGCTGCGTCGTCGCCGCCCGTCGTCTTGGCCTGAGGGTCGGTCTGGCTGTTCCTTGCTCGTTGCCGTCACCGTCCCGTCGCCGCCTCCTCGTCGCTGCCCTGTGCGCCCCCCCAGCGGTTGCAATCCAATCGGTTGCAAGCCAATCAAGTGCAAACCCAGCGGAATCGATTGCAGTCCAATCAATGGTAAAATTATGCAAACGCAGTTCCCCACATAAAAAAATAACAGTTTCGTGGGACCCATGGGGTACGACAACATCAACACGAAGGAGAAGCTCATCGAACGAGTAAGTACGCACGAAAGGGCAGACGAAAGAAAGGAGGAGGGAGGACAGGTGCTCAGGAAACGAAGCCTTGTAAATAGTACGGGTTGTTGATACCCTCTTCGCTCTGGCGGGGCCCCGCTGGAAGGGGGGAGGCCTACGAAACATGGTAAAGAGTAATGCTGTCCGCGACCCTCCTCGTTCAAGCGAGTCCTCCTCCTCCTCCTCCTCCTCCTCCTCGTCGTCCTGCTCCTCCTCGTCCTCCTCATCCTCGGCATCATCATCATCATCATCATCATCATCATCACCAGCATCATCGTCGTCATCATCAGCATCATCAGCAGCATCGTCGTCACCCCGTCGTCGTCGTCATCATCCGCATCATCGTCATCATCATCAGTATCAACATCATCAACATCATCATCCTCATCGTCAGCATCATCGGCATCATCATAACCATCATCATCATCCTCATCATCATCAGCATCATCATCATCGCCAGCGTCATCGTCATCATCATCGTCGTCGTCGCCACCATCGTCATCAGCATCATCATCATCAGCATCAGCATCAGCATCGTCATCATCATCATCATCACCATTATCGTCCTTGGCATCATCATCGTCCGCATCATCGTGGACGTCATGATCATCATCATCGTCGTCATCATCATCAACAGCACCAGCAACGCCAGCATCAGCAGCAGCATCGTCATTATCACCAGCATCTGCATCATCATCCTCGTCGTCGCCATCGTTGTCATCATCGTCATCGTCATCATTATCATCGTCATCATCATCAGCATCATCATCATAATCACCGTTATCGCCATCGTCATCGTCCATCACCATTATCGCCATCGTCATCGTCATCGTGAACAGCAGTATAACCATCGTCATCACCATCATCATGATGAAACCTTCCTCATCGCAGAACTCCCCCTCCTCCTCACCCTCCTCAGTGGGAGGAGTAGGACGTGAGATGGATAGGTAATGTTCTCCCCTCCTCCTCACCCATGTCAGTGGGAGGGGCACGAAACCATTTAAATAGTATGGGTTTCCGATACCCTCCTCGCTCAGACGGGGCCTCCCTGGAGAGGTGGTAGGGGCACGAAACCATGTAAATAGCATGGGTTTCCGATACCCTCCTCGCTCAGGCGGGGCCTCCCTGGAGGGGTGGGAGGGGCACGAAACCATGTAAATAGCATGGGTTTCCGATACCCTCCTCGCTCAGGCGGGGCGTCCTTGGAGAGGTGGGAAGGGCACGAAACCATGTAAATAGCATGGGTTTCCGATACCCTCCTCGCTCAGGCGGATGGAAAGGGCACGAAACCATGTAACTAGTATGGGTTTCCGATACCCTCCTCGCTCAGGCGGGGCCTGCCTGGAGGGGTGGGAGGAGCACGAAACCATTAATCTGTATTAATTTCCGATGCCCTCCTCGCTCAGGCAGGGCCTCCATGGAGAGGTGGGAAGGGCACAAAACCATGTAAATAGTACGGGTTCCCGATTCCCTCGCTCAGGCGGGGCCTCCCTGGAGGGGAGGGAGGGGCACGAAACCATGTAAATAGTATAGGTTTCCGATATTGACCTCGCTCAGTCAGGCGGGGCCTCCCTGCTGGAGGGGTGGGATACCCTCCTCGCTCAGGCGGGGCCTCCCTGGAGAGGTGGGAAGGGCACGAAACCATGCAAGTGGTCTAAATAGTATGGGTTTCCGTTACCCTCCTCGCTCAGGCGGGGCTTCCCTGGAGGGGCGGGAGTGGCAATGCTGGGAGGCGGGAGGCGGGAGGGAGAAGGAGAGGATGTTCTGGGAAAACAAGAACCCGCACCAGCACCGGCCACCGGCACCAGCACCGGCACCGGCACCGGCACCGGCACTGGCACCAGCACCGGCTACGGGCCACCGGCACCGGCCACCAGCACCGGCACCCGCACCCGCACCCGCACCGGCACCGGCACCCGCACCCGCACCGGCACCGGCACCGGCACCGGCACCCGCACCCGCACCCGCACCCGCACCCGCACCCGCACCCGCACCGGCACCGGCACCGGCACCCGCACCCGCACCGGCACCGGCACCGGCACCGGCACCGGCACCGGCACCCGCACCCGCACCCGCACCAGCACCGGCACCGGCACCGGCACCGGCACCGGCACCGGCACCGGCACCGGCACCGGCACCGGCACCGGCACCGGCACCGGCACCGGCACCGGCACCGGCACCGGCACCGGCACCGGGGCAAGAATCGTTCATGCCTTGCCTGGGCCGCCGGAAGGCGAGAGCTCATGCCGCCCGCGACCAGCGCGGCGGCAGGCCACACGAAGTCGCAGGTAACGTTCCTTCCTGAGATCGTTGCCGGAGGCGCGCTTCCAGGCGCCGAAGCCCTTCGCCCCGCTGGAAGAGGCGCGGTGGGCGGCCTGTGGCTCCGGGATCGACCATTGGCAGGTCCGCGCGGACTGCTCGAGGGCAATGGCGACTTCCCCCGCATGCGGTCGGCAGGCTGGTCCGTCCTGGTCGCGGGCGCCAGCGCGCAGCCGATCCGCGTCCCACGTGGGAAGGGCTCCCCGCGCCCCACGCATGTTGCGAGCGACAGGGAAGGCAACAGTGCCACCACGGCGGCGAGGCAATTCGGCGGCTCGCACACCCTGAGCAAGGACTGCCAGGCCAGGCGACCGTCAACAGCATCCGCCATCTTTGCAGGGCCTCGGGCAACGACAGCATGCATGTCAACAGGGTGCAGGCGAATTGCACAGAGAGCGACGTGCGGAATGGCAAACTCACATTTGGCCGAAGGTACCAACTGGGCAGGCCACCGCGCAAAGAAGGGTGCCGCGGAGGACATGCAGGATGCGGGCCGCCTGCTCTGCGGCCGCGGGTGCCGCCACATCGCGCGGGAGCCTGCATGTCTTCCTCGGGGGCACGCAGGCCCACATAGGGAAGCGCGGTGTGCGAGACCACCATGGCCTGGAGGCCACCTGGGGCGCCTCTTGGCCCGTCTTGGGGCCCTCTTGGGGGCCTGTTGGGCCGTCTTGTTGCGATCTGGGGTGTCTCTTGGGCCGTCTTGAACGCCGTGAGGCCGAAAAGTCCTTTATACTAGAAATGCAAGGGTTCCTGAGGACATTTAACGGTGTTTGTCCTTCGGGAGGCCTCTTGGGCATCTCTTGGGGTGTTTGGGGCGCGATTACGGCCGACTGGAGGCCATCTTGGGCGTCTCGGACCGATCGTCCGGCGATTCTGAGCCCTTTTGGACCGTTTTGGGGATTCTTGTCTTGGGGCGCTCTTGGCCCGTTTGGGGGCCTTCTTGGACCCGAAAGAGTCACGCGACAAGACGCCAGGGGCCACAAGAGATTTGAGAGCTAGAGGTCCGGTCCCCTTTAAAGAACCCTTTGGATTTAGGACTAATGCTCGGGGGATTGAGCAAGGGACCTGAGGACGTTCCAAGTCGTGCCCGAGGGAACGGTGGCGGGCATTGCTGACAGAACAGACACGCGTAGATTTACAATTACATACATGTATCTCTATGCGTGTGTATATATATATACACAGTATAGAGAGGCAGACAGAAAGACAGACAGAGAGATGCGCCCAGGTCGCAGGCGGATTGAGAGCGACGCCACTGCTTCGCCCAGGCATTCTCCATTCGACCTTTCCCAGCCCTCCAGAGCACCCTCATCCTGCCCCGGGTCGTCGGCACGATCATCATGCCTCACACCCCCTACTCCCCGCCGCCTCGCCTCCTCTGCCCCCCACCCCTTCTCGAGGCGGACGGGCGGGAGCAGAACCAGCCGAGCGCCGAGGAGACGGGATGTGGAGAAGCAGGGCCAGGAGGTGGGGGAGGAGGGGGAGGGGGAGGAGGAGGACCACGACGACGACGACGACGACGACGACGACGACGACGACGACGACGGCAACGGCGACGACAACGACGACGACGACGACGGCAACGGTGACGGCGACGGCGGCGGAGGCGACGACGAGGTGGTTTGGTGGCAGCGCTGGGCGGCGGCGGCTTTGCTCCCAGGCGAGGAGCCGCCGCTCGCCGCCCCGGGCGGCGGGCCGCCGCCCGGCCCCGACGAGGACGGCCTGGACGCGCAGGCGTCCGGCAGGAGGGGAACAAAGCACACAGACACAATGAATCGTCGATCCCCAGGAAAAGATTAGAAAATATGGGAAGTGTGTGTGTGGGGGGGGGGGGGGGGGCAAAAACCCAGAAAAGATTTTGGACAATTCAGGGGATCCTGTTATTTATGTGTGTTTATTTGTGTGTCCCAGGGCCCCTTCAGCCCAGCAGAGCGAGGGCGGCCACCGTGCCAGACCCCGGACCCCCTCGAGTCGTGCAGGGCTCGTTTCGGTTCCTGCGACCCGATTCGGTTCGACGTCGGTCGATTCTGGTTACGATTCGATGCGGCTTCGGCGGCAGATGTCCGCCTGCTGCAGGTACGAGGAGAAGGTAGGTTTGGGTGGGCAGAACCCCCAACAGTGACACGTCGATTAGTG
>CAUYUJ010022220.1:82500-90000 GCA_963575745.1 Prorocentrum cordatum
TTGGGGCCTTCGGTTGAGCTCCCTATGGGGCCACAAAACATGTGAGTGGTGTGCCGGAATGGGCGGGGAACCGCATGCGATCGCAGCCAATGGGGTCTTCGGTTGAGCTCCCTATGCGGCCACAAAACATGTGAGTGGTGTGCCGGAATGGGCGGGGAACCGCATGCGATCGCAGCCAATGGGGTCTTCGGTTGAGCTCCCTATGCGGCCGTGATGGGCGGGCAACCGCGTGCGAATGCAGCCGTTGGGGCCCTCGGTTGAGCTCCCTATGGGGCCACGAAACGTGCGAGGGGCGTACTGAGATTGGAGGAGGAGGAGGAGGAGGACAACGAGGAGGAGGATGAACGGGAGGAGGAGGAGGAGGAGGAGGGAGAGGAGGAGGAGGAGGAGGCAGAGGAGGAGGAGGAGGAGTAGGGAGGAAGGAAAAGGGGGGGAGGTAAGTTGCTTGACGCGGGGCGCTGCATCTTTAAAGCGAGGGCCCAACACCACAGGATGGCTGGGAAAAATATACCAAGACACCCAGATCCGAGGCTGACTGACCCGTGGCAACGAGGTGTTGCTCAGGAGGCCCAGGGAGGGCGACAGGCAGAACATTCTTTCTTCCCCGCTCCCTCTTTCACGACACCAACATCCGAGGGCCCTTATCGCCCTCTTAGCGTCCTGCTGGTCGACGTCAACCAGCGCCGCCGTCGTCGCCGCCGCATTCGATGCCCGCGGTCGTCCCAGCCACCGCCGTCCTTTCCGTCGTCGTCGTCGACGTCCGCCGCCGCCGCCGCCGCCGTCGTCGTGGTCGTCGTCGTCGCCGTCGTCGCCGTCGTCGTCGTGGTCGCCGTCGTCGTCGCCGCCGTCGTCGTCGTCGCCGTCGCCGTCGCCGCCGTCGTCCGCCCTCCCGCCACGGCGGGCCGCCTCCCGGAGGCCTCCGGCGCGGAGGCGGCCGCCGCGTGCCGGGAGGCGCGCGCGCGCGCCCAGGAGGGGGTCCTCGCCTTCGCCCTCGTCGTCGCCCTCGTCGTCGTCGTCGTCGTCGTCGTCGTCGTCGTCGTCGTCGTCGTCACCTCCTCCTCCTCCTCCTCCTCCTCCTCCTCCTCCTCCTCCTTCTCCTTCTCCACTCGTCGGCGCCGTCGTCGTCGTCGTCCTCCTCCCCCTCCTCCTCCTCCTCCTCCTCCTCCTCCTCCTCCTCCTCCTCCTCCTCTTCTTACTCATGCTCTTCCTCCTCCTTCTCCTTCCCCACTCGTCGGCGGCATCGTCGTCGTCGGATGGGCTCATGCATTTCGCTGCTTTGATTCGGCCGTTTCGAGACCCAGCACATACCGTGTTCAGAACGTGCGTGTTAATGCGTCTCTTATTGGTTCAAAGTGTTGGACCACGTTTTGGCGAACGTATCGCGCCAGACGTACGCTTTCAATATACGTGTTGGTCTCCGTGTTCACACGCTACGGGTTGCGTGCCTCAATAGAGGCTAATGATCTCCAAGGTCGATGTTTCCCCTTCTGAGCTGGTCCCCCCCTGACGTCGCCCCTCACGGAGGTAGGAGGCGCCCCCCCCCCGCACTCCTGGAGCCACCTGGGACAGCATGCTTCGGGAGCCTTGAGACGGGGGTCAGTACAAATGGAGCCCGTCAGAGCGCCAGATCTTGCAGGATGCTGCGGAGCCAGGGCTACATTGACCCGGACCAGCGTGCAGGATCCTGCAGGATCTTGCGAGGCCTGACTGACCCAGATCTGCGCTGACCTGAGTCCGTGCGTCCCCGAATGCTCCAAGCCGCCGCCACGCCCGCCGTCCGGAGGTGACGGCCGATAGTGTCTCCATGCGGCCCAGCGCTCCGCCAGAGCCGCCTGGCGCAGGCCCTCGAGCCCAGAACTGAAGAGGCCGAGGCCGAAGTGGCCTCGGCGGGAGGAGGAGGAGGAGGAGGAGGAGGAGGAGGAGGAGGACGAGGACGAGGAGGAGGAAGAGGAGGAGGAGGAGGAGGAAGAGGAGGAGGAGGAGGAGGAGGAGGACGAGTGCGCAGAGCAGTGGCATAAGAAAGGCAAAGAGCAGGAAAAGGACGAGCGCGCGCAACACGACGGTAAGGAAAATAGCCAAAGGGCGATCTAAGACGAAGCCAAAAGCAGGCATCGTCAGAGGAGAGGAGTGGACGGGGGTCTCCCCGCCACTCCCCCGTGAGGGGGTCCTTACCCACCTTCAGGGACCTGAGGTAGGTGGCATCCTTACTGGATGCAAGACCCTCGCAGTGGCCCCAGAGCCGCGACCGAGAGGCCGACGGCTGGGCCCTGGCGCCGCAGCGCAGGCAGAATGCCAGGGTGGCTCCAGCCATGTACACCTGACGCCCCCGTGAGCTACCAGGCCCGTCAGGGCCTTGAGCGGGGAGGGGGACGTCAGGGAGGGCAGCATCATGCGAGGCCCAGGATAACCCCCGCCGCGGACCCCCAGAGGCCCGAGCCCTCTTGCAGGGCGGAGGCCCACCAGGGCCGTCAGTGCGGGGGGGCCCACCGGGGCCTTCGGCGGGAGGAGGGGCCGAGGGCCGAGGGCCAGTCCTCGAAGTCGTCCCCCCCCCGACCTGGTGCGCGCACAGGGGGCAGGGGGGGGGGGGGGGGGCACGGGCTCCTCGGGGCCCCGGGGGCGGGCAGCCTTGGCCAGCCGACCCGCCGCCTCCTCGAGGTCCTCGTCCCGGTGCTCCGCCTCCGTCCTGAACCTCACCCGCTTGGAAGGCAGGGGCCGCTCAAGGCCCTTGGCAGCCAGAGGCGGCGGCTCCCTGACGTCGGCGGCGGCCCCATCAGGGCCGACCGCCGCACTGGCCTCGGAGGGGCCCTCGGCTCCAGCAGGCAGCTCCGAAGTGCCCAAGCCCACGGACCCCGACGCCACGCGGGAAGCCTCAAGTGAAACACCCTCGAGGCCCCAGAGGGCCGCAGCCTCGGCAACCCTACAAACACCCCGCTTGAGTCTCGAGGCGCCTTTGGCGGAGACCGCGAAAGCGGAGCTTCGATCGCAGGTCAATTTTCGGCCCCTGCGACGAATCAGGTGCAGGAAGGCGAGGGCCTCACGATCAGGAGGCCGCTCCCGCCCTGAGGCGCAGGCCCGGGCAGCAGGAGGAGGAGGCGGAGGAGGAGGAGGAGGAGGAGGAGGAGGAGGAGGAGGAGGGAGGAGGAAGGAGTGAGGAGGGGGGGGCGGTACAGACAAGGTACTCCGTGTACAATTGAACCGCCAAGGTACGACGTCTACGGCAAGCACACATGCGACATCCCCCGAGTGGCCCCGCCGCTCATTGCCTCCCCATTCCTCGGTGGCCTCATCGGGACAGAGGATGGTCAGCTGGTGGCCTCCCTCCTCCCCTCCCGCTTCAGAACGGGCTGGCCCCCGCGCCGGGGCCCGGTGGCACGCGCGCCGGCAGGGCGCGGCGTTGGGGGATGTGGGGGCCGCGTCCAGCGGCTGCGGAGAGGGAGGGGGGGAGGAGGAGGGGAAGGCAACTGTTGAGTGTCAGGTTCACGTGGGTCATACGTGAGGTGGTGCATGGTGAGCGCAGTATCGCTGGTGTCGGGAAGCCAATGGTGGTTGGAGGCGTCAGGTGGCAGAGCCCTGTCAGCTGGAAAGGCGTACGGTGTCCTACTGGCCCTTCCGTGCCCACCCCGTCTCGCACGCATGGTCTTCGCAGCCCCTCCCTGGTGGGAAGATGGGTACGCGGGCAGCACCAGCTAACGCCGCACGTATTGCGCCAGGGGTGGTGGGGATCTGCGAAGTCCTTCCTTCCATCCCCCGCCCCCCAACTTGTCGGTTGCCGATGGAAGCTTCCTGATGGTCTCCGACGCGGTCGGGTGACCTCGCCTTTTGGTGGTTGATGATCCCGGCCCGCTGCTGAGCCCTATGCCGGTTCTGGCTCCTCCTGCCCCCTCCCAAGGGTGACAGCGCACAAGGGGCGGGGGGTGTACAGGCGAGGAGTCACGCCGCAGCCGCCGCCGCCTCCTCGCCGCGTCACACCCCCGTCGATCACCTCGCTCCTGCTCTCCCAAGGAACCCCTTCGAAAGACAGCACAAAACACTCCGACGCCCCCCGCCTCTGAACCATCCCTACTCCGTCCCCCCTTTGAAGTCTTTGAGCTCTTGGAAGTTAGTGGAAGGAGGAAGGGGGTGATGAGGAGGATGAGGGAGGGGTAGGTGGAGGAGAAGGTGCACCAGGCATCAGGAGTCATGGATGGCTAGTCGTGGCAGCAGCAAGAGCATCAGCAGCAAAACAGGCGCCAGGGAAGGGGCAGGCAGCGGGTGTGTTACAACTTAGAAGTAGGCATGGGCGTCGTCATCATCAGCTGCAGCAGCATCGACTGCATCGGGAGCATCAGCAGCAGGGGTAGCAGGAGGAGGCGAAGGAGGGGGGAGGGCGATGGGGAGGGCCTGGGCGTTTCGCTTGAAACTTCCTCACCATGTATGATTTGAAGCTTGCAGTTCATGAAAGTTGTAATCATGGAGGGCGGAGCGTTTTCGAGGTGTGGCTCTTATTCTAGAGCGCCGCGCACAGCTCTTCTAAATTATTGCAGCAGCTTCACGGGTGGAGGGCGGGTCGTTTTCAAAATGTGGTCCTCGCCCTGGCGCCGCGCACATTCGTTTTGACGGCTTGTCACGGTTGTACAGATGGAGGTCGGGTCGAATTCAAAATATGGCTCCTCTCGCATGATGCGTATATTCGTTTTTCACTGCAACAGCTTAAGATGGAGGGCGGGTCGTTTTCAAAATGATGCTTTCGCATGAGCGCTGGGCACATTCCGTTCGTGGTAAAGGGCTGCAGCAGCTTTAAGGATGTACAGTTGTTTCTCGAATTTTGGCTCTCGCTTTAGCCCCGCGCGCATTCGCTTCACATGTCACGGTCGTTCCCAGGATTCGTACGATTGAAGTCCCAGGAGCGGTGTTCTGGCACGATGTGGGATTGTCGGGACGCAACAGGTTGTGCTGATTCGCGGCTTTGAAGCTCCAGGAACGGCGACTTGGCGCGCTTCAGGGCTGCCCGTGCGCAACAGTCACGTGGATCCGCGGCGTTGAAGACCCAGGACCAGTGCCTTGGCACGACTGAGGATGTTTAGGCGTATGTCTTCGAATGGGCCACTTCCCGCAATGAAAATAATTCTTATAGGTGACGGGGAAATTTGGAGGGAAGGCTTCAATATCGTTGATGCGTCTTGGGTTTCCACCGGTCCTCCTCTTGAGGAGGATGGGCTCCCTGCCGGGTCGGCCCTGGGCGCGAGCCTCCTCGAGCGTGACGCGGACGCCGAGGGTTTGAGGAGGCATCTGGCCTTGAGGCCTCCGATTCTGGGCCTGACCAGGCTCCCTGTACTAGCTTTTGACCGCTGCCTAATCTCATCACATTCTCCTCCTCCTCCTCCTCCTCCTCCTCCTTCCCCTCCTTCCCCTCCCCCGTTAAGCTCCGAATGGCCGAGCCCCTCAGCCATTCACACGCGGAGGGAGTCTCAGCTTTACTACTCCTCTGAACCAATCGTAGAGTGGTTGCGTTACTCGTCTTCTTGGGTACAGTCAAACCCACATAGTTAGAATGAGCGACTTTACAAGGCTACCCTTGCATCCTTCCCCTCCGGCCCATCCTTGGCCGCCTTCGCCGGCCGCGCCCCGCTCGCAGAGTGTCGGCAGGGCCTTCCCAGGCCCTTGCATCCAGATCGTGCGTCCTTCTGATACGGGTTGACTGCACGTGGACTCCTCCATCTGAATCAGTGAATCAGTCATCAAGTGGTCGCGTGACCCGTCCTGTCGGGGTACGTAGACTCCTGCCGGGGTACGTCGGCGGCGAGCCTGGGGGAAGTGACAAGGGGCGGGCCTTCTCAGAAGGCTCGGAAGTCCCCTGGCCTTCTGGGAAGTGTTCTAAGCCTTCCCCGAAGGCACACAACACTTCTCAGAAGGCGCGAGGGCTTCTGAGAAGTCCCGCCGCCTCCTGGCAAGGCCTTCTCCTTCTCGCTTCCCCTTCTCGCTCGCCGCCGATCTTGGGATCCTGCTGCGCCTGGCCGTCGCCCGCAGCGCCGTACAGCCCGGGGAGCCCCCCCCCCCACCGAAGGCCGCCGCGTCCCTGCAGGAGGCCGCCGCGCAGCTCCTGGGGGCGGCCACGGGCCTCGACGGCGGCGCCCGCCGCCCGCCGTTGCTGCCTGCCGCCGCCGCCGCCGCCGCGGCCCGACGGCGCGCGACGGCGAGGCTGCCGCCGCGGAGCGACGAAGGGCCTCCTCCTCCCTCCTCCCTCCTCCCTCCTCCCTCCTCCCCTCCTCCTCCTCCTCCTCCTCCTCCTCCTCCTCCTCCTCCTCCTCCTCCTCCTCCTCGTCCTCACTCCTCCTCGAGAATGGCGAGGATGCCGCCACCGCCGCCGAGGGACGGCGAACGCCGCCGCCGCCGAGGAGGACCGACGAGCGCCGAGGGATGGCGGCCCGAGAGGAGGAGCGCCGCCGCCGAGGGATGGCGACGAAGCTGACGGCGAGGGCGGCGACGAGGGACGGCGAGGGAGGACGGGTCAGCGGACGAGGAGCGGTATAGCGGACGAGGGATTCCGAGGGACGGGTTCGCGGAGCATACACATAAACTTTTGGCGCTCCGCGCGTATTTCTTGGATGCGCGTTGGGCCCCCCCGGACGGCGCTTCCGGCGCCGCCCCTGGAGCGCTCCGCGCGCCAGGGAGAGGGGTCCAGCGCGGAGCGCGGACGTCTATGCCGTTATTCTTCTTCTACCATTCCCTCCTCGTCTCTCCTCTCTCGTCTGCTATCGCCGCAGCTCCTCCTCCCCCCCTTTCCACCGCTTCCTTTGCTGCTGCGGCGTGTTGGGGAGGGTGGCTTGGTGCCAACTCGCCGGATGAAGAGCAGATGTGTGCCTAGAAGCAGCAGGTAAGCAAGCATTTGAAAACCAGAGACTGAAAATCGTCGTGTTCTTATTCATTGTCTTGCGGATCGGCGCGGGCCGCTGAGAGGAAAACGCGTCCTGAGTCGTTTTAGCGAGGTGTACAGAGCATTGACCAGATCATGGCTTCCAAACTGCTCAGTCTGACACTTTATCGGGCTGAACCTGGGGTTACGGGAGGAAGCAAACCTCCTACACTTGGAGCAGAAGCGAAAATTTCTTTCAACACACAGGCAGTGGGATGGGTGCAGCCTCTTACCAGTGAAAGACTTGCCGTTCAGCCGAAAAGGAGGGTCGGAGAACAACAGGGAGGCAAGAAGATGTTCACCAAGGGGCGAAAGCCTGAGCATGGATTCGGCAAGCTGCACAGCTCCAGGCGCCCTCCTTCCTCCACCCGCCGCCCACTCCCTTGCAGGAAAAGAGGGAGGAGAGGAGGAGGAGGAGGAGGAGGAGGAGGAGGAGGAGGGAGCAGGACGTCGTCCGATTTACTTCTTCAAGGTAGATCACCCCGTTGCCGCCATGTATTGCGATGGCTGCGCAGTTCGCCTGGAATTCGCGAGGGCTGGGCCAGCTGAGTGAGGGACGAGCGCACGTAGAGCAAACACAATCGAGTTCTATGCGCAGCGCGCGTGAT
>CAUYUJ010022220.1:92500-102500 GCA_963575745.1 Prorocentrum cordatum
CTCCTCCGTCTTCCTCACCCTCGAGTTCCTCCTCTCCCTCCTCTAGCTCCTCCTCCGCCCCCGGCCTTGCAGCTATTCTTTGTCCTCATCCGGCCTGCAGTTTCTCCAGCTCCGTGGCGCGGCGCTGCGCTGCGCAGATTGCAGCCAATGGTTTCACACTGGCTGGTCCAAAGAGTTCGGCGCGCTGCGTCTCAGAAAGGCCGCCACGCCGCGGGCGGATGATACCCGAGGATGTTCTGAGGCGCTTCCTCACGGAAGCGGCCCTGGCGAGTGGTGAGCATTTGGCTGCTACTGGCGGTTTGCACTTCCGGGGCGAGCACTTCACGCAGGAGCTGCACTGGCAGCTGGCATGGCTTCGGCATCGGACCGTGACCTCGTCCTTTCCCCCCAGGGGCTGGCAGGGCGGCGCATGGCCATGCGACACACAGCATGGCCAGGCAAGGTAAGGCTCAGCACAGCATGAATGATGGTCGTGGGTTCTCCTTATCCTCCTCATCCTCCTTCTCAGGTTCATTAGACCCTTCCCCCAATTCCCCGAAGACAAAGTGGGGTTGGCAAAGCAACGCATGGCCAGGCGACGCAACGCAATTCAGCGCGGAACAGGGCAAGGCACGGCGCAGTTCTGCTTCCCGTCATCATGTTCATCTCTTCACCTCTTCATCTTCCAAGCCAAAGTGGCGGTGGCATGCCAGAGTGCTGCATGCTTGGTGACAGGGCGGGACATCTTGGCTGTAGCTGTACCACCTATTCTGGATTCTCGTGTTCGAGAGTCGACTAGAGAAGAGAGCGCAAGAAATGGAGTGAAGGAACCAATGAAGGGTGGGACGGCGGATGGCTGGTGCCACAATGTCGCGTGGGGGAGAGCGCTTCGGAGGAGCGGAGATGGGAGTGGAAGGGGGAGCGGAGCAGGCGACATGGCAGCGAGAGAGAGAGAGAGAGCGAAAGCGAGAGAGAGAGAGAGAGACCATCAGCGAGCTCACCGCGAGCCCGCCCCCCCCTGCGAAGAGGGCACGGGCAGGCGCCGCTGGACCAGCGCCGCAGGCGCACCACGTTCTCAGGCGGGGCCCACGGTCGCCCCCCGACGCTGCCGAACGCGCGCGCGCGGGGCCGCGCGCGCCCTGGCCGGGCCCCCCTCGCCCAGGCACCGCTCGGCGCACCGAGCGCTGAGGAAGTTCCTGGCCCTCCATCGGGGGCGGCAAAGATGGGAGTGGTGATGACCAGGGGGGGGGAGAAACCGTGGCGCGTGGGCCATGAGGTTTCCCCGGATGTCGTGGCTCCTCTTCGTGTTTCGATGCGCTCCTGCCCCCCTCCCCCCCCCCCTGGGCCACGCACATGCCGCCGGCCATGTTTTCCGCCCCCCCTCTTGGACGCCCCCCTCTTGGCCGCCCCCGATTCTAGGCAGACCTGATCCAGGGGGATGGGCACAGGTGGGGTGCGCATCGACCCCCAATCGCCCACTCATCGCCGATAGGGGTCTGATACCCCCATCCCGCCCAGCGGCGTGGGGATTTGCTCTCGGGGGCCTAGCGCGGATCTATCGGCGATGTATCGCCGATTCCAGGTCGATGTTTCCCCCCTACGGTCCCGCTTATAATCAAGAAACCTCCATTCGAAAAGCTGGCCCATTGTTCCTTAACCAACTTGCCGGAAAGCTGGCTCAGTGTCTTTAAGGGGATCTGGTAGCCCTGAACCTTGAAAATGAATCATGTACGTGACTGGCTCCAAAAGCTGGCCCAGCATTTCCTTAAAAGAACTTCTGAATAGCTGGCCCAGGTTTCTTAAGTGATAATGTTATAATCATATGTTTGACTGTATGCCTGTCCCCCCATATCGTTGCCCCCCACTGCTCGGCAGCTGCCTCGATCGGGTGAGCCTCGCGGTGCGCGGTGGCTACACCAGGTGCCACATCTCTACTTTCCGAGGGGCATCTCAGCTGGGTTTGCGAGCGTCGGCAGCGGAGCCCAACTGCCGCGCCGCGACGACGACGATCTGCGTCGACAGCAGCGGCGACGACGACGGCGGCCGCAGAATTGACCCCGCGCCTCTCCCTGGGGCGCGGTCCCGCCAGGATCTCGAGGCCCCTGCTTCACCCCCCCACTTGTTTCTCTGTCCATATCTCGGTCTTCGGGCGGCCGTTCGGGATGATTCGAAAACATACTGCGAAGGCCTTGCGGCCTGTGCCGCCGACCCTGAAGGCGGGACCTCTCCCAGTACCCCCGCTGGCGACCCCCCCCCCCAGAACCCGCAAGGACCCCGGAAGCGGCGGCATTCTGACCCGGGACCCTCCCCCCCAAAACCCCCGCCACTCCTTTTTCCCCACCCCGCCCACCCCCGGCAGGGAAGGGATATAAAGGGAAGGGGCCTCCCCTCGACTTAGCCACGACGGTCGTTACCCGTGTTCCCCAATCTCCTTGGGGCCGTCGACGAGGGACGACGGCGTCTTCCACACGCCGACGGGGCGGCTCGAGGCCCATGCTGCATCCTACCCGTTGCTTCTCCGTCTTGTTCTCTTTCCATGACCTGGTCGCCAGGCGGGCCTTCGGGTCGATTCGAAAGTCCTCGGCGAAGCGAACGGGGAATACCTCGAGCCGAGGACTTCGAAAGGCATTTCAAGATCCCCGAAACCCTCTTCGTGCTGCGCGCCACCGCCGTCGCCGTGCTGTCGTTCCTTGTGGTCGTCGTGCTCGCTGCCGCCGTCGCCGTTCCCGTGGCCCTCGTGCTCGTCGCCGCCGCCAGCGGGGCCACCGGCCGCGGAGCTCTTTGCGCAAGGCGCGGTCGTCGTCCCCAGACACCCGACGTCACATTTTTTGCTCAACGGCGGCCCCCGGAGGTCCGGACCCCTTCCCCTGGACCGGTTTTTCGTCCTGAGTCGTTTTTGACGGTCCCGAGGCCCGGTAAGGGCCCCCGGAGGCCGAAAATGATGAAAAATTGTCCGTCGTGATTTTTTCATGTCTCGAGGGGGTCTGGGTCGTCGTCGTCGTCGTCGCCAATTGTCGCCGGCTGCTGGCGGCGTCGGTCCGGGCCTCGCCGGCGCGCGCTGCGGCGCGCAAGGCGCCGGCGCGCCCACGGCCCGCGGCAGCCCGCCCACAGCGCGCACCGCCTCGGGGCTGCGCGTGTAACGAGGCGCCCGCCGCCGCGGCGACGACGACGATGACGACGACGACGACGACGACGGCGACGACGCCGACGACGACAATGACGGCGACGGCGACAACGACGACGACGACCGAAGTCGTCCTCGGCATCGACGTTCGCGGTCGATGGCGTCGTCGTCGGCAGTGTCGTCGGCAGGCGAGTAAACACAGAATGTATCAACGATGTTTCGAGGGAACTTCCCGTCCTAAGTCCTAAGACCCATCCCCACCAGTCTCGACAAGGTTTCTTCTCCAGCGCGGGAAGCGCACCCTTGAAAGACGATTGCCCCACGGATCTGTCATGCGGGCGAGCACCCCGCATGGGAAAGCTACAGTTTTGCATCCGTGCAGCTATGGATCATAAGGTTCAAGGAAGTGTCTCAGCGAGAGCCTCGTTGTGAAAAACATCCTCCCTCCATCCGGGTAGCTGTTGCACAAGTTCTATCTATCTTGTCACATCTGTTCGAGGCAATTTCAAGCGAGAGCCCAAGTCTGAACAGGCGCCGCCCTCCATCCGAATATAGCCATGTTTACGAATATGGCCATACTTCTCGAGGAAGTCACAAGCGAGATGCCCCCCCTTCGAAAAGGAACCGCCATCCATCCTCCTAACCGTTGGAAGCTTTTCAGACGAATGCGTCGGCGTTCAGGCGAGACCCAGATGTTAAAAATGACCCGCCCTCCATGCAAGTTGCTCCCCAATCAGTGCTTACTCTGAAGGGGTCCTAGCAGACAAAGAAGAGATTGGCGAAAGTAGCCGGCCGGTTTTGGTGGGCGGCTTTCGGTGGGCGCCCCCTCGAGAGATTGGCGAAAGTAGCCGGCCGATTTCGGTGGGCGGCTGTCGGTTGCCGCCCCCTGTATATTTTATGTTGTTGTTTCTCTCTCTCTCTCTCTTTCTCTCTCTCTCTCTCTCGGTCTCTCTCTCTCTCTCTTTTTCTCTCTCTCTCTCTCTCTCTCTCTCTCTCTCTCTCTATATATATATTTATATACATATATATACCTATATATATACATATACATTTATATACATGTATGTCTCTCTCTCTCTTTCTCTCTTTCGTGGTATATTTCTATATCACTGTTGTCGGTGGGCGCTCCCTCTCTCTCTCTCTTTGTTGTTTTTGGTTTCTCTCTCTCTCTCTCCCCATCTCTCTCTCTCTCTCTCTCTCTTTTTCTCTTTTGGTATCTCTCTATATCAGTCTCACTCTTACGTGATTCCCCGGTACGCAATGCATCATCTAATCGCTACGTCATGCAATCTCTCTCTCTCTCTCTCTTTCTCTCATTTACCTCGCCCTCTCCCTCTCTCTCACTCTCTCTTGGCATTTGGTCATATACGCCTCACTCTTTCATGCGCACTGCATGATCTAATCGTTATGTTTGATGCTTTTCTCAGTGGTGTGCAATATTTCTGTCTCTCATTCCCTTCTCTCTGTCTCTCTCTCTCTCTCCCTCTCTCTTTCTCTCTCTCTCTCTCTTTCTCTCTCTCCCTCTTTGATTGGGTTGTTTCCCAGGTGTAATGAAACTTTGAAGACGAGAGTACGCGGCGCTGAGGTGACAGCCACATTCTTACGACGGTTTGCCCTCTCATCCTCGCAGAGGTGGAGAACTGCAAGTTCCCAGGCCATGGACTGTGAGCAAGCCTGAAGCCACACGCCCAGCTCAGGACCGAGCAGGGCTGAAGCCCCTTGGAAGGGGCCCCCGAGGACGCAGGGGCTTGGGGCCGCCGGCACTTGCTCACCGGTGCCCCTCTCACTCCGGCGCCGCCCCCGACGACGTCCCCAGATCCCCCCGAGACATGAAAAAATCACGACAGAAGGTTTTTCGCTTTTTTCGGCTTCTGGGGGCCCTTACCAGGCCTCGGGACCGTCAAAAAACGCTGCAGGACGAAAAAACAGTCCCGGGGAAGGGGTCCAAACCTCTGGGGGCCGACGTTGAGAGAAAATTATGACATCGGGGGTTTGGGCCTCCGACGCTATTCCCCCCCTGGCCGACCTTTTTGCTCCAACGCCGCCGCTGGCTCCGCCCTCGACGAAGACCACGACGCCGTACAGTGGAGGCCCATGCCAAGGAACACCCTGCTTGCCTCCAGGGTGCCCTGGGTTTCTTAGGTTTCGATGGCTTTGCGATGGAAAGCGTGATGTTCCCACACCAAAAACCACTGGACGTCCTGAGGTCTCAGGGTTGGGTTTCTTGCGGAAGGTTTCTTGTGGTCGAGCCCCTACAGTCGGGCCGGACGAAACGGGGGAAGGGGGGGTTACGAAATCTGCTGCATGCGACTGGTTTCGGCCCCACCGAGGGGCCCGTTCCTCGATACATGGCCGCCTCCGGCGCCGGGAGGCGCCGGGAAAATCAGCCACGTGAGCTGATTCCCAAACTCCCCTTTGCTATCACCCCCTTTCGCCCAGCCCGATGCTGGGCCGCTCCGTCGCACCCTCGCGACGCACCCCCCCCTTCCTCCACGTGAGGGCCCGAGGGCCCGGCGCTCCCCGCACGGCACTATAGGGGAGAGGGGGGGGGGCCCCGGATGCGGCCCCGGAGGAGCGGGGAGTGCAAGGAGAGGGGATGAGGGCAAGCCAGGAGGAGGAGGAGGAGGAGGAGGAGGAGGAGGAGGGCGAGGGGGAGGATGAGCGGGAGGGCGAGGGGCGGTGAGGAGGGCGAGGGCGAGGAGGGCGAGGGCGAGACGGGGGCGAGGGGGGTGATGACAAGCTAGGTGCGATCGCGTCATATCTGACGTGCTACCCCTCCCTCCCATCCCTTACCATGGCGTAGATCTCCTCCCTGTTCGCACCATCGGAAGTCGCAGCACGGCATAGAGCCTCACATGGCATAGCATGGTGTCGAAGATCAACGCGTAGCATGACATAGCACGGCGTGACGCCCCAAGCTGGCGGCCCAAAAAATCAACGAATCGACACCGAATGTGTAATCATTTCCGATGGTTTTTTTCAGGGGGGCCATTTTCTAGATTTTGGGGCTTATTTGGAAGGACCGAAAAACATGCCAGGCCATGGCGCTGGAAATAATGACGCCAGCGCTGTAGCGGGAGCACGATTCGGAACGAGCGGAAGCGCGGAAATAAGGCCAGCGCTGCAGCGGGAGCACGATTCGGAATGAGCGGTGGCCCCCGAAAATGAGGCCAGCGCCTCAGCGAGAGCAGCATTTTGAAAACAAACAAAAAAAACGTTTCCCGGGAATCCTGCGTGTAAAAAACAATACGCGGAGGGGGGCCAGCCATTTCCCAGACGTCACCAGGGGAGAGGGGAGAGTAGTATTCATATTCTTTAATTATGGAGGAGCACGAGGGGGAGGAGCACGAGGGGGAGGAGGGGAGGAGTACGAGGGGGGGAGGAGGAGAGAGTGGAGCAGGGGGGAGGAGGAGGAAGAGGGGAGGAGGGGGATGAGGACGATGCTCAAAGAACAAGGGATTGCCTAATCAGAAGTATTGGAGCTCCGCGCGGATCTCTGGGATCGGCGCTGGGGTCCCCCTTGGCGGCGCCTCCAGCGCCCGTGCTCCGCGCGCAAGGGAGGGGGGCCCCGCGCCGATCTAAGGATCCCGCGCGGAGCTCCGAGAGTTTGTGTTTGTGCCGTTGCTTGTCTGTCTGACGAGGGGAGGAGGAGGAGAAGGGAGGAGGGGGAGGAGGAGGAGGAGGAGGATGAGGAGGAGGTGGAGGAGGAGGAGGACGAGGAGGAGGAGGAGGAGGACGAGGAGGACGAGGAGGACGAGGAGGAGGAGGAGGAGGAGGAAGAGGAGGAGGAGGAGGAGGAGGAGGAGGAGGAGGAGGAGGAGGAGGAGGAGGAGGAAGGAGGAGGAGGAGGAGGAGGAGGGGGGGAGGACGAGACCCTTGTCCGAAACAACACGCTGGCCGCGTTGCGCAGTCTCGGAACATAAACTTGTACCCCCACCTTCGCTCGTGTAAGAAAGAAAAGGTCAAGGCCAACTTGAGGTCGTTCCGAATCGGATATCACACCAGAAAGCAGATTGTGAAGGTCGCACGGCGGGTGCCGCCGACCCAGACGGACGACGACGACGACCACTACCACAACGACAACGATAACGACGAGTTGATGACCTTGCCACATGCTCGGGGCATGGAGCGGGCGGTGGAGGGAGGAGGAGGGGAAGGAGGAGCAGGAGGCGGAGAAGGAGAAGGACGAAGAGGAGCATGGGGATTGGGGAGGAGGAGAAGGAGGAGGAGGAGGAGGAGGCGAAGGGGGAGGAGGAGAAGGGAGGAGGGGAGGAGGAGGAGGAGGAGAGAGGAGGAGGAGGAGGACGACGACGAGGAGGACGACGAGGAGGACGACGAGGAGGACGACGAGGAGGACGACGAGGAGGAGGAGGGGAGGAGGAGGAGGAGGAGGAGGAGGAGGGGAAAGAGGAGAAGGAGAAAGAGGAGGAGGAGGAGAAGGAGGAGGGGAGGAGGAGGATGCTCTTGGGGGGGCATACCGCAGCGGTGTCATGCGCAACACGAGATGTACTTCACCATTCCACTATGTCACGTGAATCGTGAAACGCTTAAGTTCCCATGTAGTTGTTTCTACACTTTACATATTGTGTCATGCTACCGTCCGCATATGGCGGCCCTATTGAGTTGATCCGGTGTTGCAGATGGGTTGGGGGACGTCCAGGTTATGTTTGTTGGGGTTTCGCAGATGTTCTGAGGCATTGGCGTCGACGACAACAGCCATGCATCGATCAGCAAAGTGCTTGAGGGGGATGACTGGCTCTCGGCAGCATCGGTCGGGCACGACATTACCTCTCTTTGCAAACTCTTCCCTTGTTTGCTTTGCTTCGTATCCCTGCGGGCCTGGACGGGAGAAGGAGGAGAAGGACGACAGATGATACTGCGTTTGGCAAGTCTGAAGGCGTCGTGAACGACAGAGTTGTTGTCCCCCACCCGCCTCCTCGTGGGAGAGCGCAGAGGATCCGTTCTCCCACACGCATCCGAAGACGCGTGTCAATGCTAAGGTGCGCGTGTCTCATTGTGCGCGTGGTGCACCGTGGGCCGCCAAGGGCTCCCACGCCACCAGCCGAGGTCACCGAGGGACAGGCACTACGGCCATCTCGCGCCCCACGAGCGGCCATCGGCCGAAAGTCGCTCCGAACGGGCCCCCGGGCGCCCTCCGGGCCCTCCTTCTGACCAGTTCCCCAAAGCTGCGTCAAGCCGTGGCGGCGGGGGCGGCCCCCACGAGGGCCGAGGGTCCGAGGAGCGGCAGGCTGACGAGGACGAGGAGGGCGACGTTCCATGGGCGATCTTGCGCCCCACGGATCGTCGGTTCTCGTGCTCCACGGGCTTGGCAGGAGAAGGAGAGAGGAGGAGGAGGAGGAGGAGGAGGAGGAGGAGGAGGAGGCGTTCAGGAGGAGGAGGAGGAGGAGGAGAGAGAGGAGGAGGCGTTCAGGAGGAGGAGGAGGAGGAGGAGGAGGAGGAGGAGGAGGAGGAGGAGGAGGAGGAGGAGGAGAGAGGGGGAATGGGAGAGAGGCTTCCTGCTTCGTCCTTCACAGCGGGGGCGATGGCTCGTGCCAGGGCGACCCTAGCCACTTCTAGTTTTGAGCACACGCTGCCCTCAAAGGAGGGACCCGGGCTTTGCAGGGGAAGAGGATACGAAAGGAGAAGAGAGCAATGAGAGTGGGAGGGAGTGAGGAGGGAGAGCAGGGAGGGCAGAGAGAGAGGGAGAGAGCAGGGCGATGATGATGCCGCCCCAGCACGACGGCGCTCGTCGCGGCCTGACCGAGCCCCCGTTCGCCCCACCCCTCGCCCCGCCCCCCAAACCCTCAAGATGCGCACGGTTGGAGGGGCGTCGAGAGGTCTGTCCCCGTTTTCTTTCTTCTCGCCGTCGTCGATCTTCACAATCTCGGGAAACAAGCCATGACAGAATCATGAACGTTCGGAGGTCCGCGCTGATTTCTTGGATCGGCGTTGGATCCCCCCTCCCTGGCGCGCGGAGCATGCCAGGGGCGGCGCCAGAGGCGCCGCCAGGGGGCCCCAGCGCCGATCCGAGAATTCCGCGCGGACCTCCGAAAGTCTACGTTTATGCCATCGTTTGTCTCCATACAATCACAGTGTCCTGCCGAGGAGGCTGACCCACGTTGTCCAGACGCCGCTGGTCCAGTTCCACCCCTGCGGGCCGCGACGAGTGGCACACGCATTGAGCGCAGGCGTAGTTTTGATTGGCCCTTTAGCCAATCGGCCTGCAACCCAATGCACACCTGCGCCTAAGTTGGTGGGAGCGCTAGTGCGCAGGAAAGGAATGGGAGGGAGCGATATCTGAATAATCACGGTGAACCTGCACGTGTTTTCCGCCCACACCCCCGTGGAGTTGCACCGCACAATCGGGCGTTGTTTCGAATGTGGTGTTGGCGCGTTGGAGTTTGTGAAAGAGCGTTGTTTTTCACGTGCGTTTGGGCAGGGGGAGTCGTAATTCTCCTCCCTTCACCCCACAGTGCAAAGAATAATCCACCACCCCTTTCGGTGGAGCGGCGATTATCCAAGGACGTTTCTCTTCTGGAGTCGGGCCAGACATGTCGACGTGCGGTCCTACTGGAATCGGGCTTTTAGCACCAGGGAGGGGTCGACCCTCCCCCCACGCAGGGGGGGGGGTCCGCGCAGAGGGGGGGGTCGGCGCAGGGGGGCGGGCTCACATCTTTGCGCTGGGGGGGAGGGGTCAGGAGCCCCAGAACGATCGCCCACAATTCCACCAGAAGTGCGCCCTGCCTGCTCTGCTCTACAGCAGGCGGCCCAAAACAAGCGAACCGGTCCTGCCCTGCACCGTCCAGCACAACGAAAGTCCAGCCAGCTCGCGGCAGCACGAAACTCGGACGGTGCATCATGGTCAGGGAGCCATGCGTGAAGACCCCGCCTGCAGCG
>CAUYUJ010022220.1:107500-126734 GCA_963575745.1 Prorocentrum cordatum
CCTCCTGCTCCTCCTCCTCCTGCTCCTGCTCCTCCTCCTCCTCCTGCTCCTCCTCCTCCTCCTGCTCTTCCTCTTGTTTCTCCTCCTGCTCTTCTTCCTCATCCTCCTGCTTTTTCCTGCCCCTCCTCATCATCACCCTGCTCTCTCCTTCTTTGCCTCGTCCTATTCCTGCGTTCCGTCTGCGTCATCCCCCTCTTCCCTCATCGCCAGTGGTAGTGGTCGATAGAAGTGCGAGGTAGTCTTGACGAGCCGCGTTCGCCCAGGCCGCCGTTCATTGCGAGCGTCAATGCGTTTTTGTTTTTGGGATCTGATCGTCTAAGCTCTCACTCGCAGTGGCTCAGGCGACATCCCTGCCGCAGCTGGCCAGCTCAGCGCCGCCAGCTCCTCATCCTCTCATCCTCTCCAGTAGTAGGACAGCCTCCTCTGTCTAACCGCTCGTATTCTGATCCATGGGCATACGAATACACCATAGATCATCCTGGTCAACAAGCATCCGCCCAACCCGCCCACAACGGTTACGCCAGGCTTGCAAAGCCGTGCCACGCATGCAGACACATTGATTGCTCTTGCCACAACCAGATCCCACTCCGCGAATTCCGACAACCCTGGATACGTCACGTTTGCGTGATGCAAGCGCTTGCATAGTCTTCTGAGCCAGGGTTCGACCAGCAGGTTGCCGGAGTGGTGCTTGTTGCGCAATGGTGTAATCGGTGTTTCCATGCGTGTCAGTAGACTGCGGAGAATGGCCAGGGATAATTCCTAAATGCCCAGTTAGGTGAGTAATGTATGTTGATGGTTGACTGTGTGAGGCGCCACATGATCTCGGTAGAAACTCCAGACTTGTGTCTGCGTCTTCCACATATCCTCTCCCGCCTCGTCTTATTCAATGTCATAATCGGTGTTACCTGAAGGCTAGCGGACCCACTTGGACGCCAGTGAGAGCAGTCGGATCGGGTTGACCAGCCGAGGGGGGGGCTTCGGGTTTTTTGCGGCTGAAGACGTGCGCCCCCAAATGTGATGATGAGGACGAGATTAATAATGGTGATGAGGATGAGGCCAGACACGGAGACGGCACAATGGTTTGTGTGCCCAAGGGTGTTCTACAAATAGTGATGTCGACCTTGTTCAAGTCCGCACAATTCAGAATTCGGTTGACCAATCGATGCCAAATGACTTTAATATGGATCTGTCAGATATGAATTCGGTGACCCGCTCGGCATGGGCAAGAGCAGGGAGAAAAATGTATGCGCTGAGTGATTCGGAAGTTGTTGTTCAAGCGATGACGTCACAGCTTCGTCGCAGTCGATGACAGAGACGGGACGCACGATGTTGCACAGTAAAGAGTTGTATGTCACAGGAGTGCACGAGGGGGAAGGTGTCGTTAGATTTGAGAGTTGTGTCTTCGGGCTCGGCATCCTTCCTACCTCCTCGCTCCTCCGTCCCTCCTCCTCCTTTCTCGCTCCTCCTCATCATCATCCTCATCCTCATCCTCATCCGCATCCTTCTCATCCGGCTCGTCGTTTCTCCTCGTCATCCTCAGCATCCCTCATCGCTCCTCCTCCTCCCTCAGTCCTTCTCGTCGTCCTCCTCTTCACTTCTGCCTCCCCATCCTCCATCCTTCTGTTTCGCTTCCTCCTCGTCATCCCTCATGCCTTCCCAGAGTGAGGTACGAGCGAAAGAAGTTGAGTTGAGTTAGGCCGAAGCCCTCTAAGGAGGGGCCAAGGGGAAGGGCGAGGCGCGGGGGGGATGGTTGTAATGGCCGCCGGGGGGCCGCTTCCCTTGTATTCATTCGAGTGGAGCGGCTCCCGGGCGCCTTCCATGGCCCGGTTGCATGTATGTGTTCGAGTGAAGCAGCACCAGGGCCCCAAGATGTCCCAGGAGGGCCCCAAAATGACCAAAAGATTGCCCCGAGGGAGCCTCACATGGCATCCAGGCGGTCCACGAGAGCTTCGAGACGGCCCCAGAGGCCCTCAAGAGGGCCCTCGAGCGGGCCTCTGGCGGCCAAAACATTGACTTCCGTGAGATTGTTGAATGTGTTTCGTGCTCTCTCTTTGTCGGGCCCACCACGGCCCACGAGGCCCCAAAGCTCGTCCCAAGACAGCCCCAGAGGCCCCCCCAAAGGGCCCGAAAACGGTCCAAGAGGGCCCCAAGACGGCCCCAGAGGGGCCCAAAACGACCCCAAAGGACCCCAAGACGGCCCAAGAGGGCCCCGAGGCGGCCCCAAGAGAGCCCCGAGAGGACCCAAAGAGGCTCCCAAGAGGGCCCCAAGAGGCCCCCTAAGAGAGCCCGAAGACGGCCAAAAGCTTTCAGGACGCGCCAAGACGGCCCACAAGGGCCCCAAGACGCTCCAAAATTGCCCGAAGAGGGCTCCAAAAAGGGCCCAAAAAACCCCAGAAGACCCCCAAGAGGCCCTAGAAACGCTCAATAACACCATGGCTCCCATCAGCGAGCGGTGACGTAACAAGCTTTTGACACCAAGGCTCCCCAGAGCGCAGTGACGTAAAAAGCTCGTCACACCAAGGTTCCCAAGAGCGAGCGGCAACGTACAAGTCTCTGAACACGAGGGCCCCCAACGGCGAGCGGCGACGTAACAAGCTCTTAACACCAAGGCTCCCAAGAGCGAAGGGTGCCATGAGCCATCTCGGGCAAGTTCCTGAGGCACTCTTTCCGTTCCCGTGCCGTCCCAAGTAACGGAAAGAGCGAGGTACGAGTGATGCAGTTTCCGGTGTGGGGCGAAGCTTTCTGGGGAGGGGTCCAGGGGAGGGGCGAGGGACGCAAGGATGGTTGGCCGTTTCCCTGTTTTTGTTTGTTCTAGTGAAGCGGCTCGCGGGCGCTTTCCATGACCCGTTTCCTCGTATTTGTTCGAGGCCCCAAAATGGCCAAAAGATTGCCCCAAGAGAGCCTCAGATGGCCTCAAGACGGTCCAAGAGAGCTGCGAGACGGCCCCAGAGGCCCTCAAGAGGGCTTCAGGAGGCCAAAAACATTGATGTCCCAAGGTTTTTGAAGGTGTCTGGGGCTCTCGCCTTTTCGGGCCAAGAAGGGCCCAACACGGCCCACGAGGCCCCAGAGCTCGTCCCAAGACGGCCCCAGAGGCCCCCCAAAGGAGCCGACAACGGTCCTAGAGGGCCCCCAGACGGCCCACGAGGGCCCCAAAACAGCCCCAAGAGGGCCCGCCCCAAGAGGCTCCCAAGGGATTCCAAAGAGGGCCCGATGGCCCCAAGAGGCTCCCAAGAGATTCCCAGGGGGGCCCGAAGTGTAGGGACTGGGCTGCTTGGGTGTGGGGACTGGGCTGGCCCCACAGCCCAAGAGTCCCAAGACGGCCCTCAAGAAGGCCCTCGAGAGGACCTCAGGAGGCCAAAAACATTGATTGCCTTATGGTTTTGAAGGTGTTTAGGGTTCTCGCCTTTTCGGGCCCAGAAGGGCCCCAGACCGCCCAAGAGGTCCCAAAGATCGTCCCCAGACGGCCCCAGAGACCCCCAAAGGATCCGAAAACGGTCCCAGAGGGCCCCACAAGGGCCCAAGAGGGCCCCAAGACGGCCCCACCAGAGCACCAAGATGGCCCCAAGAGGCTCCCAAGAGGGCCCGAAGAGGCGGTGTGGGGGGCTTGGGCGTGGGGACGGGGTTGGCCGCATGACTGCCCAAGAGCACCAAAACGGTCCACAAGGGCCACCACAAGACTCCCAAGAAGCCCCAGAGACGCCAAGTAACACCATGGCTCCCCACTGCGAGCGGTGACGTAACAAGCTCTGAACACCAAGGCTCCCCCGAGCGCGGTGACGTAAAGAGCTCTGAACAGCAAGGCTCCCAAGAGCGCGCGGCAACGTACAAGTCTCTGAACACGAGGGCTCCCAACGGAGAGCGGCGACGCAACAAGCTCTTAACGCCAAGGCTCCGCAGAGCGAAGGGTGCCATGAGCCCTCTCGGGCGACTTCCCGCAGCGCTCTTTCCGTTCCCGTGCCGGCCCAGGTCTGCGGGGGCGGGGTTCTTTGGAGCCCCAGGGAGGGATCAAAACGTCAGACAACGTGACACTTCGATCGTCGATCCCCCTCAAACTGGTGTCTGGACCCGTCCAGAACGGTGTTCGACAATCTTGGGGCCCAAAACGAGCCCCCAGAGGTTGTCATTGCTTGGCGTTACTTGGTATTGGCTCTGCACTGCATGACGTTTAGCATTGCCTGGATGGGTGCCTTTGGCGTTGTTTTGCAGTGCCTGGCAATGCTCGGCATTGCTTGGCATTGCTTGACGATGTTGGGCAGTGCTTTGGCCTTCTTCTCATTGCTTGGCCCTGTTTGGCGTTGAGTGGCATTGCTTGGCATGGTATGGCAAAGGAAGGATGGCGAGAACAAGACCGGGAAACCGAGAAAGGCTGGAGCCGGGGGGGCCGAGGCAGGAAGGCAGGGAACCAGACGGGGGGGAACCAGGAGGGCAAGACTTGGTGAGCCCGAGTTAGCCAGAGGCGGAGGAGGAGGAGGAGGAGGCACGGTTCCCGAGGAAGCCAGAGGCAGGGAGCAAGATCGGCAGTCTTTGTCAGGCAGTGTTTCGTGCAGTGTCGTGTGGGGTTATTAGGCATTGCTCTGCGCACATGCGCAGGGCAGATCGTGCTATTCCGTTGGCCGATTTGCATGTTCGGTCGTCCTTCCCTCCTCTTCCTCCTCCTCCTTCCTCCTTGTTCCCGCGGTTTCGCCGCCACACCGGCCCGTCGTCTCATCCGATGTTCGGGCTGTCGTACGGTCATTCTTTCACCTCGCTTTCACTTGCGTTATTTGTTGCTGTCTTGCGGAACATTGAAGACGATCCCGCGCTCTGGGGCCCATTGCCGAAATGTTGGACAATTCGTTGCCGTCTTGCTACAACCCTACGGCATGATACCGAAATTCCGCGGAGTTATACCAAAACCAGTGGCACGCGTTTCAGAAAAAGTGAACAGCAGTTTCAGAAAAAGGCCGGTTTCAGAAAAAGGGCGCGCCGTTCCAGGAAAAGGCCGAGTAGTTTCAGAACATGGGCGCGCCGTGTCAGAAAAAGGCCGAGCAGCGCGCCGGTTCAGAAAAGGGGCGCGCAGTTTCAGGAAAAGCTTGGAGGGGTTCAGGAAAAGCGCGCTCGGTTTCAGAAAAAAGGCCAAGCCCCGGACCTGTCGCCGGGGCCCCCGGACCCAGGCTCAGTCTTGGACCGTGGGCACGGCTTGGATTGGCACCCGGATCCCCGCGTTATTTTCTGACGTTGCGCGCCCGTGTTCCGACATTGCTCGGCGTTTTTGCTGAAATTGCACGCCCTTGTTCTGAAAATGCCCGGCCTTTTCTGACACGGAGCGGTTGACGGGAGGCATCGACAATACCAAAGATTTTCCTTGTATTTTGGAGCAGGGAGCGCTCGCAATTGTTCAAGGATGGTTGTCTCGGGTCCAGGAGGCGTTTTGCGAAGTCGGGTGGCCAAGAGATCTCGGGGGCGGAGGAGTGGTCGGGGGCTTCGCTAGAATCCAACAGTTTCTTTATGTTTCGAAGCAGGAGACGCTCCCATTTTTTCGAAGATGGCTTTCCCCTGTTTTGCAAACATTGTGATGCTATTTCTGTTTTGCCTGTGCTATATCGTTGGCGAACTTTTTTGCATACCTGCCTCAGTTGGGCTATCATTTCCCATCTTCGAGGCTACATTGTGTTCGGACGCTGCGCGCATGTCTCCCCATATTGATCAGCTACATTATGGAACTTGCGGGTTCAGGGTTTTTTTGGATACGCTATTTTGGGGGTTTTCTGTAGTTTCCTTACTTGGCCTATCCCGTGCAATATGTGATACTGCTTTGTGCCGTCTTGGAGCCCCCAAGAGGCTACCAAGAGGGCCCCAAGATGGCCCAATAACCTTGGATTGGGCTTGGAGGAGGAGGACGACAACGACGACTACGACGACGACGACGAGTATTAGGGGGAATGCGGTTGAAGTTTGGAGGGAGGAATAGGTAAGCGGGAGGAAGGCGTAAGGGAGAGGAGGATGAGGATAGGGGCGAGGAGGAGCGGGGAGGAGGGGGAAGACGGCGAGGATATGATAACAGGAGGGAGAAGGGGGAGGAGCAGGGAATAGAGCAGGGGTGACGTTGCGAGCAGACGTCGCCTCTCGAAGGAGTTTTGGAAGCTTTTGGAAGGAGCCAGAACGAGCTCCGCTTCCCGGCCCCCCCCGCTCATACCCACTCCGCTCATCCACGCTCATCCACGCTCCTCAGGCCTCATCTGAATTCCTTCCCACCCCTCCCGAATGCCATCCACCCAACCCCACTCACCCCCATTTCACTCGTCCATCTTCCCCTCCCTCCAGCTTTCCCAGCACTCCTCCAGCTCCTCCTGAATCCAGCCTGTCCCATCCTTCCAGCCTCCTCCCCACTCCACTCTTCCATATTCTCGCCCACTATTCCTCTTCCTTTTCGCTCTTCCTTTTCACTCCTCCCCCTCCTCCTCACCCCCCTAGTCAAAAAGCGCAGGTAGAAGGCACAGAGAAACGGTGTAGGGAAGGAACAGGAGTGTTCTGACAGACAGGGCTGCAAGTAAGGAACAAGAGTGTCCCGACAGATGGGATTGCAAGTAAGGAGGAACAGGAGTGTCCCGACAGGTGGGACAGAGGTACATTGTGCGAGATCGCACATTTATTGCGGTGCACGATTGGTATGGTACGATTTTGGGAATCACGCTGTACGCTATATCAGCACTTTCTTCGATTGTGCCGTTATTCCGACGTCGATTCCGCAGTTCATCCTTGGTTCGGGTTTGCTGCCAATTCTGGCGTTGCGCCGGGAGGAAACAGAAAACAGAAAGACGCTTAGATGAACAAATGAATGGTAATAATACGTTTTTTGGCACGATGGGCAATACATAAATCGGCGTATCGGCGAAATGAGAATATCAATAAATTCCGGAAATTGCACAGTATTTTTGTTGAAAGGGTATTGTCTTGAAACATGAAGCGGTAGTTGCTCATATGCAACATTGGTTGTTGGTTGTTGTTTTTCCTGAGACGGTAGTGGGTGTTTCTGAAACGGTAGTTGTTTGTTGTATGAAGCGGTAGTTGCTTTTGTTTGAATTTGTAAGTGCTGTTTTTCTTGGGGCGACATGTCGTCTGAAATGGTTGCTCACCTGTCTCTCAAACGGCAATTACTCATACCAAAATTTTGCGGGTTATTACCGAAATGCGCATTCTATTACCCAAACCCGCGGTCTTTCACCGAAGCCCGCGACCCCAGTCATTTTGTGTGGAGATGGGCGCGCCCCCCCTCCCCCAGTGGAGTTTGACACCCCCGCGTGAACTGCTGTTTGATTTTTGTTTGTATTATTATTTCCCGTTTTTCTCGGACGTGTTCCCCGTCAATTTGCGATGTTGCTTATCCGCGGCGCGAAACAATTTTACAAACAGATCGCTCAGATCGTTCGAAATTAAATGCATCTTTGCCCCAACAGTATTGAATGTCGGACTTGCACACAAATATGCGACGATGGAGACCGCTACCACCCGAGGGAAATGATTGTTTTCAACATGGCGGGAAACATACTTCCCAATTGGGGTGGACATCTTTTCCATACGATGAGCAATGACAAACACAAATATGATAGATCCACTGCGCATCCCCGACGGCACTCCGCACGGAAACAGACGTGTGGCAAGTGTTTTTCGTACGGCAAGTAGTAGACATGAATCCAGTTATTGATTGCACGTGTGCAATGTGATTCGTTTTCCCCGTGTTCAATTCCACGAAGTCATGAGGCGCTGTGCCTGACGGACTCCGATGACGACGGGAGGGAAAAGAAGGAGGAAGAATGAGGGAGAAATGCAGAGGACGAAGACGAGAAAAAAGATGATGGAAAGAAGAAAGAAGGCGCACTGCTGACAAACACTTGCTCACCAAAGTGTTTACTGGTAAGCGTTTTCAAATTGTACCGGCGCGAAACATAACGTGGCCAGCCCATTTTCCTTCTGGTAACGCTTGTTATCGCTCATGAAAAATTCGACAATGCCAATATCAAAAAGAACAACAGGAGGAGGAAAAAGAAAAGGAGGTGAAGAACGACGAGGCCAAAGAGGAACACCATGATCTTAGTTGTGGTGAATGTGCAGGCGCCGCTGTGCGCGGATGCGTCATTGAACCTGCGTGTGTGAGCAGTTTTGATTTGGTTTTGGTGCACTGATGCTTTTTCTCGTTTTATATCATGTTTCTTGTGGGACTACCGTCACCATGAGATAAGATGGTTCGTTAACCATTGAAGACATGAACAAATGGGAGGCAGCGGAGACAGCAAATTCAATAACCCAATGCCGTTTCTAATTATTGGTTTCAATAATTTCGAACGTTAGTTCCAATAAGTGTGAACGCTGGCTACAATAATTGTGAACACGATGTACGCACGCTGGTTTCAATCATTGATTTCAACAATTACAAGCATTAGTTTGCGGATCCCATGAATATAGCACCACCACCTAAATTATTTCTCTGTATTCTTCCCTCCTCTTCCTCCCCTCTGTCTGTTTTACCCCGAACAGCTTCCGCTGTTGCTCAAAGCATGGCGTGTTGGTCGCGACTGTCCAGATCACATATACATCTATATGTAGATATTCGGTATCCCATACAATATCAAAATAATACACGGAATTCACAGAATGCCTCTTGGCCCTCGCAATTCAACATGTTTACAATATCTGCTTCAGCTGCCGGGCGTGCTCACCGATTTGAATTCGCACAGATAGCATTCGCACCAGGGTCATATGATATTGGATCTGCATATGGCTATTTTTAAGCAGCGCCTTCCTGGATCAAAGCGTGATGAAAACGATTTCTCGTGTTTAACCTTCGTGTCGTTGAGGCAACATACAACAAAAATAGCCCGGCGAAGGGCCCAACCATATGCAGTTGCGAGTACCGCAGTTGTGAATATTTTCTTCGGTGGCGCTCCCTATGGGGCCACGAACCGTATGAGGGGTACGCCGAGTTGCGTGGCGGGGTACACAACACGATCGAAGACGACAGGTCTAATTACGAGAGATTGAGCGCGGGTGAGTCTGAACGCGATTGAGTTTGAGTATGAACGAATCTGCGCGCGAGAAAATATATTTGCATGAATGCGAGCACGGGCGCGCCTGGTGCGTATATAGATATAACACATACGAATGTGAATGGTTCACGTACGCCTGACCCTGAGTACTCGTGACATTGAGCGTGGCCGCCGCAGGAAACTTCCCCTGGACCCCCGACAACAGCGCCCGCACGCCGCGACGCCCATGTCGGCACGCTCCTCACGAGGGTCGCGCCCGCTTCCTTCCCGTTATGTTTCCCCTCTTTGCCCGTGCGCGCCCATGTCTAAGGCTGCGGGCGCAGCGCCGCACGGAGTCCCCGCGACGCGCGTTGGTCGCCCCGGAGGGGTCCCGGCGACGCGCGCAGGCCGTAGCGCGGAATTCCCGCGACGCGTGTTGGTCGCCTCGAGAGGGTCCAAGCGACGCGCGCGGGCCGCCCACAACGCGAGCGAGGTCAAACAGTCAGACCGTCGAAAGACGGCGGGCCTCGGGCGGGCCGATCGTCACGTCAAGTTTTGCGGATACATTTGGTGAAGCTCAGCTCCTTGGTGAGGGTTGCCGCCTTCCTCCTGCACCGATTCGCGCGCGTGGCAAATTGCTCCAGTTGCTTCCGCAAGCCATCCGGTGGCTTTGCCAGGAAAAATTCGATGCACATTGCACCACTCGCCTGGATCATTCGGAGGAGCTCTTTCTGGGGTCATGAAACGTGTGAGGAGTGTACCAAAATGGGACGGCGGGCGGCGGGGCCATGCCAGGTGCGCCAGTGAAACGTTAGGTGGAGCTGTAGGGCCACGAAACGTGTGAGGGAGGCGGCGGCGCCATACGAGATGCGCCAGTGAAACCTGAGGTGGAGCTCCCTATGGGGCCACGAAGCATACGAGGGCTGTGCCACACATGGAACGGCGGCGCCATGCGAGCTGCGCCACGGGAGCTTTAAGTGGAATTTATTGCGGGGCGAAACGTGTCAGGGATGTATCAAAGTGGGGTGGCGGCGCCATGCGAGCTGCGCAACTAAGACCTTAGGTGGAGCTCCCCTGTGGGGCCACGATCGAGGAAGGGGTGTGCAAAAATGGGGCGGCGGCGCCATGCGAGTTCCGCCAGTGGGACCTCAGATAGGGTACCCTACGGGGCCACGAAATGTGTGAGGGTTGTGCCACAAATGGAGCGGCGGCGCCATATGAGCGCCGCTGGGAATTCAGATGGAGATTGATTGTTACGAAGCCACGAAATTGCGAGGGATATGCCCACATGGGGCGGCGGCGCCATGCCAGCTGTGCAACTGGGGCCTTAGGTGGAAGTCTTTGTGCGGCCACGAAACGTTTCAGGGCTGTGCCAAAACATGGGGCCACGCCATGCAAATTGCGCCATATGAAGCCACGAAGCTTTTCAGAGGTGTGCCGAAATGGGGCGGCGGTGCCATGCAAACTGCGCCAATAGGAAGGAAGAGGCGGGAAGAACGGAGAAGGGAGGGACGCGAGGTGTTGTATTTGCGGCAGCAAGGGCTTCCATAACTGAACACGGGTTTCCAGAACTGAACACAGGTTTCCATAATTGCCAACACGGGTTTCCATAATTGCCAACACGGATTTCCATAATTGCCAACACGGGCTTCCATAATTGCCAACACGGGTTTCCATAACTGCCAACACGGTTTTCCATCATTGCCAACACGGGTTCCCATAATTGCCAACACGGTCTTCCGTAATTGTCAACGCGGGTTGTCCCCACGGGTTTCCATATCTACCAACACGACCCGTGCACGGCCTTGCACGGCCTTCTAAGGCCCTTGCATCTTTCGTGCGCATCTGTATTATGCAATTAGGTGGCCCCCCGTCCCTCGCTACGCGGGCGCAACCCGTCGCCCGGAGGCGCCATGGGAGCCAGATATGTGAGGTTATTAGTTGCCCTTTCCTTTGCTATCTTACCTCCTCCTCCTCCTCCTCCTCCTCCTCCTCCTCCTCCTCCTCCTCCTCCTCCTCCTCCTCCTCCTCCTCCTCCTCCTCTCCTCCTCCTCCTCCTCCTCTCCTCCTCCAAGCTCGTCCCGGACAAATGTTTCGAAAGGTCCTGAGATCTGGCGCCCTGGGCCGATTTCTGTCCAAACTGGTTTGGCATATGCGGTCGCTGTTGGTTCTGGGCTTTCGGGATCCTCTTCTTTCACGCGTAATAACCCCGGGGAACCGCTCGACGCGCCCGCGCCAGCAGCACCTTCTTCCTTTTTCACACATGTTGAAAATCGATCGCGGCGCCAATGAATCGGCATTCGATGACGAGTCTGAAGAGAAACGCCTTTTTGCAGCGTGCGGGCCGTGGGGGCTGCTGCATATTGAAGCTCGTCTTCCTACGGATAATTAGCGAGAAGAGAACGACGACCGACGACGACAATGACGATGACAATGATTGCGATGACCACGACGACGACGGACGACGATGACGATAACGACAACGATACGACGACGGACGACGACAGACGACGACGACGACGGACGACGGACGACGGACGACGGACGACGGACGACGACGACCGACGACGATTCAACGCAGAGCATATTGAATGTAAGCGATCCTCTTGAGGCGACAACCGGCGACTTTGCGACGCCCGCCACAACCACAATGCAATTGGTTTGTCGGCGGCGGCACGTATGTATAAAGGAACGTTATACTCGGGTTCTGCAGGTTCTCCGTCTGCACCGGGCCGCCAAGGGTTCGAACCACGCGATAACGGTCAAGGGGCAGAGGGCGGGGCAGGTGATATGTGCAGGGCGCAAATTGTGCTTGCCCAAAAGCGTCTCGGGAGACCGTGGCTTTTGTATTGTAATACAGTTCGTACCATGTCGTCGTGCCTCTTGTCGAAATGTGCATCGCGGCGGCCGACAATGGCATCGCGGTGCCGGTCGAAGAGGTTGGTTATGCTACGCCACGCTCTGGATCGGCCTGTCCTCGCCAAAATCGTCGGCAGGTTCGCCGCGCAGGCGAAGGTTTTTTTTTCGCGCGCGCCTAAATTCTTCACGATATTTCCCCCAGGGGGCGCCTGCAAGGAGTTGCCATTATATGTGTTTTGCTATTTCCTGTTTCGGTTAGGTTTTTTTTGTTTCCCTCTCCCTCTCTCTTATTTTTCCTCCTTTTCTTTTTTTCTTATCCCCACCCATCTTTTGTCTGTCCTTCTTTCCTACTTTACCCTTATCAATGCACCTCCGTCCGTGCACGTCCGTTCCTGCCTGTGCATCCTCCGTTTTTCATCCGGCCCGGCTCCTGCGCGGCCCCAAGTGTCAATTTTGCTGACGTTTGGGTGTTGGCGGAGGAAACGCCTCATCATCGCATCGCCATTCGATGCGTCTTGAACTGCCAACCTGCCAGTTATGATTCCGAATACGCATAGGAAATCGCAATGCCGCGCATGATGCAATAGAATACGAATAGCTTTACGGACCGGTAAAAACGGTGATGGAAAAGCAAATTGCGCATGCTGCACGAAAACTTGAACTGTTAAAAAACATGACGGGAAGCAAGATCGGGAAGGGATAAATCCAGGAAAAATATAACAGGAAGATATCACAGATGGAAAGGATGGGAGGAATTAAAAGAAGGAAATCAATATCAAGAACGACAACGAATTAGAGGAAAAGAAAAAATCAGGGGAGATATAATTGCCGAAAAATGTTACTAGAACCACGCGCGCGTTTCGCGCGCGCTTAGGTTCTGTCGAGTCACAGACCCAGGAATCGTTGTGAGAAAAAATTGGTGACGCGAAGTCGAAGCCAATCTGGCGTTAATCTAGCGGCCCATATCGGGCAAAAATTGGCAATCTGGCGGGGGAGCCAGCGAGGTAACAGACTGGCGAGCAAGTAGAAATCTCAAACCTGGCCACGCCAGAGTGGCCCTGGACCCCAAGGCAATCTGTTAGTCTGGCCTTCGGCTACCCAGGAGAAGGGCGAGACTCCCTCCTCCTCCTCCCTCCTTCATCTTCCCTCCTTATCCTCCTCCTGCTCCTCCTTCTCCTCTTCCGCCTCCTCCTCCTCCTCCTTCTCCTGCTGCTCCTCCTCCGGGTGAGTTGGATACACTGGGGGGCCATGTGAGCGAACCGTTAGAACCGTTATTTCCACAACCGAAGCTGAGTCCAGGCAAGGATCTGCTCTCTCAAGCCCGCACGTGGCATTGACAAAGCAGGCAAGTTCCAACCGCCCTGATCGGTTAGAGCGAGGAGGGGGAGGAGGAGGACGCGGAGGAGGCGGAGGAGGAGGAGGAGGAAGAGGAGGAGGAGCAAGAGTACGCTGAGGAGGAGAAGGGCGTTACTTGACTCTCGTGCCAGCTGTGCGCGGCTCTCTGCGCAATGGATGGCGATATGACAGTAGATTTAGCTTGCCTGGGGATGCCCCTCTGCCCCCTCCTTTCTCTCTCATGATCATGGCCTCGTCCCTGTCGTCCCGCTTGCTAGTCCTTCTGCCAGAATCATGCGTCCTCTTCCTCCTCCTCGTTCTTCTCTCCCTCCTCCTCCCCCTCTTCCCCCACTTGCCACCTCCACCACCACCACCACCGTATCTTCCGTTTTCTCACTGCCCAAGCCGCCACACGACAGAAGGCGCACGACAGCTCTCAGCGCGGCCAGTTATCTGGCAATCCGCCCCCGCCGACGCAAGGTGTAAGCGCGACGCCATATCTGTAGTAACGCATGATATACGTACACGTAAGTGGTCGGAGTGTATATATGTTTTGAGTTTGGCTGATGTGAGTTTGTGATGTTTGGGGTTTGCGGGATTGCGCCAGCGTGACTGAGAGCACGGGGTTAATCTTTTCGACGCGGCAAGCGTTGCAAGATCTACCGTAAGGATAATGAACCCGCAGCCCGCTCGAGGTGTGCGCGCGTATGAGACATTCAATTGTTTGGTACCTGTGGCTCACCGTGTGTTTTTTCAAGCAGATGGTCCGGTGTGGACACTCGGAAACGGAAGGAATGGCCACATTCTCCCAACCGGCGTCGTTCGACTTGAAGTGTCGGTGGGAGGTCGTGTGTGTGTGACGTTGTAGGGCGGGGGAAATCGCGAAGCGGCGTTGCTCTCTCGAAACTCGCTGGTCCGGTCAGCAAGGCACTCTACTGTCTGGTCCGCCATCGCATCGTAGAAGCGAAGCAAGGGCGTTCTGGTAGCTTTGAAGTCGAAGCCAGTCACAATAGGCATGAAGCGCCCTAAACATCGTTTCGTGGATGGGCGGAGGGGGACAACTGACACGCGAACGCCTCCAAGCAGCATGCCCGCGTTCTGGGCATTGTGGCGGAATGTGCCAAAGGCGAACAGATAAGCTAGGCACGCTCGGGTTACCCCTGGCGCCGCGTAAGTCACTGCGACCGCCAGGTTGCACAACATCAGAGGCCAGTCAGTGTCCGCTCGCTTCGCATTGGAAGCTACCATGCACTGGAAACAAGTCGGCGCGATGGCAGCCAGAGGATACAATCCTTATTGAATCGTTTCGCTCATTCCGCCGGCCCGTGATATGGCATCGTTGGTTTTTGTTTGTGTGTTCGTTGCTCATGTTGCGTTCTTGGGGGCGGGTGTCGTTCGGACGCGTTGTGTGGGGAGTTTTGATGGCGAAGCAGTTCCCTGGGGGTCGTCTCTCGATGGGGCGAAATAGGGTCGTCGTCAAGATGCTTATTTGGGTGGCCTCTTGGGGTCTGTTGAGAGGCCGTTCGGGGGCGCCTGGGAGACATGTTTGAAGCCTTCTGGGGCTTCTTTTGGGCCTCCTGGGAGTCTCCTGGGGCCTCTTGGCGACATCTTGGGGCCTCTTGGAGTCCTCTTGGGGCCTCTTTGGGACCTCCTGGGCGCCTTCTGGGACGGAGGGCTCCATTTTTGAGTTCTCGGTATCCCTCCTGAGTCCCTCTTGGGCCCGTCTTGGGGCCTCTTGGTCCGTCTTGGGCGGCACTTGGGCCGTCTTGAGGGCTCTCTTGGGTCGTTTCGGCGCCGTCTTGGGAGCTTCGTGGGCCGTCTTGGAGCGGTCTTGGGGGCCTCTTGGGCCGTCTTGGAGCGTCCGGAAGCCGAAAAAGCCAGAACACAAAAAACATCGAAAAAACACCAATGAAAATCAACGATTTTGGCCTCTTGGGGCTCTCTTCGGAGGCCTCTTGGAAGGCTCTTGGGGCGTCTTGGAGGCCTCTTGGGCTGTCTTGGGGGCCTTTTGGGCCGTCTTGGGGTCATCTTCGGCGTCTTCGAGCGCTCTTTGGGCGTCTCGGGGGCCTCTTGGGCAGTCTTGGGGGCCTCTTGGGGCACTCTGAGCGCGCTCTGGGGAGCCTGAGAGGCCGCACCCAGAAGGAAAACCATCTCTGAGTAGACTTGGTCGGGCGGCGGTCGGGCGGCGACCGGGCGTTGGTCGGGGTACTTTTCGCCGGGGGACCCCCAGGGGCCGCCCCGCGCGCGCGAACTAGAAATACTGTTAATACTGTTAATCAGTTACCGGAGATCTTAGCACGCCCTGGCCCGTTGGGCCGGCGAATTATACTGTCCTCGTGGCGCGTCGTCGACGACGTCGCTGCAACTGTCGCCGTGGTCGTCGAGCTGCCAGCGCCGACGTCGACGTCGTCCGCCGCGTCGGCGTCCAGGTCGTCGAGAGGGAAAAATAAGAAAGCGGAACAGCGATTCACGTGACTTCGACGTCGAACGCTAGGAAGGAAGGAAAGGGATGACAATCGAAAAGAAAAATTAACGTTGACGACGAGAGGGAAGAAAGGGCGAACATGGCGGAATGGCGGCGGCAGACGCAGTGTTTGGGAACGGATCTGGTGCGGTGGTTGAGGAAAAGTCGCCTGAAGGCTGCTGGAACCAACTCTTCGCTAAAGAACCGCCGACCCTGGCAGGGTCTCCCGGGCTTGCGAGCTCTCGTCCTGTCAACGTGACGTCGCCTCCGGAGGTCGTTTCTGGCGCAAAGCACCCCACAACACGGGCCCAAGACTGCTCCGAGAGAGCTCCAAGAAGGCCCCAGGAGTGCTCGAGAGAGCTCCACGGGTGACCACGGGGGCCTTTACCCCCTCCTCCCTCCTCTTCATCCTCCTCCTCCTCCTCCTCGTCCTCCTCCTCCTCCTCCTCCTCCTTCCTCCTCCTCCTCCTCCTCCTCCTCCTCCTCCTCCTCCTCCTCCTCCTGCCTCTCCAGGGGAATGAAAAACAGGGGATACCTCACGGAGAGCCCAAAGCTTCCCACAACATGGTCTCAAGACAGCCCCGAGAGAGTTCCAAGAAGGCTCCAGGAAGGTTCCAGGTCCCCCCCAGCATCGGTCACGCGAAAGAGTTCTCGCGTGACCGATCTTGGGTCTTTGTTTCAGCCACCTTTGAATTCATAAAGGAATCCACGACGGCTCCAAGACGGCTCCGAAAATGCCCCAAGAGGGATTCAAGAGGGCCCCAAGGGAGCCCAAACATCGGTCACGCGAAAGAGCGTTCGCGCGACCGATACGAGACCCCTTTTTGTTGCTACTTGGAGTCCCATTGGGGGTCGAAAGTGGCCCCAAGAGCCACTCGAGAGAGTCCTAACAGGACCCCGAGGGAGCTCCAAGGTCGCCCAAGAGCGACTCAACAGGGTTCCAAGAGGGCTCCAACATCGGTCACGCCAAAGAGTTCCCGCGTGACAGATATGAGGATTTTTTTCTACCGTCTTCGACATCCAGTGGGGGCCGAAACTGGACCCAAAAGAGGCACCAGAGAGCCCTAACAGAAACTCAAGAGGGCTCCACGGGTGCCCAACACGGCCTTGAGGAAGCTTTGAAACCCCTCCCGAAAGGGCTCCGCTCCATGTCGAGAGGGGTGCGGCCCACGCGCTCTCGGCGGCGGCGGCGGCAAAGTGTGCCTCGAGACGGCCACTGCGTTCAGACTCCGGAGAGGGGTCCGGCTCCTCTTCTGCCTCCGCTTCCACCTCTTCTTCTGCCGCCTTCCTCTTGCTCCTCCGCTCCCTCCTCCCCCGCCTCGTCCTCTTCCTCCTCCTGCTCCTCCTCCTCCTCCTCCTCCTCCTCCTCCTCCTCCTCCGGGCGTTCTTGGCAATCTTGGAGCCTTCTTGGGAGCTGTTTAGAGCTCACTCGAGACCTGTTGGGCGCACTTTTGAGTCCTTTCGGGTTTCTGTCAGGGCTCTCTCGACGGCCTCGTGGGGCCACTTTCGGCCCCCACTGGAACTCCAAGGTGGCAAAAAACATGGGTGTCGGGTCGGTCACGCGAACGTCCTCTTCTTCCTCGTCCTCCCTCTCCTCCTCCTCCTCCTCCTCCTCCTCCTCCTCCTCCTCCTCCTCCCCTCCTCTTCCTCTCCTCCTCCTCCTCCTCCTCCCCTCCTCCGCCTCCTCCTCCTCCTCCTCCTCCTCCTCCTCCTCCTCCTCCTCCTCTTCCTCCTCCTCCTCGTCCTCGTCCTCCTCGTCTTCCTCTTCATCCTCGTCCTTTCCCGAGCCATACAATAACACCTTGCGTGGAATCCCTCTCTCGGGCCCATGTTGGAGCTCTCTTGGGCCGCCTGTGAAGCTTTTTGTGATTTGCGGTGGGTCTCGTCCCGTCGGTCGCTGGGAGTTCGACGTAGCTTCTCGGGAGCTTCTGAACGTGTCGGGGGCCTCGTGGAAGCAGGTTCGAAGCATTTTAGGTGCCGATTTGGGGTTTCTCGGAGCCGGTCTTGGGCTTCTCGGAAATCTCCTGGAGCCTCTTGAAGAGCCTCCTTGCGGCCTCTTGGGGCGGAAAGCTCGAGCTTGCGGTTCGTGGTCCCCCTCTGGGCCCCCTGCTTGGGCCATCTTGGGTACCTCTTGTGCCGTTTTGGAGCTCTCTTGGGCTGTCCTGGGGCCCTCTTGGAAGTTTTTTGTGCCGTCTTGGGGCGGTCTTGGGCGGTCTTGCGCCGTCCTCTAATGTTGGAAGGCCCACAAGGTGACTTTTTGTGAAGAGTTTACGTTTTACGAAGGAAATGGGTCAATTTTTGTGTCTAGGGGCCCTCTTGGGACGCATGTTGGAGGCTTCTTGGGGCGTCTTGGGGGCGTCCTTGGACGTCTGGGGTCTCGTGGGGCCTATTGAGGTGCCTCCTGGCGGTTTCTTGAGGCGGAAGGCTCGAGCTTGCGGTTCGTGGTCCCCCTCTGAGTCCCCTCTTGGGCCCGTCTTGGTGCCCTCTTGGGCCATCTTGGGCGTCTCTTGGGCCGTCTCGGGGATCTTTTGGGCTGTCCTGAGGCCCTCTTGGAAGCTTCTTGGGGTGGTCTTGGGCCCTTCTTGGGCCGTCCTGTCACCGTTTTGTCTGACCGGGAAGCCTCCGGCAAGCTTCGACGAGCCTCCGGGCGTCCTGGAACCCACATTTGCGGTCGGGGTCTCGGCCCCGGGCTCCCGGACCCGGTACATCGTTGTATGTATATAATCGTCGGGAGCCCGGCAGCATGAAGTGTACAAACGGAAACACACAAACCAAGATCACCGAGTACCTCATATGTTATAATTTATGGATTTCTTCGTTCGCCATTCGCCGCTGTCTGAAAACATTGCAGATCTTTGCGCTCATAAATCGCCGATAGGAATATTACGTTGGGGTTTTCGTGTGCGGGCGTACGGCTTTTTATTTCGTGGTATTTATTCATGTAATGCTAACTATGGAACCCCATGGTAATAATTATGAAAACCCATGGTAATAATGAAACCTCTCATTGTGGTTCTAGAAATCTTTAGTGGTCATTATGGAAACCCATAGTAACTGCTTTGGAACCTGTCCTGGTTTTTATGAAAACCTGATGGGTGAATATAGACCCGTGGTGATAAATATGAAATTTCGTTGTGATAATTATGAAATCACGTGGTGGTGATTATGGAAACCAGTGGTGGTCCTTAAAGAAACCTACCATGGTATGGAAACCCATGGCGGTAGTTATAGAAACCCATGGTAGTAATTATGGAAACCCGTGGTGGTAGTTATGGAAAACCGTGGTAGTAATTATGGAAACCCGTGGTAATAATCATGGAACCTATGGTGGCTTATATGGACACCCGCAAAGGTTATGGAAACCCGTGTTGGCAACTATGGAAACCTGTGTTCAAAGATGGAAACACGTGTTCAAATATGGAAACCCGTGTCTCCCGTTGATTTGATCGGGTGGGTGAAAGCATTGAGGACAAGAGAAGAGGAGGAAGAGGAAGAGAAGAACGCGGAACCTCGTCTCTTCCAAACGAGTACCCACCACCACAAACCATAGCACCGATAAACACCAAATGCTTAG
>CAUYUJ010022221.1:0-5000 GCA_963575745.1 Prorocentrum cordatum
TCGGCGCTGGTACACCACTCGTTGAAAACCGGCCTCATCTCACTTGTAACGCTTAGCCCTCCCTGCTTCATCGGGCTCCATCCCGCCCGGCTCAGTCCCACTGGATCCGGCCCTCACCCCAGGCTTGGTCCAGCCCATTCGTGCTCAGTGGCCCCTTACGTAGCACCCCGCAGTTGCGGATAAGAGTGAGGGAGTCCGCGAGGCTCTGAAGAAGCCCGCCGCAGGCGCAAAATTTGCAAGCTATACAACGAGCCCGCTGCTGGCGCCGACTTTTGTTAAAACAATGTAGGTGGGTCGCGGGTTGGGTGGCAGGTGGGTCGCGGGTGGGTCGCGGGCCAGGTCGCGCGTGGGTCGCGGGCCAGGTCGCGGGTGGGTCGCGGGATGGTCGCGGGTGGGTCGCGAGCGGGTCGCGGGGTGGGTCGCTGATGGGTCGCGGGGTGGGTCGCGGGTGGGTCGCGGGCCGGGTCGCGGGGGGGACGACGACATTTAACAACATTAACAACAACAGCATCATCAACAACAGCGACATCAGCAACACCAACAATAACAACAACAACGCAATAAGCATAATCCTCACCACGGATCCGCACTTAAACCACGCACCCAGGGACAATGAATGACCGTTCGGCCCCCTCACTCTGATTTTCACCGTCCTGACGATAACCTTCCAGGAGTTTCTCCTCCTCCTTCTCATCCTCCTCCTCCTCCTCCTCCTCCTCCTCCTCTCCTCTTCCCCCTCCCCCCTCCTCCCTCTCCTCCTCCTCCTCCTCCTCCTCCTCCTCCTCCTCCTCCTCCTCCTCCTCCTCCTCCTCCTAGCTCCTCCTGCTACTCCTGCTCCTTCTCCTGCTCCTCCTCTCCTCCTCCTCTTCCGCCTCCTCCTCCTCCTCTTCCTCCTCCTCCTCCTTGTCCTCCTCCTCCTCCTCCTCCTCCTCCTGCTCCTACTCCCTTTAGATCCGCCTTTGCAGAGAATGCCCTGCCACCGCAAAAAACGACCAGAACCCTGGTCCTAGAACTGACCTTTCTGCTTCATTTTGGCCAGCCAAATCGATCTATGAGGGTCCCGGGGCCCCGACTTTACCGAAAATGCCACTTACGCAACAATTTCAACGCACTGACTCTGAGGGTCCTTATCCTCTTCCTCCTCCTCCTCTTTCCCCTCCTCTTCCTTCCCTATCCTTCTTCATTGTCTTCTGAGGCTAATGGCTTTGTGAGGCCCATGTTCATCGGGGATTACTAAATGTGTCCCTGGCCCAATATGCACCCAGCTTTCCGCTCAGGTTTGGAGCCCCCGGGGCCCTCTGGGCCTCGTGATGGGGAGCTCTGGAGGCCGTGGGGGCCTCCTCGGAAATCCTGGTGGCACCTCGGGCCAGGGCACTTCCCCTGAGATCCGACGTTTCAAAAGGCAACATCGCAGAGAACCATCACTGGAGTCCCAGACCCGTTCCTTCTGCGCCGTTTTTTGCGCCGGATCGACCTGTGAGGGTCCTGGGGCCCGAAACTGGCCGAAAACGCCCGTGGCATCGCTCGGACGTGTGCATGTCTTCTCGGCGGGCAATCCTCCTGGACAATCCTGCGCGAAAGAAGAAAGCGAAACCGAACAAGGCACGGGGAAGGGACGCCCGAGCGATGGCAAGCTTGGGCCCGGGGCACTTCTAGCGACACCCTCCTCCTCCTCCTCCTCCTCCTCCTCCTCCTCCTCCTTCTTCTCCTCTCCCCCTCCTCTTCGGCCTCGGTCTCCGCCTCCTCCTCCTCCTCCTCCTCCTCCTCCTCCTCCTCCTCCTCCTCAGGGCACTTCTGGCCCCGCCCGAGCCTGCGAGGACGGGGCTCCGGGCCCAGAGCAGGACCCCCGCGCCGCCAGCCGGGAGGAGCTGAAGGCCCAGGTCCAGGCGCTGCGCGAGCGGAAGGCGCAGCTCGAAGCTGAGGCCCTCCTCGGGGCGCCCCCGCCGGGCGCGGCCGGGCCCGCGGGCGGCGCGGCCACGGAGGCCCAGGGACTCCAGCCAGCAAGCAGAATTCGGACCTGAGATCCTGGAGACTGCATTTTTTTTACCACGGGCGCTCTCGCCCGGGTGAAGGGCCCCAGGGCCCTCACGGATCGACCCGGCTCGAAAAATGATGCAGAAAGAAGGGGGTCTGGGCTGGGGCTCTGGTGGTGATTAGCCTGCGGTGCTGCATGTTTTTAGCAACGCCGAATTACAGGGAGCATTACTCAGACTTCCACGGATCTTGGAAAAATCACGACGGCAGGTTTTTCGCAATTTTCGGCCCCTGGGGCCCTCGCCGGGCTTCGGGGCTGTCAACGAACAGCTCAGGATGAAAAAACCGGTTCCCCGGAATGGGTCGAGACCTCTGCGGGCCGACATTGTGAAACATCTTGACGTCGGGGGTCTGGGCAAGCAGAATAGAACCCCTAACCCTACAAGTCATGCAGGTGGGGCGCGCGGCGGTCGATTCTGGCAGCCTTCGCCGTTTCGTCCCTCCCTTCTGATGCTCACATCCTTGACGGCACGCTTCGGGAGAAGCCGCGGGCATCAGGCTTGCTTAGCGTTGTCGTTGGGGGGACACTTTGTAGTGGCAGTGAGTGTCCTTTCGCTGTGCCGACTGAGGCGTGGCAACACATGGTGGGGGCTGTCTTGTTTCGTGAGTATAAACATCCCTAATATCACAATGAAGTCTTGGCCAAGTCTAGGTCCATGGTTTAAAAAAAGATATCCCGAATCATATGGGTCATGGTGGTTTCGTCTGATACGTTTGCATCAGAGAGAACGCGTTTCACGGGCGCTCGCCTTGGGAACATTCGGCGGCGCGTTTCGAACCGGGAGTTGGGCCCCCCCCCAACACGCGGCGCCGTCGATCAAAACCGGGGGGACCCTCCCCCCCAAACCCCCTCCCCTCCCGAACCCCCCCGTCCCAGGGGGGGGGGGGGTTCAACACCCCCCCCCCGCCCTCGCCAGCGCTGGCGGCCGCCAGCAGCAGCGCCGACGGCGGGGACGCAGCGACGGTGACCAGAGGCAGCACAAGGGAGGGTGGGGTGGAGGGTTGAAGCCCTCCTCCCCTAGCGCGCGGGGGGAAGGGGGGTTGAACCCCCCCCCCTCCTCCTGGCGCCTGCGCCGGCGGCGGCCAGCAGCGCCGGCGTTGGCGCCGGCGACGGCGGGGACGCAGCGACGATTACCACCACTACCACCACCACCACGACCACCACCACCCAACCACCCAATCACCACCACCACCGCCACCACCACCACCACCACAACCACCACCAGCACCACAACTCACCATCACAACCACCACCACCACCATAAAAACCCACCACCGCTACCACCACAACCACACTCTACCACACCACCACCACCACCACCACTACCGACACAACCAACACCACTACCAGCAGCACGACCCACCGCCACCACCACAAACCACCACACCACCACCACCACCACCGCCACCACCACCACCACCACCACCACCCCCACCACCTCCACGAACCACCCCCACCACCACAACCCACCACCACCACCAACACCACCACAAACCACCACCACAAACCACCACCACACCACCACCGCAACCACCACAAACACCAGCACAACTCACCATCACCACCACAACCACCACAAAAACACACCACCCCTACCACCACCACCACCAGCACAATCTACCACACCACCACCACCACTGCCACAACCACCACTACCAGCAGCGCAACCCACCACCACCACCACAAACCACCACAAACCACCACACCACCACCAGCACCACCACCACCACACCACCCACCACTACCACCAGCATCACCTCCACCAACCACCGCCACCACCACAACCCACCACCACCACCGCCACCCCACCCCCCCCCACCCCCACCACCCCACCACAAACCCCCACCACACCACACCAAACCACCACCACCACCACCACCACCACCACCACAAACCACCACCACCACCACACCACCACCACCACCACAAACCACCACCACACCACCAAACCACCACCACAAAAACCCACCACCACTACCACCACCACCACAACAAACCACCACACCACCACCACCACAACCAACACCACCGCCACCACCACCACCACAACCCACCACCACCACCACCACCACCGTCGTCCTCATCGACGCTCCTCGCCGCCGCCGCCCGCCGCCGCAGACGCCGGCGCCGGCCCAGGAAAGGAAATCGTCGTCCCCGCCGCCGCCGCCAGCCGCCGCCGACGCAAGCGCCGGCCCGAGGAGAGGGGAAGCAGGGGAGGGAGAGGGGGGGGGTCCGGTTCCAACCCCCCCCCTCCAAGCGACCACAGAGCGCGCTCTTTCTTGCATCAAGACACCCTATCCCGCAGGTGTCTGGCCCTCCCAACTCTAACTTACGGCCCCTCCGAAGGGTTAGGGGTGCTTTTGTTGACGGCGTTTCGCTGTTTTCGGCCTGTGGGGGGTACACTGGGTCTCTGTACCGTCAACAGGAATTTAAATCTCATGATGAAAAATAGGTTCCACGGAATGGGTCGAGGCGTTTATTGGTCGACGCGATGATGAAAACATGAAGGGGGATGAAGCGCTCCAGAAACCCAGGTCCCCGACGGTGGGATGTTTTACAGCCGGTGGTTATTGTGCATGTCGGCCCCTGGGGGCTCCCTTCGGGCCCCAGGGCCATCAAGGAGTTGATCCGGGCCGAAGAGACCACCCCTGGGGAGGGGGTCGAGACCTTCTGGGGCCGCGGATGGAGAACAACATGTGAAAGGACCTCGCCTTCGACGGGTGTGGATATCGTTTCATTGGCAGAAGGCGGCGGGAGGTTGGCGGAAGCCTGCGGGAGTAGAAGTCGCCCCCCCAAGAGATGTCAACAATGTTGGGTTCAGGGTTCAGAACGGCCAAGTGGTTCGAGCAGATGGGTCGAAGGATCGCGCCGCATTGCCGAAGCATCGGCGTGGAACCCTATGTCTTCGACTCCGACGTTGCCGATGCATCGACGCTGCATCGCCGATGCATCGGCGATGCGGCGC
>CAUYUJ010022221.1:10000-17500 GCA_963575745.1 Prorocentrum cordatum
TCGTAGTCGTAGTCGTAGTCGTAGTCGTAGTCGTAGTAGTAGTAGTAGTAGTAGTAGTAGTAGTATAGTAGTGTAGTAGTAGTGTAGTAGTTAGTGGTAGTAGTAGTTAGTTAGTAGTAAGTAGTAGTAGTAAGTAGTAGTAGTAGTAGTAAGTTAGTAGTAGTAGTAGTAGTAGTAGTAGTAGTAGTAGTCGTAGTCGTAGTCGTAGTAGTAGTAGTAGTAGTAGTAGTAGTAGTAGTAGTAGTAGTAGTAGTAGTGGTAGAACTCGCAGTAGTAGTAGTCGTGGCCCCGTTGCAGCCCCCCGTGGCTCCTTCGCAGCCCTTCGTGGCCCCGTTGCGCCCCTTCTTGGCCCCCATCGTTGCCTTTCGTGCCCCCGTCGCAGCGCTTCGTGGGCCCCCTCGTTTTGTTTCGCGGCCCCATATCTGCATGCCCTTCGTGGCCTCCGCTCGTTCGCGCCCGTCGCGGCCCCATATGCATGCCCTTCGTGGCCCCGCTGTCGCCCTTCGTGGCCCCCTCGCTGCCCTTCGTGGCCCTGTTGCTGCCCTCAGTGGCCCCGCCCTTGCCCTCCGTGGCCCGAAATAGGCATGCCCTTCGTGGCCCCCGCTCGTTCGCGCTCTCCGCGGCCCCGCGCGCAATTCCTTCGTGGCCCCGCCGTCGCCCTCCGCTGTCCTACGTGGCCCACGTGCTACCCTCGGCGCTGTGGCCCCGCAAAATCTGCCCTTCGTGGCCCCCGCTCGTTCGCGCTCTCCGTGGCCCCGTGCGCACTCCCTTCGTGTCCCCGCTGTCGCCCTTCGTGGCGTACTTCGTGCCCTTCGTAGCCCTGCTGTCGTTCTCGCTCTCGCTTTCGCTCGTCATCGTCGTCGTCGTCGATGCCGTCGTCGTCGTCGTCGCGGTTGGTCCCCTGTCCGTCCGTCTCGGCGTCGGGTTGCCGCCGACCAGCGCTGCCGCTGTCCAGGCCGACGGTCCGCGGTCGCCCCGCCGCTTGCCGGGGCCCGGCCTGCAGGGGGGAAGGGTGCACCCCCAAGACGGGCACCATCGAAGACGATGAGGGCGGGCATCGAGGGTTTGGGAAATACGCGTTAACGGACACCCGACCAGATAAGAGCGAACAGTCTTAACATGATTGTCGGCGGCGCTGTTGCTGCTTATGTTGATGTTCTTGTAGTGACAGTAGTTGTAGTGGTAGTAGTGGTCATCGTAGTAGTAGTAGTAGTAGTAGTAGTAGTAGTAGTAGTAGTAGTAGTAGTAACAATAGCAGTAGCAGTAGCAGTAGTAGTAGTAGTAGTAGTAGTAGTAGTAGCAGTAGTAGTACTGCTAGTAGTAGTAGTAGTAGTAGTAGTAGTCGTAGTAGTAGTCGTAGTAGTAGTAGTAGTAGTAGTAGTAGTAGTAGTAGTCGTAGTAATAGTAGTAGTAGTGGTAGTAGTAGTAGTAGTAGTAGTAGGAGTAGTAGTAGTCATAAGCAACTAGTAGTCTAGTACTCGTCGTACAAGTAGTAGTAGTAGTAGTAGTAGTAGTAGTAGTAGTAGCAAAAGTAGCAGCAGCAGCATCAACACAGCAACAGCAGCAGCAGCAGTAGTAGTTGTGGCAGTAGTAGTAGTAGAAGTAGTAGCAGTAGTAGTAGTAGTAGTAGTAGTAGTAGTAGTCGTAGTAGTAGTCGTTGTAGTAGTAGTAGTAGTAGTAGTAGTAGTAGTAGTAGTAGCAAGCGTAGTAAGAGTAGTAGTAGTAGTAGTAGTAGTAGTAGTAGCAGTAGTCGTAGTAGTAGTTTAGTAGTAATTAGTAGTGTAGTATTGTAGTAGTAGTAGTAGTAGTAGTAGTAGTAGTAGTAGTAGTAGTAGTAGTAGTAGTAGTAGTAGTAGTAGTAGTAGTAGTGGTAGTAGTGGCAGAAGTCGTCGTCGTCGTAACGCCCGTAGTACTAGTAGTATTACTAACAGTAGTCCCATCCTGCCTCCCGCAATTCATCTCCCCCTCCCTTCCCGCGCTCATCCTGCCTTATTTCCCACCAGCTTGCCAGTCCCCCCCTTTCCTCCCTCATTCCCTCCCCGTTGCCTCCGCCCCCCTCCTCCTCCTCGCCCTCCGCCTCGCCCTGCTCATCCTCATCCCTTTCCTCCGGCCTCCATCCTTGTTTTCCTCTTCCCCCTGCCTCCCTCCTCCATCCCCCTTTCCTTCCTCCTGCCTGCCTCCGCCCCTCCTCATCCGATTATCATCCCCCTCCACATGATCCTCTTCTCTCTGTTCCCCCCCTTCCACCTCCTCCTTTTCCCCCCTTCATCCTCCTCCCCCTCGCCCTCCTCATCCTCCACTTCCCCCTCGTCCTCCTCCTCGTCCTCCTCTTCCGCGTCATCCTGCCCCCCCTCCTCCTCCTCCTCCTCCTCGCCGGGTGCAGCCACAGGGGCATGTTAATTGTGTTGGGGGTGTCAACGGAACTTGCCTCTGGAACTGCAGCGCCCGCGCTGAACAACGACTGTGGATCGCTTTTTCGGGAGGCGTTCCACGAATCCTACTAGACAGACCAAAAGTGGGGGACTGGCTTTTCTGTCATTAGCTACCCCGCTGGGGACAAGTCCAACCCGGGTGCGAGTGGCAGAGCTGTCGCATTTGTAGGCAAGGACGGTGAGGCGGGCCTGGCTACCCACGCCTGCCGTCAAGACGGCATTGGCTACGGGCTAGTTGCAAAACCCGGCGCCGAGCGCGACGGGCGCTCCCAGACTGATGCCCTGGACGCTGCCCTGGGTCTTTCTACACACCAGCCCGTCGCAGTGAAGGGGGGCGTCCTCGATTCACATTTTCGCTCTCCAGCGATTGATAAAGGTGACAGCCCGAGCGATCCCGATGAGCAGCTCTCTATCTGGGCCCGGGATGCCCCGGAAGAGCGCTCTCGCCGCCCGGCAGGCCGCTCGGCGAGCTCTGATCCGGAGAGCGACCTTGGGGGCAGGAAGGCTTCTGGGGCCCCCTGAGGGTCTGCAGTCAGGTGGGAGCTGGCTTCTGCGGGAGATTGCCACAGTGGACACTTACGTTGTCAGTGTCTATGGTGCGGTCTGGCTTGCGCGCGAGACAGCCCACGGCATGGACCTGGCCATTCGCTTACCAGAGGGCGTTTTTCTGCCGCGGGCCTGCCCTCTCCCCCCGCCTACGCCAGGGGGGTAGTGGGAGTTTCGGCTTGCTCCTTATGCCGTGGTTCACGCTGCGCCTTTCTTCCGCTACCTGGGCCCCTACAGATGGCGCCGCGTGGACAGTTGCGACCGGCTTTCTGTTCGCAGGCGCCGGGATCCAAGGATTCAATTGGAGTTCACCAGCGGCAGTGGCATGGAGGGCTCTTGCAGTTCCCTTCCATCTCTGATGCTGAGCTGGAGCTCCAGCGATGGCACGCAAGTTGCGCGAGGCCCCCTTGGCTGCGCAGGGGCTGACCAAGCCCCAGTTATTTTGAATTTACGCGGGTTGCAGCCCATTTCGCTAAGGCGACCGCGGGTCGGCTCATTGCGTGGCATTGACCCGAGCCAGAGAGCCCATTGCGGGCTTATGGTTGTGCGTTTTTTCTCGGCACTGGTCGCCCGGCGCGCGGCGCGGTGGTCGCTCTTGGCTCATCCTGGATTGTTGAGGGCACTCGCACGGCATTGCGCCTGGGGTGCTGTGCTCAAGTGGTTCTCGGTTTCTTTTCCTGGGGTCAGCATTGCGCATCCCCTTCCTCTCTCATGCATATACTTCTCCTGACCACTAGATATAGGATGAACTTGAGGTTCTCCTCCTCCTCCTCCTCCCCCTCCTCCTCCTCCTCCTCCTCTGCAGCATCATCATCCTCCTTGGGCTCCGAAACACCGACGCGAAGATCTTTTCAGCGCCCGCGAGCCTGCGCTGCTGGTGGTTGCCCCCGTGGGCCAACGAGGATTAGTGCCGCGACGTAGGACTGAACATTCTCGAGCTTGACTGGCGGTCTTCACCGCCGAGCGTTCCGATTTTGTTCTCGTTGGACTTCGGACAGGTTTTTCCGTCGTTGAATCAAGACTTCGCCCTCCTGGCTCTGCGGGTGCCTGGGGTCCCTGAGGCTGCGTTCCACTTAATCAGCTTCCGTTATGCGGCGGTTCTTGGAGTGGCATCTGAGTGTGGGATCTTCCAGCCTTTGTTTTGGGTTCGTAGTGGTAGTATTCAAAGATGTGGGTTGTCTGGGGCTCTCTACGCGCCCGCGACCTCGGCCTCTCTCTACAACCTCCTGCGCTGAATTTACTTGGCGTCCGAGGGCCTCATTCGGGCTTGCGCCGACGACATCGGGGGTGACTTGGCTTGCGCCTCCGACCTGAAGTATGCGAAGCGCGTGATGGACGGGGCCTCCTCGATGGCGAATCTCGTTCTGAAGGCTGCGAAGTACTCGGTGGCCCCCCCTTTCTGGCCCCGTTTGCCCCCAGTTGGCTTCCACCGTGTTCTCCCTCGTCGCGTCTGTGGGTCCTGAATGGGCCTGCTGTGAGTTGGCTGCCACGCTCCTCTACTTGGGGATTGTTATGGGACCTGGTGCTCATCCGGCGGCCTGTTGGGATGCTCTCGTGGCGAAGCCTCGCCTTCGGGCTCAAGCTATTGGGAGATGCTCGACTCCGCCCACTGTGTCTGCCAACCTTTGTCGCGCGCGAGCTGTTCCGACACTTTCTGCGCGAGAGCTGTTCCGACACTTTCTTACGTAGCTCCATTTCGTCAGTTCACCGCTGAGATGGCTAGATGGGAGTCGGTGGTCTTGGCGCAGACGCTTCGCATCGCGATTGGTGCGTTCTCCAGGGATGCTTGGGCCCAACTTGAGTTATGGGGCGGCCCGCGGATCCCTCGCTGGGACCTGCTCTGCACCGCGATTCTGGCTCTTGCGGCGACCGTCACGTTCCTAGAGCACGTGCAGCTCCTCACGGACCTCCAGCAATATGTCATCGACCGTGGTGACTTACGCAGCTCGGCATGCTGTACTCTGGCGCGCCGTGCCCGAACTTCTGGCTGTCCGAGTCGTTCGTCGAGACTTTGCACGGCGCGGCGCTGGGCGCGGCTTCGCCTCGCTCGACGGCGGCCGCTGCTGCCGTTCAAGAGGAGCTTGCTTCTGCGACGGGTCGTCGTCCGCGACGTCTTCGCGCTGCTTGCCGCGCTCCTCTGTGGCTTCGCCGATCGACGGCCCCTCGCGCCGGCATTGCTGGCGATGCGGCTCACCAAGTTGCTCCCTCGACATGCCGTGGCCATTGCCCAACTGAGCTGGAATGCGGTTGGGACCACACTCTTTCCCTGCCCTTGCCCCTGGGCGTGGGCCCGCCTGCGAAAGTGGGCCGGTGGCTGGTTGACTTATGCACGCGCTGCACGCGCTGATGGGCTGCGCTGCTGCGCGTTCGGACGCGGGCCGCATTGCGGCATTGCGCGAGGTGCCGCCCCATGCACATGGCCCTGCGCGCTGCTCTTGCGCGAACTGTGCCGCTACCTGTTCTCCAACGATTGGGGCTCGGCCCACCGCCACTGCCGGCGCGCGGATAGTTGGCGGCCGCCTACTCGATGTACCACGCTGCCAAGACGGTCCAGCACTGACCTCTGGACGCCGTGGCTCGCCATTCGCGCGCGCTGGCTGGGGTGCGCTCGACGCAGATGGCGCAGCCTTTGCTCATCTTTCAGGCGGAGCGGCTTTCTCTTCGACCGCGGTGGCGCTCGCCTTCGGCTTCGTCCAGTTCGTCATCAAGTACCTCCTCAGCGTCTCCAACACCGTCGCCACGATTGACGCCTGCGGCGTCGTCTAGTTCGTCATCAAGCACGTCCCCAGCGTCTCCGACACCGTCGCCACGATTGACGCCTGCTGCGTCGTTCAGTTCGTCATCAAGTACCTCCTCAGCGTCTCCAACACCGTCGCTACCATTGACTCCTGCTGTGTCTTCGTCGTCTTCCGTGTGCTCCGAGCTTTTGGCGCCCGCGGTGCCTTCTCCTGGGCCGACGCCTGTGGTCTCGCCGGGGGATGGTTCACCGACTACTCCTTCGACCGCGATTGCGACGCCACCGAGTCCTCGGTCTGTCGAGGGCGACCCGCGATTAGCGGGCTGCCTCGCGATGAACTGGAGAGTTTCCCGAGCCAGATCATTTGGCGTTACGCGGGCTGCATGGCAATGAGCTGGAGGGTGCGGCGTCTTCGCGCAGACTCAGTGGATCGCAGAGCTCTTGTGGATCGCAGAGAGTATCTCCCTCGTTGATTCAGTGCTCGAGTGGATCACAGATGCTATCTACCCTGTCGCTGTCGACTCCCCCTAGATCGCAGATGCTAGCCTCTTCGTCGCTGGCGACTCCCACTGGTCCGCAGACGCCAACAGGTCCGTCAACACAGATGTCCTCGCGGGTGCCGGGTTGCGGTGAGTGCGAAAATGAGCCAGCCGCATCATCCCTTGCATCGCTGCCATTTGCCCTCTTCAGTCATCAGGATTTCCCCACCTTTGAGGCTCTTTCCTCCGCTTGCCGCGTTGTCGGCGGAGTTGGGCGTGTCGAGCCTCCGCCCGAGGCCTGCGTAGATGTTGGACACATTCCTCAGCCCCCCCCCGCTCTCGTTCCTCGGCGTCGGAGCGCTGCTCTTGCCACTGTTGCTCCCCCCATCGGTCCTCCTCCACCCCGCGACGCCTTGCAGCCCGAGCTTCGCTGTCGACGATGCGCCGTTGCACGCAGACGCGCTGCGTCCTGGGCCGTCGCTCCATCCGCCTAGTCCACTGGGCATCATGTGCCCGGCTGCGCCTGTCGTGCCGCGGGTCATCTTTCCTCCTTGCCCGCCCCTCCAGCGACCTGCTGGTGCCCTGTGCGCCCCCCCCCCCACCCCACGCACCCACGTTGCTCCTCTCCCAGTTCGGAATGAAACAGCGGCCCCCGACATCGGCTCCGCGGTGCTCGAATCGGCGGTTTTCGAGGCGCCGCCGCGCCGTGCCTGCGACCAGGCGGGGCGCGGGGGCTCCTCTCTTGCGCTCGTCTCATCCTCCTCCTCCCCCCCCCCCTCCTCTCCTCCTCCTCCTCTCCTCCTCCTCCTCTCCGCCTCCTCCTCCTCCTCCTCCTCCTCCTCCTCCTCCTCCTCCGCCCCGTCTCCCTCCTCTCCTCCTCCTCCTCCTCCTCCTCCTCCTCCTCCTCCTCCTCCTCCTCCTCTCCTCCTCCTCCCCTCCTCCTCCTCCCCCTCCTCCTCTTCCTCCTCCTCCTCCTTTTTCCTCCTCCCCTCCTCCTCCTCCTCTTCCTCCTCCTCCTCGCCTCCTCCTCCCTCCCCCTCCCCCTCCCCTCCTCTCCCTCCTCCTCCCTCCTCCTCCTCCCCTCCCCCCTCCTCCATCTCCTCCCCTCCCCCCTTCCTCCACAATTATTCAATATGAATACTACTCTCCCTCTTCCCCTGATGGCGTGCTGGGAGTGGCCGACCCCCCCCCCGCGTACTGTTTTTTACACACAGGATTCCCGGGAGTTGGGTTTTCGCCTGCGTTTTTTTTCAAAATGCTGCTCTCGCTGAGGCGCCGGCCTCATTTCTGCTCCCGAATCGTTCCG
>CAUYUJ010022221.1:20000-49829 GCA_963575745.1 Prorocentrum cordatum
GAGCTCAGAACCTTGGGCGTCGAGTTCAGAGGCCAGGGCCCTGTGCCTTGGGCTCTGAGCCCCGAGCCCTGTGGCGAGGCCCCTGTGCCCCGAGCCTGGTCCCTGAGCTCTGAAGTCAGGGCCCTGAGCCCTGTGTCCGCAGCCTTCGGCCCCGAGGCCATCAGGCCTGTGTCCTCAGGCTCTCGGGCCTGTGTCCTGGGCCCTGAGGCCTGCGTTGGGCCCTGAGCCCCGAGCCCCTGGGCCGTGCACACGAGGCCCTGGGCCCTGACCCCTACGCTTAAGTCGGGCCTGTCCCCCTAGACAGGGGGATTTTCGACGAAAAATAAAAACAACAAATGGTCACAAAATAGTCTGGGGATTATGTTTTGAGTATTTGTTGACCTTTTGGGGGTACTTTGGGGGTATTTTTCATTTTCGCCGAAAGTCCCCCTGTATGGGGGACACGCCCGACATAACCCCAAGGCCAAGGGCCCTGGGCCCCGAGCCCTGGGAATTCCAAGGGATCCCAAGGAACGCAGAGGAACCAAAAGGACCCCCAAGGAATCCCCCGCAGGGCGCCCCCCTGGGGCCCTACTCGTCTCTATCAGAGTAGACACAGAACGTCCGGCGTCTTGAATCCCCGGCCCGGCAAAACAAACAGGCTCCCAAACGAATCGGGATGAGATGCCGGCCATGGGGGAAAAGGGCCAGCCCCGCATGGAAAAAGAATATGAGAAAGCCCTCGGACGTCTACGGCAGGCGAGCGGGCCTCTTGGTGTCTTCCTCGCCGTCCTGGGCCCATCCCTGCAGCCCCGCCCCCACCCCCAAAGGGAGGAGCCCACGAGGATGGCCCCCGAGGGCGGCCCGGGGCGGCGGAGAGCCGGTCCTCGGGCTTCTGGGGCAGGGAGCCCAGAATGCACCGGATGCACCGGATCTGGCCGCAGGAGCGGCACCTCCCGCCTTTTTTGGCCGCGAGGTCTCGTTCGGCTTCCTCTCTCCCCTCTCCCCTCTCCTCCCCTCTCCTCCCAGAGAAGGGGCGCTCGCCCATTAGCGGTTCGCTGCGGCGGGGTCCTTGCCCCGTCCTCCTCGGAGGGGGCCCGTTCCCCTCGTGGGCCTGCTTGCCTCAAGCCAGGGAGCCGGGGATTACCAAAGGTGCCCCATGGCCCAAGGTGCCTCCCCCTCCTCCTCCTCGTCCTTCTCCTCCTACTCCTCCTCACCCTCCTTCTCCTCCTCATCCTCCTGATCCTTTTTCTTATTGCTATCCTCCTCCTCCTCTCCTCCTCCTCTCCTCCTCTTCCTCTTCTTCCTCCTCCTCCTCTTCCTCCTCCTCCTCCCCCCTCCTCCCCCTCCTCCTCCCCCCTCCTCCCCCTCCTCCTCCTCCTCCTCCTTCTCCTCCTTCCTCCTCCTCCTCCTCCTCCTCCTCCTCCTCCTCCTCCTCCTCCTCCTCCTCCTCCCCCTCCCCTTTCCTTCTTGAATGTCTCCTGAGGCTTGTGGCTTTGTCTGCCCATGTCGATCGGGGGTTGTCAAAGGTGCCCCTGGCCCGGGGTGCCCCCAGTTTGTCGCTCAGTCTTGAAGCCCCTGTAGCCCTCGGGGCCTCGTGAGGGGGTGCTCTGGAGGCCGTGGGGGCCTCCTAGGAAATCTCGGGGGCAGCCTGGACCAGCGGCACTTCTAGGAACACCCAAGAGAGGTGGCGGAGCTGGCCGCCGCCAAGGAGGCGGCCGCGCGCAGCGCCGAGGCGGCGCGCGCCCTGGTGGAGGCCGCCGAGGCGAGGCTGCAGGAGATGATCGTCACCCGCGAGACGGAGCGCATCCGCCTGGAGGCCGAGCGGGACGCGCTCCGCCGCCGCATCGACGAGAACCAGCGGCGGCCCGCCGTGTGAACCCCGAGACCTGGGCGCTGCCAGCTCTGCTCGTGGGGCGCGTCTTCGACCGGCTTCGGGCCCCATGGGGCCACCACGGATCGACCTGGCCCGAGCAATACAAGAAGCAGAAGGACGGGTTCTGTGGGGTTCCCGTGGCGATGCCTCGTGATGTCGTGCCATGCGTCGCCTCGTCGGATCCCCGGGAAGGGAACAGAAGGGGTCCGAGGGAAGCGGGTCCCGAGTCTTCCTCGCCGTCTTGGGCTTCCCCGTGGCACTCCGCTGGGCCCCAGGGGCCGTCCACAGCGCCAGGCTCGGGGGAGGAAGGTGCTGGGTCCAGGGGCCCAGCCCCGGGCTCCAGGGTCCGCTTCCCTCGGGGCGCCCGCGCTTCCTGCGTCGTGGCCAACAGGTGGCTGGAGGAGGAGGAGGCGCTCGGCGACGTCGAGGACGCCAGCGCCGTGCAGAAGATGGTGGAGAGCGTGGAGGATCGACGGAGAAGAAGAAGAAGAAGAAGAAGAGGAAAGAATTGCATCGACACGTTAGGAGGTGCCGGGCCACCCTCCCGAGACCCCCTCGAATTAAAACAAATCGCGACTGTTTTTGTTCTGCTATTTTCAGTCTCTCGGGGCTCTTGCGGGGCCTCGGAACCGTCAGCAACCGATCCAGGATGAAGAACGGGTCCCAGGGAATGGATCGAAACCTCTGGGGGTCGACGCTATGAACAAATCATATCGTCGGCGGCGCCAGAGGCGCCGCCAGGGGAGCCCGCCGCCGATCCGAGAGATCCCGGTTTTGCGCGGGATCTCTCGGGCGCGATCGCTCCGTCGAGGGCGCCTGGGGCGAGAAACGAGGCAGACTCGCGCCTCGTGATGTCTTTGACTAGACGTAAGAGCGATCTTTCGCCGAAGTGACATACGGTGCGAGCCCACTGGAGTCCCCCGATCACCGAACGCGATGCGGCAGTAGCGTCTTGCGCGCTTGTGTTTAGCCCCCCCGCGGCCCCCAGAAAGCCGCACACCAAAGGTCACTCTTACCCAGGGTCACTCTTACGTGCAGCTGGTGTCTGCCCACGGCTCGAAGACAGTCGCAGCGAGGCAAATATAAAACAGCGACTCGAGATCCCGACCCCATTGTGATCGTTTTCTGATTCATTGTTTTGCCGATCGGCGGGCGCGGGCCCTCGCACCCCCCCCCTCCCCCCCCATGGAGTTGATCTTGGCTGATTTTGGCGCCTGTTTCGAGCAGGTGGAGCCTCCCCCAAGGGACGCACGGTTGCAAACAGTCGCATGAAGCAGAGGTCTGGAGCCTTAGTGGGCCCCGGAAACAGCAGGGCCGTTTTTTCACCGGTTCCGAACAAGTGTCTCTTGAAAATGGAAACGGCAAAACAACGGCGACCGGAAACGGCAAAAAGCGACTCCAGGATCGGAACCGGAGCTGGGACCGGTACAAAAACGGCGACGGAACCGGTAAAAGAGCAGCGTCGGAACCCGCAAGGAAACGGCAAAACGGAGTTGGTGCCAAAAACCGCCTTGTCGTTTCCAGGGCCCACGAAGTCTGGAGCCCGCACCCCCCCTCCCGTCCAGTGTCAAGACGCGGAGAAAGAAAACGTCGACATTCTCGCGCGGGATCCCCCTCGCGTGGGAGCCGCGCGGGATCTCTCGAGGCAGCGCGCCCGCGCCGTCCTGTCCTCCCCTCGCCTCGAGGAGCGGCTCGCGCAGGCCAAGCGTCGGAACGACCAGGCCCGCGGGCGGGAGGCACACCTGCGGGTCCCAACAGTACACGCCACCGCCACCATCTCCAGTCCTCTCCCTCCCCCCTCTCCCCTCCTCCCTCCTCTCCCTCCACCCTCCTCTCCCTCCCCCCTCTCCAGGGAGAGGGACGGGATGAGGGAGGTGGTGGCGGTGGTGCATAACTACTGTAGACCTTTGGGCCTCGCAATGCCCACATCCACGGCCGCGCGGTCCGGGCCCTGGGGCAGCGACCCCGTCGGGGCGTTTTTGGGGGGGCTCGCGGATGCCACGCGCTGTGAAGAATCACGACGGGGGGGGGGTCGCCATTGTCGAGCTCTGGGGGCCCTCGCCGGGCCTCGGGACCGTCAGCAAAACGACTCGGGATGGCAGCAAACAATCCCCAGGACGGGTCCAGACTTCTGGTTTGTCGCGTCACGGAAAGAGCATGGCGTGGGGGTCTTAGGACGGTCAGAGGTTTCGATCTGCGGCCCTGCAGAGCTCCCGACCCTGCCCCAGGGGTGGCTCTTCCTGCCCAGGGTCAGCATCTGTTGATATTCCAGGCCCGAGATAACGGGCCCCGGAGGCCGAAATCAAGGACAAGCGCCGTGATTGAGAGCACCATTCGGCGGCGAGCGAGGGGGGGAAACGACCAGGAGAAGGCCTTCTCAGAAAGCGGTGGGACTTCTCAGAAGCCCTCGCGCCTTCTGAGACGTTTTCCGTGTCTTCGGGGAAGGCTTCGAAAACTTCTCAGAAGGCCGGGGGATTTCCAAGCCTTCTCAGAAGGCCCGCCCGGGATTTCCAAGCCTTCTGAGAAGGCCCGCCCCTCCTCATTTCCCCCCCCGTGCTCGCCGCCGAACACTGTCGTCGGAGATCCGGGATCCACTGGATCGCGCAGCGGAATCCAGACCGCGAGGGCGCGGACGTGGATAGAGCCTGTTCCTTAGACTCTAAGAAAGTTACTTGCATGGACGCGGGGGGCTGAACCCGAAGCAAGCCGCAAACGACTTGCACGTGCGGAGATCACGCAAGTTGACACGCACTCGAAGCGCAGTGTTCGTTTCGTCTGAGGAGGGGCGAGAGGGGGGGGGGGGGGCGCGCGAACGCCATGCAAGCAAATCTGCCCGAATCTAAAAACACACGCAGGCTCGTACGATTGCCGCTCGTGCTAGGCCTCCCTGCCGGAGCAGCACTCCCACAGCCGCGCGCCCGCCGTGGAGCGCCGCTGCGGGCGCCGCGCACGGCCGGCCACGAGCATGCAGGGGCTGAGGCGGCTGCGCGACGACAAGGAGGCCGCCCTCCAGGAGCCCAGGGATCGAGGCTCGAGGCTCGAGATTCTCGGGCGGTTTCGCTGGCTCTCGGCGGTGTTCCAGCCCGGGCATGCCCTCCAGCGGCTGTGCCCCGCCTTGGGGCGCGTTCTGGGGCAACCCGGGTCGTCCGGACGGCCGCCGGCGAGTCGAGCCATGGCCCCCCAAGCGCAGACATGCTCGCGTCGTGGAGAACTCACGGCGGGAGCTTTGGGGCATTTTCGGCCTCTGGGGGCCCTCGCCAGGCCCAGTGCAACCAATAAAACGGCGCGGGACCGCAGATGGGCAAAAAAGTGGAACCCTTCGATCGGCTCCCCCCTCCCCCCAGATTCACAATTGGTCCCAGGCATTCGGCAGCAGAGGCGCGAGAGGACTCAAAAAGTCGAACCCCCAGGGCCTCCACGAAGGGGTTCTACCTTTTAGTCCCCTCACCAGATGAGAATCTGGCCATTGGGAGAGGAAGGGTCAGGACTCTCGGGGGCCCCGCGCTGAAACAATTCCAGCATCGGACGTCTGGGACGGTCGGGTCTTCTGCTTGCTTAAGTAGCGTGTCTCGCCGCCAGCTCTGACCCACCACGCTTCAGCCCGACACACTACAGTGCCGTTTTAAAGACCAGTGCACTACTCCGCGTGCGGATCATGTATCAAACCTGCAAGGATTTAGTATTAAAAGCAACGATGAGTTCATGCATAAGTTTCTTCATAGACTAACGATGTATGAAGATCATATGTGTTTGAAAATCCCAGGTATTAAAAACTGCCCTGTAACCACGCCCCAGCCCCCAAGAGTCGACGTCCCGAGCTCTTCCCAGCCTCCCGCCCCGCGAGGCAGAGCGACGCGCGATCCGCTCGCAGGCACAGCGGGGACCCATGCCAAGAAGCACCCTGCCTGCCTCCAGGGTGCCCTGGGTTTTTCTCGGGTTTCGGTGGCTTTGCCGTGGAAAGCGCGACGCTCCCACGCCAGAAATCCATGGACGTCCCAGGGGTTCAGGGTTGGCGTGCCAGTGCGGAACGAAGCGAAGGAGGAGGAGGGATGAGGAGGAGGAGGAGGAGGAGGAGGAGGAGGAGGAGGAGGAGGAGGAGGAGGAGGAGGAGTCCTGCTCTTCCTCCTTTTCCCACCCCGTTTCTTGTGGAAGGCTTCTCGTGGATTGGCCTCCGCTGCCGCCTCCCGCCCCGCGAGGCAGAGCGACACGCCGCCAGCTCGCAGGCGCAGCATGGCGTGTCGCCGGGGCCGCCGCCGCGACGCGCCGAGAGCAACAGTCCCTGACCGTAGGAATCCCACCCCGCCAAGTCGTCCCTGGGACCCTGTAATGGCGAACTGCCATGCTCGCTTCTCGAGGGGGCGCCGCGGCCGCAAGCTCGGTGGGCCTGCTGCCGCGCCTGGCCCCGGGCAGTTTTTTGTCACTCCAGGGTGCTCTGCTGAAGGGTGGTGGTGTTGCACGTGCTCCAGCACCGTCGCCGTCGTCGTCGTCGTCGTCGTCGTCGTCGTCGTCGTCGTCGTCGTCGTCGTCGTCGTCGTCGTCGTCGTCATCGTGTGCTCCGGCACACACGCTCAGGATCTGCACGCTCTGCACGTGCTCCGCTCCTCGCCCGCGCGCCTCGTCCCTCCCTCCGCCCGCAGTGCCCCGCTCGGCCTCGCGGCAGCCCACGGCTGCCCCCCCCCCCCAACGCGCGGCGAGGGCTCTCGCCGCTGCGACGCCGACGCACAGTGCTGCCGAAGGCGAGGATCTCCTGTCAGACGTGATGGGCCAATTCTGCCACTACCGCTGCCACATGTGGGACGAGGGGGAAGCGAGGATGGGGAGGTCCTCCTCCTCCTCCTCCTCCTCCTCCTCCTCCGCCTCCTCCTCCTCCTCCTCCTCCTCCTCCTCCTCCTCCTCCTCCTCCTCCTCCTCCTCCTCCCCCCTATCCCACTTTTTTAATTCCGATAGTGGTGGTGGAAGATCGGCCCATCCAAGCGAGCACGGCGCGAGTATCCATCCCTCGAGGGCCCGCGCGGACCTCTCGCATCGGCGGCGCGCCTCTCCCGGAGGCGGCGGCGCGCTCGAATCGCCGCCTGGGTAGTCTCAGCGCGCTCGGGCGCGCCCTGTGGGACGGGCGCGTGCCGTGCGCTGCCTCCCTCCTTCCCCCTCCCCCTCCTCCTCCCTTCCTTCCCCTCCCCCTCCTCCCTCCCCCTCCTCCTCCCCCTCCTCCTCCTCCTCCCTCCTCCTCGCCTCCTCCGCCTCTCCACCTCCACTCCCCCTCCTCCTCCCCCTCCTCCTCCTTCCTCCTCCTCCCTCCTCCTCCTCCTCCTCCTCCTCCTCCCCCTCCTCCTCCTCCTCCTCCCCGGCCGCCGCCGAGGGATCCCGGACGTGGCGAGGACGCAGAAACGTCCGTTCCAGAGCATTCCGGAGCGCCCTCCGTCGAAGCAGAAGACACTGCAGAAGCATAAACTTTGGCGCTGCGCTCGGATTTCGTAGATCCGCGCTGGGGCCCCCCGGCGGCGCCCCTGGCGCGCTCCGTGCGCCAGGGAGGGGGGGTCCAGCGCGGATCCAAGGATTCCGTGCGGAGCGCCAAGAGTTTCTGTTCATGCAGTTTCTTCTTCTCCGAGCGTCCTGGAACGCTCTGGGAGGGCCGCGGCGACCGAGACATCCTCCAGAGCGCGGGACCGGCGACCGAGACATCTGCACCTCAGAGATTGCCCGAAATATCCTCAGTCTATGGTATCCTCGTCCTGGATTCGTCTTGAGATCCGCGCGGGCCCCCGAGAGGGTGGCAACTAAAGAAAAGTGAAGTCTTTGTTTGCGCCCGCGAGTTCGAGGCGGACTCGACGCGGAGCTGGCGTAGATTCGACGCGGATTCGACACGGGTGCGACACGGATTCGACGCGTTCGACATGGAGTCGACACGGATGCGACACGGACAATTTGGCGCGATGGGACAGATGTGGTCCCCCGAAGTTGCAACAGAAAGGCTTCGGATTGCGCACGGACCGACCAGGTCCACCGAGTAGCCCGCCAAGAAGCAGACGTGTCTTGAGGGAAATTGGTCTTGTGTTGCTTTTCTCTTCGGACGGGGTGAGAATCTGGTTCTGGGGGAAGGCCCTGGGTTCCAGGACCCATCTCCCACGGCCCCGCTTCCTTCATGCTGAGAAGTCCAGGGCAGTCTCAACACCCCAACGCGGATCGCCCCGGGGGGCGCCGCCGGAGGCGGTCTGTGCTCAACCCGAGGCCTTACCATGAGATCCGACGTCACGGGAAGCGTGCAACATCCTGAACATCGTGATCGGAGCCCTGGGCCCCAGCTCTCTGCTGCCCTCTCCGTCGGCCGCAGGTCGGTCCGTGAAGGCCCTGGGGGCCGGCCGAAAGCGCCCAGCGCGTGAGAGGGTTGCAGCGCCCAGGCTTGCATGTGCCTGTCTCGGACGGGGTTAGGACGAGGATAAGTCCGTTCCAAGGCGTTCCAGAATGCTCCCAGAGCGTTCCGGAACGGCTCCGAGAAGGGCGCCGCACCCGAGACGTCTTCCAGAGCCGAGGGATCCCAGAGATTCCCGACATCTCCCCCTCCCAAAGGTGTCCTCGCCCTGGCTTCGCCGCTCTGCCTGTGGCGTCCGTCGTGCCTCCCAGGAGCTGCGGCAGGCGGAGGAGGAGCTGGAGCAGGCGCGGTCCGAGAGCCGCGCGCGCCTGCAGCAGCTCGAGGGGCGCGTGGCGGAGGCCGCCCGCGAGTGCGAGCTGGAGGCCGAGCGGCGTCGGCAGCAGCTCGTCGCGGAGGCTCGGAGGCAGGGGCAAAAGGGAGGGATATATATATATATATATATATAATATATATATGTATATATATATGTATATATATATATATATAGGCGCAGGAGGGGGGGGGGGGGGGGGGGCAAAGGGGGAGGACAGGCTCGGAGGAGGGGCTCAGGGCCCAGGCTCAGCGGAGAGGCGCAGAGGATGGGCCCACCGGACGGGCTCGGGACACGGCCACGTTCGGCCTCCACGCATCACGGCTGCGAGAGTTGTGACCCGCTGCGAAAGCTTCCGCGAAGGCCAGTCGCGGGCGGGAGGCCCAGTGCGAACTCGAGCCGGAGGAGTGTCGACCTCCATTGTCGAGGAAGTCCTGGGCGGCAGCGCCATTTCGAAATCCAGCCAGAAGGGTGTCGAATTCCAGTTTTCGGGAAGTCCTGGGTGGGAGCGCCATTTCGAAATCGAACTCGAAAGGCTCCAGATTCTGTTTCGGAGGCAGTCCTGGGCGGGAGCGCCACGTCGAAATCGAACCAGAAAGGTTTCGACATCTAGTTTGGAGCAAGTCCTGGGCGGGACCGCCATTTCGAAATCGAGCCAGGAAGTTTCGAAATCGTTCGAAATTGTTTTTGTAGCGGAAGTGTCCAGTGAAGCCGTTGTTTCGAAATGGCCACACCGCTTGGCCTTATTAAGTTTTTGCTTAGATTTCGAAAGTGTGGTTTTCGCTTGAGCCATCCTCCAACAACAACGATCTCGACTGGATTTCGAAACTATCGGCCTCGAATTCGAAAGAGCAGTTCCGCCCGAGACTTGAACAAAACAGCCCTTGAGCAGAACGTTGTGCTGGGGTCTCGCGGCCGAGCGGGCCCCTTTGGTGTCCCCTCGTCGCGGGCGCAGCGCCTCTGACAGCGTTGTACTGGGGCCCCGTCGCCTAACGGGAGGCGCTGCATCTTGGCCGAACTTTCGCAGCGGCGAGGCATGGGGGCTCGGGGTGAAACGCCAGCCCCGGGGAACGGGGCCAGACCTCCAGGGCTCCCGCGTTGAGCAAATCTTGGCATCGCATGCCTGGGACGTCAGAAGCCCAGAGATCCGACGCTCCAACAAAACTTGGAGCGGGCGGTTTTGGGCTGTTGTGGGCGGGTCCCCCCCGAACGTGCCCCGTTCTCAGGAGAGGGGAGGATTGGGAAAGGAGTGGCAGGGCGACGCGTCCTGCACGCAGCTGAGTTCGACCCCGCCGCCAGGCGATGCTCGAAGAATGAAAAAGGCCATAAGCATAAGCTGCTGGCGCTCCGCGCGAATTTCTTGGATCCGCGCTGGGTCCCCCCCCGGCGGCGCCTCCCGGCGGCGCCTCCGACGCCGCCCCTGGCGCGCGGAGCGCGCCAGGGAGGGGGGTCCGGCGCGGATCCGAGAAATCCGCGCGGAGCGCCAACCGTTTATGCTGATGGCCCTCTTTCTTCGTCTAGATGCATCGGCGAGGCATCGCTGGTTCTGGGTCGGTGTGTCGCCCCCTGGATCAGGAGGGGAAAAAACCCACAGACATAATTAATCGTCGATTCCCCAGGAAATATGGGAAAGTATGGGAAGTGGGGGAGAAGACAAAAACCCAGAAAATATTGGGAAATATGGGGAATCCTTGAATTTGCATGTATTTATTTGTGTGTCCTGGGCCCCCTTCATGTTTCTTCGTCTAGATGTATCGGCGAGGCATCGCCGGTTCTGGGTCGGTGTGTCGCCCCCTGGAGCCGGCTCCCCCCCCCCCCGAGCGTTGCCCCCTCGAGGCGTCGGCGCGGTGCGGCACGCTGGGCGAGCAGGCGGGCGCTGCGGAGCTCGGAGAAGGGAAAGCTCGGGGGAGGAGCGCGCACCGACAGAGTTCAGGAGGGAAAGACACACACTGACACAGTGAATAGTCGACTCCCAGCGAAAACATGGGAAGTGGGGGGAAGACCCAAACCCAGAACAGATTGGAACATATGTGGGGACCCGCATCATGAAATTCAAGCAGTGGCGAAGCGTCCTGGCTCGCCTATAGCCCCACTAAGCAATGTTCTAAGAACCTCTTGTGGTTCCCACGAAATGTTCTTAGAACATTCCTGGCGGAGTCCGTCTTGGTTTAACACATCGGGTTTATGTTCTAAGAACATTGTTTTTGTCCTTAGAACATGATTGGGTTCTAAGAACATTTCGTGGTAGGACTATAGGAATGCCGGGACGGTCGGCCCCTGCTCAAGAAATCGCTGCGCCGACATTTGAAGAAGCAGAGACGGCAAAGACATAAACTCTTGGCGCTCCGTGCAGATTTCTTGGATCCGCGCTGGGCCCCCCCCCCCCGGCGGCGCCTCCAGCGCCGCCCCTCCAGGCCCTGGCGCTCTCCGCGCCAGGGAGGGGGTCCGGCGCAGATCCAAGAAACAGCGCGGATCACCAGACGTTTAGAGTTTGTGCCGTGTTGTCTTCCTCCAGACATTGGCGCGTAAGCTGTCCGCGCAAGCTCGCACGCAAGCGCCCTCGTTCCCAATGTGGCGTGCCGCGCTGGCGGCCCGCATAAGCCGCCGCGTAAGGTCGCTGCGTCATCTCGCGTAGGATCCTTTCTTGATCGTCGCTCACCTGCTTTTCGTGAGGCTGCCCTTGATTTCTTCGCTCCGCGGGCTGCGCGGTACCTTCCCGCCGCCGCCAAAGAAGCTCCTGCGTTCAGCGTGCTCTGGGCTTCCTCCCCGGGTGCATCTCCAGGGCAGGTCTTTAGGCCCGCAAAGTGTCGGCATGACCTTCCCTGTGGTCCGACGTTGCCACAAAAAAGGCAGTTAAAAAAAACTCATCACCAGAGACCCAGACCCTATCTTTCTGCTGCATGTTTCGAGCCCGATCGATCTGTGAGGATACCGGGGACCGAAACTGGGCGAAAACGCCCGTTGTGAAAAAATGCAGCGCCAAGATCTCAGGGTTTCAAGGCTCTTGTATCCTTGTCGTGCGTCCTCATTATACGGGTTGCCTGTAGCCATCGTGCCACTACCCTTGCCTCGTTGTCACCCTCGTGGGCCTCCTAATTATGGGAGGCGCCCGTCGCCGCGCGGCTGGCTGGAGCCGTTCTTTTTTTATTTTACGGGACAGCGGCCGCCAGCGGCCCCGCGCCCCCCCCCCCCCCCGATGACGTCACGTTTCGCGCCGGCGGCGTCCGGGAATGCCTAGAGATGACCGGTCTAAGTAGGAGCAGCATGTAGGGGGCGATTTGCACCACAGCGCCTGTGTACAGCACAGTGCTCGCGTGCAACACAGCGCGCGTGTACACCACAACACCAGTTTACACCGCAGCAGCCGTGTGCAAAGCAGTGCCTGTGCACACCACAGTGCTTGCGTGCACCACAGCGCCTGTGTATACCACAGCGAATGTGTACACCGCAGCAACCATGTGCAAAACTGCGCCGGTGTACACCAAAATGCTTCGCAACGCCTGTGCACACCACAGCGCCTGTACACCACAGCATCGGCCTGGGCGATTTCTCAATCGAGTGCGTGATATCGCAGCAGTGGCTCCGCCACGGGTGCTTGCAGCTGTCTTGCGTTGTGTTTTCAATGGCTGGACTACTTCACGGCGTTTTCAAGGCCGTGGCGGGTGTATTTTCGGCTGCAGGGGGCGCGACGACAGTATCGAGCATTACGCCATATGTGCGTCGTTTCACCGTCTGTGCTCGAAACACCTGCATCCTGAGGCGCCTCCGGCCCTGGAGCGACTGGCTGATTTTCTATGCGTGAGTCCATGTGTGGGTTCTCTGCAAGCGCACCTCCGCTCGGCCGGCGGTGTCGCTAAAGCAGCGACGCTGCGTGCCATTGGCGTCTATGCCATGTACAGGTTGCACGGCGCTGCTACCCATGGCAGGGCTCTCCGCGCCGATTTCGATGGCATATTCGGCGAATTCGTTCAGGAGGGAATGCGTGGTTCCTCGCGGGCTGTGTCGCTAGTGCTTGCGGCGCGCAAGCGGCCTCGAGGTTAGTCGTTCGTCCCTCTCCCCCTCCCTCTGCTGGTGTCGTTGTCGTCCTCGGCGTCCTCGTCGTCGTCTCTCGCTCTCTCCCCCTCTCCCCCAGGGCCTGGTCAGCCCATTTGTCTCACGCTTCACTGCACTTAAATCGGCACTGTCAGCATTTCTGCTTTCGCTCGGCCTGGGGGCCGATAGCTTCACAGCTTCTCTGAGACCTTGGGATGGTTTTCCTTCGTCCTCTTCTCCTCTCTTGTCTCATGTTGTGTTGGATTTTCTGGTTCGGCCGACTAGGCCATTCAGCAAGGGGACGGCCGCACAACGCCTCGGCAGGCCAGGGGAAGATACGCCGCAAGGCAAGTTCGTATCATTGGCTAGCTTGCCTCTCTCCCTCCTCTTCTTCGTCCTCCTCCTCCTCCTCCTCCTCCTCCTCCTCCTCCTCCTCCTCCTCCTCCTCCTCCTCCCTGTAGGCGGTGTCGTTTACCCGGCCAGCCCCTTCCAGGCTCTGCCGCTTTTTTTTTTATTTTTTTTTTTTATATTTTTTTATTTTTTTTTTTTATAGTTTCTTTTTTTTTTTTTTTTTTGTATTTTTTTTTATTATTTTTTTTTTTATTTTTATTTTTTTATTTTTTTTATTTAGTTTTTTTTTCTTTTTTTTTTTTTTTTTATTTTTTTTTCCTTTTTTTTTATTTCTATTTTTATTTTTCTTTTTTTTTATTCTTTTTTTTTATAGTGTGCTACAGTGCGGTTCGAGCCCGTGTCCACGCTTTTTGCCAGGGGGCGGCAGCGGTTCTTTCATGGGTGCAGTCATAGCCCCCATGAGGGGAAGCGGATTCGATATTCAACGTATTTTTCAGAGCAGCGCCGCAGACGGCGGACAATCATCGTTTTTTCTATAGCGCGTCTGTTGTGTGCAAACGGTGATCGGTTACCGACGCCATTTGGCTCAAAAACTGTTCGCGTATGCGCGAGTACGAAACTCGCGGGAGTGATCGCAGATGGGAGGGAAAGAATAGGGCGCTCTTTTCCTCCACGCTCGGATGCTTGAGCCAACGGTTACGGACACGATAGCTTGCACCGCGAACGCCGCGATGCACAATCCCATGATGTGGGATAGCTCATGTCCGCACGCTGCTACACAATGCTATGCACTAACTTGCATCAGGCTTGCTACCTTCACTTTCCTAGGCTATGTAGTTCACCACGCCTCCTCAGAGCGCGGCGCGGGACAGTCGCCAAGCACTGCCTGCTCTCACTACACTAGCCTGAACCCTGGGCGCGGGGCGCCTTCCGCTGCCCAGGCCACGGCCTCAAAAGCCTCATCGGTTGGAGCGGCACGGATGCTCACCTCCACCGGATCGCCACGCCTCCGAGGAAGACCTCCGAAGGCTCATCCATCGCACCGCGATGGGGTCATCTGCAGCCTCGCGTGCGTACTGCTTCCCATTCGCCTCCTCGAGGCTCATCCGCTGTCGCGGCCTGGAGCCGCAGACGCGGGTGCTGTCGCGGGAGTTCTGCTGACCAGCGACCCAGGCGCGGGGCTGACCGCAGCCTAGGTGACAGCCACATCAGCCATGGCTGTGTTCAGGCACGTAAGGTTCACGATGCCCTGTATCGTCGCTTCTTGCTCCTACGCTCGTCCTCCTCCTCCTCGTCACGCCGCCGCAGGCGGCCGCGGGCTTCCACTTGCTCCTGGACCTTGCGCGGTCGGCGCGCCCAGTCCCAGAGGCGCACCAGCCCCCAGGTCAGAAGAGCGACGAGCATATAGTTGATGAGCTTGGAGTCCTCGCACTGCGGCTTCACCGCGCACGTCAGCTCCTCCTGCGCCTCCTGGGCGGCCTGCGTTGCAGGGGCCGCTCCCAGGGCCACCAACACCGCCAGGAACCGGCGGCACGTAGGCTTTGCCAGGGGGAGCAGTTTCATGAGCTCCTGGTGCCTCTTCGGCTCCAATGCCTTCGTTCCCAGGTCGGCGATGTTGGTCTCGCCGGGGACCTTCTTGAGGATGATCTGCTTCTCCCGGACGGCGTCCTGGACCCAGAGCCATCGCGTCGCGATATGGCGGGTCTTCCCCACGCCGCTCCTCGAGCTGATGCCGATGGCGGCGCTGGCGTCGCTGCCGACGGTCACGGACCATGCCGCTCCGGCACCGCGCAGATCCGCGATCTCCTTGAAGAGGCTCTGGGTCATGATACCCCTGGCCGCACCGTCGACGATGCCGTAAAGCTCGGCCTCCGCACTGGAGAGGGCACGGACCTGGTCAGTCACGACCCAGGACTCGATCAAATGCGAGCCCACGAACTCGCAACCTGCGTGGGTCGAGTACCGGTCTGGCTCCTCGGCCCAGTTGCTGTCGACCGGGATCCAAGAGCCACCTGCCTCCGGCTCGTGCTTGAAGACGAGCGCCAAGAACGGGCAGCCTGCGAGGTACCGCGCGCAGCGGTCCAGCCTTGCATTGCCTAGCCGGCGAGGCGTGGACATCTGCTCGCCCAGTTCCTTGGCCGAGTACTGGATGTCGAAGCGCCCGGACGACACGTACAGCACGCGACCGGTGTCGCTACGATACTTGGTCTGCGACTCGCCGTCGAGCTCGTCGAGGATCGCCGGATCGTCCCTGCCGATGTGCTTGCTGCATGGGCTCCCTTGGGGCTTAGCTTTGAGCTTGCCCGTGCTTTCCAAGAGCATCGTAACGTGTTTCGGGTCCTCGTTCCACTCGTAGCCGAATCCCGGCACGTAGCAGATGTAGCGCTTGAGGTAACGGCCCATCAGGCTGCAACCAGGTCCGACGCGAGGGAGGACCTTGATGTTGCACAGCCGGCTGATCATGGCGTCAAGATGGTCGATGCCCTCGCTCTCCGCCTCAGCTATGATGTCGTCGCCCCACAAACCGGCCAAAGAGTCGTACTGCCTCGAGTAGAAGATCTGGCGGCTGGTTTTCAAAACCTGGTAGCCGCACTGGTCGAAGACCTTCACCATAAACTCGAGGAACAGCTGCGACGCACGGCGCGTGCCATACATCGCCTTCAGCATCTGCCACACCATCCCCGGGACCTCCTCGCCCCTAGGCGGGATCACCGTGATCGGCTCGTCCAGCGGCAAGTCGGCGTGCCAGAATGCTGTGACGATGTCGTAGAGCCCCAGCACCCTGGTCCACTCGTTGGAGCCAGGACGTCTTATTGAGGCAGCTCGTGAGACGATCAACTTGATGAACTTCAGTGGGGGCGTCGCCGTGTACGTGTCCAGCCGGTCGTACATGTTGAACTCCATGGCCACGCACCTCGACCGGACGGTGGTCTCACCGTCCTGCACGCGCTTCTCGTCGAGCCACATGCTGCGCACCTTCTTGCCCCTAGCGTCCTTCATTGGCACGCGCTCGTAGAGGCACCTGTCCAGCATGTTCTGGCGATCCCGTGCGCGGCCCGCGCGCACGAGCTCGGGGTCGAGCACCTCGCCGGTCTTGTGGTCCTTGACGTCCTGCGTGCCGATGTCTGGCGTCGCCACGTAGGCCACCGGCGTTACGATGCTCCTGGCCTCCGCAAAGGACGGCTGGCCGCACACATGCAGAGCGCCGATTACGCGCCTCCTCGAAGACGCGGGCCCGCTGGCATCAGCGCCACCACTCTCGAAGAGCTCGACCTTCTCCTGGAAGCTCAGGTCCTCCCGCTCGCGCTTCGCCGCGATGCTCGCAGCCTCCATCTCTGCGTCCACGGCGGGGTCACAGGCTGCCGGGGCCAGCCCTGGTGGAGCGGCAGGGGCCGCATCCTCCGCCGGAGCTGCCATGTCGGCGTCTGGAGCGGCTCCGGCAGGTGCGGGGAGCCCCGGGGGGGCTTCGACTTGAGGGCCGGATGCCGCCGGCTGCGGCGCCTCTGCGGAGGCCGCCGGCGCTGCGGCACTACTTTTCTTTTTTTTTTTTTTTTTGTTTTTTTTTTTTTGTTTTTTTTTTTTTTTTTTTTTTTCTGTTTGTTTTTTTTGTTTTTGGTTTTTTGTTTTTGTTTGTTTTTTTGTTTTTTATTTTTCTTGATTGCTAGTGCCTCATCCTCCTTCCCCCAGATCGCCAAGAAACGAGCCTTGCAGGTGTCGCTGTGTCCCGTCGTGCGCCCCGTGCAGCCGGGGCACTCGGGAGTGAGGCCGTACTTGTCGAGGTAAGCCTTCGTGATGTAGCGCTTCGGCCGGACGGCCGGGGTCTGGGCGTCCAGGCGCGGAAGCCACGGAGTGCAGAGCACCTTATCCAGCATCTTCTTGTTCCACCTCTTGCCTATAGCCTTGCGGCGGACAGATCTGGCTAGGCGCACTTCGTTTGCAGAGCGGCGGGTTGGGGCGGGAGCGGGGGGGGGGGGTGGAGGGGGGGGGGGGGAGGGAGGACGGGGTGAGGTCCGTGGGCGCGGGCGCCGGGGGGGTGGTGGCGACCGGGGGCTGTGCGGGGGGGAGGGGGGTCGGGGGGGGCGGCTAAGGGGGGGGGGGGAGGGAGGGGGGTGTGTGCGGGGGGGGGGCCCCAACACGATGATGTGCTCGTCGGTCTTCCAGCTCTTGCCCAACCAGATGCACGTGGTCCAGCGCTCGTCCAAGGACGAAAGACGGGAGGCATCGGGGGTCCGGTACCACAGGCACTCCCCGAAGAGGGCAATCTTGCCGGTGTATGGCCGGCCCTTCAACCTCTCGTAGCCCGTCTGGCCGTCCGCGCGCACACGGTACATGCATATGCACCAGCCGCAGTGCCGCACAAGCCAGGGCACCAGCGGGTGACCAGTGTGCAGCTCGACCTTCGCCACGTCCATCAGGTACAGGACGATGGTCCTCAGCAGGTTCTTCACCTCCTTGTTCATGTTCTCGACGCCGCCCATGGACTCAGGCGAGTACCGGGGCTTCATCTCCAAGACTGTGGGATCCGCACGCCCGATGCGGATCGCCTCCGCCAGGGCCTTGATGGCGGGCTCGCCGTCGACCCTCAAAATGATGGCCTTCCTACCCCAGTACCCGAGGTACTCAGTGACGCTGCGGATCGCGTACTCGATGGGGCCCTTCTCGTCCACCACCAGCGCCAACACCATCCCGAGCTCCTGGTCGTATACGGTCAGGATCGTCATCATGTCGAACGGGGGGTCGGTCACGAACGTGTAGTCCATCATCACAATCGGCTTCAAAGGCATCGTAACGGGCATGCGCGTCCGATGGTGAGGATCGTCAGGGGCCGCAGCCCGTGTGCAGTAGCTGCACCATGATCTAAACGGGATGTGGGTCAAGTAGTGCTCCTCCTTCTCGTGATCCGAGGGGCCGATGGGGACCTTCACGGATCGGTGAGGCCTCGCCTCATCAGAGGCATCCAGGGGGGCTGGAATGCGTCGTAACGCCTCCCTGGGGGCCGCCCGGGCCTCTACAGGTGCCGCGTCCGCCGCCGCGGGGCCTACCGCAGGCGCGGGCTGCACCTCCTCCGCAGTCGCGGGCTCAGCCGCAGACGCGGGCTCTCCTACCTCGATGGCCGTTGGGACGCGCGCTGCACGGATCCCTCGGGCCTGCCGCCGAAGCCTCAACCACGGCACGTCCGACTGCATGACGAGGTCGACGCAGCCTCCACTGGCAGTGTGGAGCATCTCACGCTCCGGGGCGATCACGACAGTCGCCCCTCCGCGCCGCAGCGCGGAGGCCGAGAGGATCAGGCAGTTCACGTTCGTCACGTTCCACGTGATAGCCATCTCCTCCCCGTTGTCCAACACGTAGGTGATGTTCTTGGTGCCGTAGTTCTTGATGGGCTCGCTCGTGGCACTCACCATGGGACGAAGATCCCTACGAGGAGGCAGCATGGGAACATCAGGTGCATAATCAGCAGGGCATGCCACGACCCCCGACCCGGAGTCCAGCAGGGCGAGCTCGACACCACCATGTCCCACCGCAGCAATCATGCCAGCAGGCTGGATCATGTTGACCGTCAATGGATCGTCCACGGCTCGTCCGGAGACGAGCTGGATGCTGCGCCGGAGCCCTGAGGAAGAACTGCCGGGGTTCCGGGTAGAACCGGCGGCACGGGGCCTAGACCCATGACGACGGTGCCTGGGGGGTGAATGGAGTGGATGCCGTGCGCTGGAGGCGCTCCCCCCTGGCCCGGGTACCACATGGGCTGGAAGAGCGCCGGGTACGCCGCGTTCATCGGCATCGGCACGCCCGGCGCGGGCAGGGCCAGCTGCGTGCTGGTGCTGCTGCTTCCTAATGCCCCTGCTGCTGCTCCTCCTCCTGCTCCTCCTCCTCGGGCCTCCTCTGTCACGCTGCGGGCTCCTGCTCCTGGCAGTGGCTTGCCGTTCGCGTCCACCTTCCCGGCCTTGATGTCGGCCTTGAGCTTCCTGCACTCGTTCTTGAAGTGGTTGGGTTTCCCGCAGTAGTGGCAGTCCTTGCCCGAGGCGGGGTTGTGGGTGTCTTTGGTCTTGGCTTTGCCCTTGGAGTCCTTTCCTTTCCATTTGGAGTCCTTCCCCTTGCCCTTGGAGGTCTTGCCTTTGCCGTCCTTGACGGCTCCGATCAGCATGGGGTCGTCGACGTCCTGGGCCCACGTCCGCTTGGCCACGGCGAAGTTCAAGACCTCCGCCCGCAGCCTCTGGAACGTGTCCAGACGAGCGGCGTTGAGCAGGAGGTGATCCCGGACCTTCGTGTTCTGCATGCCGCCCACCAACGTCGAGGTCTTGACGTCCTCGTCCAGCACCTTCCCGCTCTGATTCTCGTGACGCCGGACGTCCCGCTCGAAGCTCTCGATCTCCTTCGCGAGGTCGCCGTTCGGGTCCTTGCCGAACTCGCGGCGCAGGAGTGCGTGCAGCACTGCGCCATGGCGGACTCGCACGTCTGGTTCGTACTCCCAGCATAGCCGCCGCCAGGCCTCTGCGCCGTTGCCCTCCTCCACGTTGTGCAGGAGAAGGTGAGCGTCGTCCGTCGTCGTCATCACCAGCATGTAATACAGCTGGCGGCTCAAGGCGGCCGTGGCCTCGTCGAGATCTTGACCTTCCACGACATTGGCTCCCATCGCCTCCACGCGCGTGAAGAGCTCCGCCATGTTGGCATGCGCGGCGCAGGCGAAGGCATGGAAGACGAAACGGAACTCCCGCCACGCCTCGCGGCGCCCTGAGAAGCTCGCCGGCTTCCCCAGGGTCCGCGTGTCCACGGTCGCGCCGCCAAGGCGCTCCAGTAGCGGCTGCTGCGGTGCCGCCGCGGGCGCGGCACGAAGCTGCGCGAGCTCGGCCTGCGCCGCCTGCAGGCCTTGCTCCGCGGCCTGCCCGCGCTGCTGCTGCCGCTGGAGCTCCTGCACCAGTTCCTGCTGCCGCGCCTCCATGGCCTGCAGCCGCTGGGCCAACTCCTCCATCGTCCCCGCCGGAACGACGCGCGCGGGCGCCGACGGAGCGCCCGCCGCGCTTGCTGGGCATGCACTGCCGCAGACCGCGGGGCTACCGCAGGTCGCGGGTCCCAACCAGGCGCGGGGCTAACCGCTGCCTAGTGGGCTTCCCAGGCGCGGGGCTACCCGCTGCCTAGGGGGAGCCGCGGATTCAAACCGCAGGCTCCGCTACCATGCGCGAGTACGAAACTCGCGGGAGTGATCGCAGATGGGAGGGAAAGAATAGGGCGCTCTTTTCCTCCACGCTCGGATGCTTGAGCCAACGGTTACGGACACGATAGCTTGCACCGCGAACGCCGCGATGCACAATCCCATGATGTGGGATAGCTCATGTCCGCACGCTGCTACACAATGCTATGCACTAACTTGCATCAGGCTTGCTACCTTCACTTTCCTAGGCTATGTAGTTCACCAGCGTAGCAGGAAAACAAATCCGCGTGAAACGCAGCGCTGGTGTACACCACAGCGCCTGCGTGCACAGGACAGGTAGAAGGAGCATGTAGGTGAGGATCTGCTGCGGACAGCTAAGCATCACGCAAGGGAAGTGCTGAGCATATAATGCGATGTCATTCCCCCCTCCCTCCTCCTCCTCCACCTCCACCTCCTCCTCCTCCCTCCGTCGTGCGGGTCGGCGAAGCAGCGCACGTACGCATCTCAGCGTGCACCTCAAAGTGGTCTATTGAATCAGTCCACTGGGTTCTCAGGCGGCCAATTCTGCGGGAGCCGTCTGGACGCAGATGGGAGGAGTTAGGATGATGCGGGAGGACTCGGGAGGACTCGTAGATTCCAGCGGCGTTTTTTTTCCGTAAGGATTCTTATCCAAATCTGATTGTACACAAATTCTTTGTTGTGTAATCCACAGGCGCTCCATGTTGTCACAAGGATTCCTTCTACCATACAATATACAACAATGGTATTCTGTTGCTCACGGTTGCTGTGGTCCCCAAAGGCGCCGTGGTGCACACAGGCGCTATGATGCACGCAGGCGCTGTGGTGTACACTGGTGCTGTGTTGCACGCGGCTGCTATGGTGTACGCAGGCGTTGTGGTTTTCTTTGTGTTTTTTAGTTTATTTTTTTGTTTTATGTTTTCTGTTTTTCTTTTTGTGGTGTACACAAGCGCCGTAGTGCACGCGAGCACTGTGGTGCACACTGGCGCTGTGTTGCACGCGGCTGCTCTGGTGCACACAGGCGCAATGGTGCAAGCAGGCACTGTGGTGTACACAGGAGCTGCGATCGCCGCCCACGTGCTGCTGCTGCCCGTCCTCGGTCATTCCTAGCATTCCCAGACGCCGCCGCCGCGAAACGTATCGTCATCGCCCCCCAACCCCCCCCCCTCCGCCCGTGTGACGCCCGTCATCGCCCCAGAGTGACAAGTCGGGCTCCTGCGCATCGAAGTTCTGACTGGGATGCACCCTGGGAGAGGTCCAGGGGGGGGAGCACGGCCGGACCGAGGCATCGGGTCGAGGTCGGCCCGGACAGGGCACCCTGATGTTCCTCGTGCTCGTGGGGTGCTCTTGTGCATCCTGGGGGAGGCTACCTTCGGATGCTCCCCAGATTGGCCAGCGGAGGTTCTCATGTTCTTGAAGGATGCTGTTCTGTCCTGGGTCCTGCTGTAGCGGTATCGTCATCTTCTCTCGGCGGCGAGCCAGGGTGGAGGTGAGGAGGGGCGGGCCCTCTCAGAAGGTTGTCCCCCCGGCCTCTTGAGAAGCTTTCGAAGCCTTCCCCGAAGGCACGGAAAACGCTTCAGAAGGCCAGAGGGCTTCTGCGAAGCCCCGCCGCCTTTTGAGAAGGCCTTCTGCTCCTCGCTCCCCCCCCTCGCTCGCCACCGATTTTTTGCGGGCCCGACAGAGCGGAGAAGAACCAGCGGCACACGATGAGACCTCGGCGTCGCACGTTTGCTCACCGCGGGCATGCTCGCCCAGCCTCCGGCCCCGGGAGCGCCACAGATCGATCCGGCTCAAACTTGCCGCAGGGAGGAACGGTCCAGGGCTCCAGCCGTGACCAGCAGAGCGAACTGGATCCTGAGAGAGAGACGGGCCGTGCGGAGCTCTTGCGCCGCCTGCGGCCCTCGGGGGCCTTCCACGAGCCCCAGGGCCGTCCCCCCCAAAGCGGCTCGGGATGGAGATCCCGTCCTGGAGGCAGCGGTCGTGGTCCGGTGGCGAACGAACAGGGCACATCCATGCCCATATGGGGGGGCGGGCGGGGCTAACTTTCTGGGCGCGTGTTGTTGCATGGGGTTCGCCACCGGGTACCTGTACAAGGCGTTCCTTTGCAAGCACGTCGTTTTCGGCACCGGCTGATCCCGAGGCTTTGCCTCCTCCCGGCCTCGCCGTGAGGCTGCGCTCATTCCCTTCCCCCCCCCCTTTCTTAATTCAAGCTTCGCGCGGCCCGCTTAGCTTCGACCACAAGAGGTGCGCTCTCGACCCGCGAATGAAAACAAATGTTGTTGCATGGGGCTCCCCGCTCGATCGGAAGCCTCCCCAGGGGTCCGACAACCCGCACCCATGCCCATACCCACAGCCCGGCCTCACCCCTCCGACCTGCCTGTGGGTATGGGTGTGCGCTGGTCGTGCCTCAGTCCGGCGCCTGCCTGTCTCAGGGCCCGCGCCCCGCCTGGCAAGGACATTTTGGGAGGCCCGCGCGGGGGTCCTGGATCGGCGCGCGGCCCCCCCTGCCTGGCGCGCGGAGCGCGCCAGGTGGTCGCCAGAGGCGCCGCCTGGGGTGGTCGGGTCCAGCGACGATCCACGAGATCCGCACGGGTCTCCGACAGCTTATGTTTGCACGTCTGGTTTAGGACGCAGCTCCTGGGAGGTTGACTTCGGCATCGGCGCTGGCACGTCCATGGCTGAAAACTGGCCCAGTCCGTCGTCACCCCGCTGAGTCCGGCGCAATTCCGCTCAGTCCGCGCGAATTCGGCTTGTCACAGGCTGCATCTAGCCTGAATCTGCCAAATTTGCTGAATCGCCGCTCAATCTGGCCGGATCTAGCCCTTAATCTCGGCCACGCGGAGAGGGGGAGTTGGAATGACCCCTGCTCCTCAAAGGGCGCGGGCCTTGCCTGTAGATGGAAGGCCCGCGCCTTCTAAGAAGCCGCCTCCTTCTGAGAAGCCTTCCCCCCTCCCCCATACCTCGAGTAGAGGATCGACTACAGAATTGATTTACACCGGGATTCATTGTTCTCGTTGGATCGACGGAAAATTCATAGACTGCCCGTAGATCTACGAAACTTTTACGTACTGTGGTAGAATATTCGACGTGAACATCAATTTGGGGGTGTTCTGGAGTCGATCCCTTGCTCGAATACCACCATGTGCGCGCCGGCAATCATCGTGCTCACGAAGGCCCCCCAGGAGTTGCCTCCCAATTGTTGCTGCTCCCCTCTTTAGGAGCGGAGGGCTCAGACGGTGCGGCTGGCCAGGGCGGAGCTGGAGGTCTTCGTCGCCACGCTGGAGGCGGAGCGGAAGGCCCCGGTCGGACGAGAGGGGGCGTTGGGAAAAACGGCTGGACCGAGCCATGAGATCGAGGTCGGTTCGGGGAGGGGTGCCCGAATGGTCTTCGTCGTGTGTTGGACGTTCCAATGCATCCTAAGGGGAGGGTGCCCTCTTAGATTCTGCCTGTTTTGGCCGACGGATGGCCTCACGTTCGAGCACCAAGACGGTACCGAAACTGGAGGGTTTTCACGCGTCGGGCCCTGGGAGGCCAGACTCGTTCGACACTGCTTCGAGAAGTACGCTTCTGGGCGTTAGAAATGATTTCTGGGATGTGGCCCTGAAGTGCGATGGGGGGCAACAGAACGTTAGCGGGCGCGTCAGGCGGTCAGGGGGGGTCGCGTCGAGCCGCAAGCGCCCATTAACATCGCCGGCAGGGGCCCGGCGACCCGGCCCGCCCAGGACCGTGCGGTGTCGCGATCGGGGGCCATCGCCCATGTTCAGGAGGGGAAAAAACACAAAGACACAATTAATCGGCGATTCCCAGAAAATATGGGAAAATATGGGAAGTGGGGGGGAAGACAGAAACCCAGAAAATATGGGAAAATATGGGGGACATTTTTATTTGTGTGTATTTATTTGTGTGTTCCAGTTCCCCTTCACATGTGTATCGCCGATTCCGGCTCGATGGTTCCCCTCCTGGGCCGGCTCTCCCCGCAGGCTCCTCTTCGGAGTGAGAGGGATGGAGCAATGAGCGCCCCCCGGCGCCCCAGGGGCGCCGATAGTTCTGGCCAGCGCGAGCCGATTCGCCAACGGCGCTCCCGTTTGCGATCGCCCCCCGTTGTCTTACGTCGGCATGTCCCCATCTACAGGAGGAATATTCGAAAATAGTCCAGCAATCATCAGGGGACGATTGTTTGACATTTGTTGAACATGTTTTCACTATTTTGATTTTTTCGTCAAAGCCCGCCGGTAGGACGACACGCCCGACCTAACCGTTGTCGCCCAGCCCGCACAGGCGGAGCTGGCGCGCGCCGACGAGAGCGTGGATCGGCGCAGACAGTCGCGCAAGGGCGCCGCCATCGAGCGCCCGAGCGGCATCAGCGGCCGCTTCTACCTGGCCCTTCGACCCCAGGTTTACGACAGGTGAGCAACGCGGAAGCGCGGGGTCGATTGCGCGGGCGCGCGCGCGTAAGTTTCCCGCGTGAGACCGCGCGCGAGCGCTTTCTCCTCCACGCGGTGTTCCACGCTGGCGGCCCGCGTGGGCCACCGCGGAGGGTCGCTGTGGTTCCTCGCGGCAGACCCGTTCATGTTCGCCGCTCAGGTGGGAGGTCATGCACTACCTCTGCGCCGCGCTGTGCCTCGAGGCGGACATGTTCCAAGTGCTCGAGGAGTCCGTGGTGCCCGCGGACACCCGCATGGACCAGCTGGTGGAGACCCGCGGCGAGCCGCTGCCGCCGTGCAGGGAGCGGATGAGCTCCTTCGTGCGCGCGCTGCCGGAGAGCCGCCGCGACCCGCGGCCTCCCTCTGTGGACGAGCCGCCCCCGCAGGACGCGGACGAGGCCGCCGGCGCCTGCGCGCGCCAGGGCCCGCCTCCGGAGCACAGCCTGGTGCGCCTGGTGGTCGAGCTCACCCTGCCTGGAGACGAAGGCGAGCAGGAGGTGACCTCGGCCACACGCAAGGGTGGCCCGCCGTGGAAGTGACCTCTGGTGCGGGCACGCCGGGGCCCACGGGTTGCTGGGAGCGGCGCCATATGGCAGCGGCCCGTGCGCTCGGGTTGTCGGTCTCCCCGCGACCCGCGAGCGCCGCGCACCAGAAGTCACTTTGTCGCCGGGGATCACTCCTCGCGTGCAGCTGACAGGTGGTGGACAGGTTCGTGGGGATGGTGCGCGACGGGGGGTCCCTGCTCGAGGACGTGGCGGTCGTCGGCGTGTGCGCACTGCGCGGCCGCCCCACCTTCCGCGGCCTGCCAGGCAGCGCCGCGTGGCCGGCCAGCCAGGCGAGGCTGGCGTTCACGAAGGCCTGCGACGTGTCGGGCCGCCACTGCGTGGTGACGGGCTACTGCACCGACAGCCCCCTGGCGCTGAAGCTCCTCGCGGCCGAGCACGGGAGCGAGGAGGTCTTCGTGCTGTGCCTGGGCGAGCTCGAGCTGCGCCGCCTGCTGGGCGCGCCCCAGGGCTCCCCCGTGGAGCTGCAGGGCGCCGCCGGGCTCGAGCTGCTGGGCAGGCTGAGCATCGTCGAGTGCCTGGGGGGCAGGCCCGTGCTCGTCGCCACGTTCCCCGTCGACGCGCCCGCCACGGTGCTCAACGCCGCGCCCTCGCCGGCCCCCACGCCGGCGGGCGCGCCGGCGCTGGAGGCGGCAGGGCAGGCTGCCCCTGCCCCCCCTGGCGGCGAGCTCCAGGGCGCCATCGCCCCCGTCGCCCTGGAGATGCAGGGCTCGGAGCCGCCGGCCGCCGTGCGCCCCGCGCAGGCTCCCTGCGCCCGCCGGGGCCGAGCGCCGAGGGACACCGGGAGGTTGTCGTTCGAGGACGTGCTCGAGTTCGAGGAGCGCTTCTTCGTCCTGAGCGTTTCGGAGGAGGAGTCCACGGGTGCGCTGCACGTGCGGCTCCAGGAGTCGGGCACCTGCGCGGCGCTCGACGCGCTGCTGCCCGGTCGCCGCCATGAGCGGCAGGAGAGGCCGGCGAGGCAGCTGCGGATTTTCGCCCAATCTCACGACTTCAGAGACCTCGTGCTCTTCCTGGCCATAGAGGACATCGCTGTGCCCCACGGGCTGATGGTCCGCGTCGCACGTGGAGGCGCAGCGGGCTGGGAGCCCTCGACGTGGCGCGACCCGGGGCAGCGGGTGTACTGGCTGGGGCGCGAGGGGGGGCCCGTCTTCGGCGCCGGGGACGACGGCGCCGGCGCCGACGTCCACGTCGCCGTGGCGCCCCCAGAGCACCGCAGGTTTAGATCGGGCATGTCCCTCTACTGGAAAAATTCTCAAACATAGTTTTAAAAGTCAGCAGAAATAGAACGTGAAATAGTATGGGGACGATGTTTCCTCAACTTCTGGCTATTCTTGAATATTCTTCCGTTGTTTCAAAATGCTTTCTTCCAAAACCCGGCGGTTGGAGGACAGGCCCGACCTGACTGCAGGTGGCTCCTCGACTTCGCGCGCTCGGAGACCTCGTATGGCGAGGCGCAGCACGCCAGCGCGTCCGCCCGCTGCCTGCTGCAGCCCCGCTACGGCGCGGAGGGCACGCGCGAGGGCATCGTGCTGCGCGCCGGCGCCGCGGGCGGCCACGCGGCCCGGGACGCGGAGGTGCTGAAGGCCTCCGCGGCCCAGTGGAGGGCCTCGGCGGAGCAGCCGAGCGGCCGCCTGCTGCTGCGGCGTGGGCGGAGGTTGCGGGCCCCCGACGGCGGCTCCGTGCTCTGCGTGCTGCTGATCTGCGAGCAGGCCGAGCCACACCTGCACTTCACCGTGGGGGCCTACCAGGCCTCGAGGAGCCACAGAAGCTGGGCCGTGCACCTCGAAGGAGAAGGAGCGCCATGAACATGAGCTTTCGGCGTTCCGCCCGGATTGTTTGGATCCGCGCTGCCCCCCCCCCCAGGCGGCGCTTCCAGCGCCGCCCCTGGCGCGCTCCGCGCGCGTCAGTGAGGGGGGCCCAGCGCGGATCCAAGGAGAGGAATCCGCGCGGAGCGCCAAAAGTTTAGGTTTATGCAGTTTTTTCTTCCACACAAGCTGAGCCATGCATCGGGGGCGGCCAAAAGGAGGGTGACGACTGGGAGGGGGAGATCATGGTCTGGGCCATGACGTCTCCCCGGAGTTCGTGGCCCCGTCCCTGGCCCCCCCCTCGTCCGCGCACATGGATCGGGCCATGATTTGCGAATCCCCATCTGACGCTCCCCTCTTGGAAGCCCCCGAATGCACCTTCAGTGGTCCGCGTGTACTTCCTGGATCGGCGCTGGACCCCTCTGGCGGCGCTTCTGGCGCCGCCACAGGCGCGCTCCGCGCGCCAGCTGGGGGGGGTCCAACGGCATCCTTGCTGACCTCCGAAAGTTCATGGCTCATCATGTTTGTTTTGTCCGAACTATGCCCTCTGGCTGGGTCCTCGTTTTGAATACGGTGGGGGCGTTGGTGAAGGAATGCGCCCAGGATGCTGCAGACCCTGGAGGAGTCCTTCTCTGATGAGGGCGGCGGTGATATCCATGGCCAAGCCTCGATTGGAGTTCCACCGGCCTCCAGACCCTGGATTCCTCATCATCCAATGTTTCCTTATCCAACACCTTCACCGTAGAGCACAGTGGTCTCCTCTCCTCTCCTCTCCTCTCCTCTCCTCTCCTCTCCTCTCCTCTCCTCTCCTCTCCTCTCCTCTCTCCTTCTTCTCCTCCTCCTCCTCCTCCTCCTCCTCCTCCTCCTCCGCTTCGCCACCTCCTCCTCCTCCTCCTCCTCCTCCTCCTCCTCCTCCTCCTCCTCCTCCTCCTCTTCGCCTCCTGCCTCCTATGCATCCTGCTTCTTCCCTAAGTACCCTCCCTCCGTCTGGTTCGGGCTTATGTCTCGGATAGAGCACTGGTCGCACAACCTCCCTCACACATGCCCTTTCCTTTCTGCCTTCAGCATCATGCTTTCCCGACCCTCCCTCTGGTTGGGTCCTCGTTTTGACCCCCTGTTTCTCCTCCTCCTTCTCCTCCTCCTCTTCCTCCTCCTTCTCCTCTTTCCTCCTCCTCCTCCTCCTCCTCCTCCTCCTTCTCCTTCTCCTCCCCTCCCTCCTCCCTCATCCTGCCTCACACCTCCCACCTTTCCTACTGGGGGGCTGCCAATTGCATACGTGTCGCCACTTCCGTGGGCTCCTGGGAGGCGCAGCGGAGGGGGGGGGGTCACGCAGGCCCAGGTCAGACCTCGCTGCCCCGTGGGGGCTTCCAGCTGCGCAGCCGTCGCCGCGACTCGTGCACTCAGGAGACGCACGGGAGACCAGCGCGGTGGAGTGCCGCGCGAACCCGGACGAGACCCTCGCGGCCCCCTGGAGGGCCGCCAGCTGCGACAGGGTCGCCGCTTTCGTGGGCCCCTTGGGAGGCCCAGAGGACCGGCGCCCCGCGCACACCCATGACGAGACCTCTCGCGGCTCTCCCTTGGGGGGCTGCCGCTTGCGCAGCAGGCGCCATCACCGTCGGGCTCCTGGGAGGGCCAGCGGGGTGGCGTCCTGCGCCCACCCCGGCAGGACTTCGCGGCTCCCCAGGAGGCCGCCGCCTGCGAGGCGGTCGCCACTTCCGTGCGCTCCTCGGCGAAGTGCTCAAGCGTGCTGCGTGTCCAGCTGCCTCCGGCGATGCCGCCACCGTGCCAGCGCATTCTGGGTGGCGACTACTCGAGAAGGCAAGGGAGCCTCCTGGTGGCCTCTTGGGGCAGACGGCTCGGATTCTCAGTTCTTGTTCCAACCCGTGGGCCCTTCTTGGGGCCTCCTTGGGGCCCTCTTGGGCAGCCGGGGGATCTCGGAGCCCTCTTTGGCCGGTCTTGCAGCTCTCTCGGGGGCCAACTGAGCCGTCTCGGGAAGTCTTTGGGGCCTCTTGGACCGTCAGGCGAGAACCCGAGAAACATTGAACACTCTGCGGACAATCAACTGCTTTTGCCTCTCGGGGCCCTCTTGGGGGCCTCTCTTGGCCCTCTTGGGGCCTCCTGAACCCTCTTGGGGCGGAGGCTCGATCTGTCAGTTCGTTTTTATCCTCTAGGGCACTTCTTGGGGCCGTCTTGGGGCTCTTGGACATTCCTGGGAGCCTCTTGGGCCATCTTGGAGCCCTCTTTGGCAGTCTTGGGGACCTCTTGTGGGCCTCTTGGGCGGCCTTGGGGCAGTCCTGGTGGCATCTTGGGTCGTCTTGGGACGTCGGAATTTCGAAGAAGAACCCGAAAAGCAGTGAAGAACCACAGGGAAATCAATGATATGTGCCTCTCGAGGCTCTCTTGGGAAGGCTCTTCGGGCTCTCTTGAAACGCCTCGCTGGTCTCATGGGCCGTCTCCAAGCCATCCTGGGATGTCCTGAGGCCAACGAGGCCCATCTTGGAGCGACAGTGGGTCGTCTTGGAGGCATCTGGGCCTCGGGAGCGCGAATCTTTCGCATGCGACCGGGTGCGAGGAGAGAGAGGGGCCCTTAGAAAAGTTCAGAAAACCGACCAGACAGACCTTGGCATTCTTCCACGCCTCCAAGTGCACACGGCACGGTGGCGGATCTCACAACGGGAGAAAGGGTTGGGCACGCACCGAGGAGTTACGCTCAACATTGATGGTAAGGATGAGCGATTTTGCGAGGGTTCCCTTGCATCCTTTCCCGTCGGCTCATCCTTCGCCACTTCGTTGGCCGCTCCCCGCTCGAAAAGCGTCGGCGTGGCCTTCCAAGGGCCCTTACACCATTATCGTGCGTCTTGACTGTCCGTTTGGATCGCATGTTTGCTTTCTTTTCTTTTTTTTCTCTCTCTCTCTCTCTCTCTCTCTCAAGAGAGAGAGAGGCCGGCGGC
>CAUYUJ010022221.1:49929-89929 GCA_963575745.1 Prorocentrum cordatum
TAGTAGTAGTAGTAGTAGTAGTAGTAGTAGTAGTAGTAGTAGTAGTAGTAGTAGTAGTAGTAGTAGTAGTCGTAGTAGTGTAGTAGTAGTAGTAGTAGTAGTAGTAGTAGTAGTAGTAGTAGTAGTAGTAGTAGTAGTAGTAGTAGTAGTATGTGTCTTATAATGCTTGTCAGTTGCATTTGAATATTTTTCTTCTTATTAGCAGTCTTTTCTTCGTGGTATTATCATCATTACTCTGATTCCCTTCTTCCCCTTCTTCCGGTGCGGCTCCTTCTTCCGGTGCGGCTCCTTCTTCCGGTGCGGCTCCTTCCTTGGTGCCATCATGCTTCGTCCTCTTCTTCCGGTGCGGCTCCTGGTCCCCCCTTGGGCCGCGCACGTGCCTCGGCCGGCCATGCGCGGAGGTGGGCATGGGGGAGGGGGGAAGGCCTCTCCGAAGGAGGCCGATGTCTCGCCGATCCCAGGCCGATGTTTGCCCCCCAGAGCTGGTCCCTCCCCCGTGGTGGCTCCTCAGCAGGGCCGGCCCTTCCATGGCTGTGGTCGCCCGCTGCCCCCGCAGGATCAGCCACGCGCAGAAGGAGGCAGGGGGATGGGGGGAAGGCAACTCAGAAGGAGGCTGCTCCTGAGAAATCGCAGGCCCCATCTAGAGATGCCAGGCCGGCGCCTTTCAGAAAGCAGCCTCCTTTTGAGAAGCCTTCCCCCCTCCCCCCACCCCCCAGAGAGCCGACGGCGCGAAAAAAATCAAACATCGTACACCGAAATCGCGACCGAAGCCCTGGACCCGTTCCCTCTGCGCCACTGCCTCGAGCTGCGTCGGGCCGTGGGGGTCCCAGGGCCCGAGGCCTGACGCGAGAACTCCCGGCCCGAGGCAAAAGTCGAGACGCCAGGGCCTCAGGGCCCCCCCCCCCCACCGCGCGCCGCCGGCTCGGGCCCTGGCGTGCGACACCCCCTTCCGGGACGCCGGGGAGGAGGGGGAGGAGGAGGAGGAGGAGGAGGAGGAGGAGGAGGAGGAGGAGGGAGGAGGAGGGGGAGGAGGAGGGGAGGAGGAGGAGGAGGGAGGAGGAGGAGGAGGAGGAGGAGGAGGAGGAGGAGGAGGAGAGGAGAGGAGGAGGAGGAGGAGGAGGAGGAGGAGTGCCCGCTGTGGGCGCCCCCCGCAGGCCTCGGCGGAGGAGCAGGCCGCGGAGTGCCTCTCGGGCGACGGGCGCCACTGCCTGCTGCGCGCCGCGCGGCCCCTGCGGGTCGTGGGCAGCGAGGGGGGGGGAGATGGGCTCTCGGGGGTGGACACAACCCCCAACAGTGACACGTCGATTAGTGAATTGTCCGTTTTCGGTTCTCGAGAGGGCGCCGTGGCCGTTATTTTCCAGGCTTGCGCCCGCCAGGTTTGGGCCTCAGGTCGTTTTCACTAAACCACGTTTTACTAAAGGGGGGTCTGTTCATCCCCGAGGCTCGGGGGGCTATGATGTTCCAGAGCCTACTTTAGCCTTGACCCCCAGAAAGACTTTCGAGCACCAGGAGAAAATACGAAACAGGATATGGTTTTCGCGCGTCGGGCCCTGGGGGGGGGGGATACTCACTCGATCCTGTTGCGATACTTTCCTGGGTGCTCGAAATGATTTCTGGGATGTGGTCCTTAATTTAACGATGGGAGCAACATGATCGGGGGGGGGGGGCGGGCAACGACAGGAGGGACAGGCTCGTGAAGGAGGACAGGTTCCAGGTTCGAGGTTTTCGGCCGTCCTCGTCGGTTCTCGGCAGTCTCTCAGCCTCGGGATGCCCTCCAGCGGGTGTGCCTCGCCGAGAGCGCTCCGGAGGTGCCTGGATCGTCCCGATCGGCCGCGCCGCCAGAGGCCCGAGTTATGGTTTGAAAACCACCAGGGACGGGGATAGGTTCAGACTGGAGCAGGAGGAGGAGAGGCGGAGGAGAGGCGGAGGAGGAGAGGCGGAGGAGGAGAGGCGGAGGAGAGGCGGAGGAGGGAGAGAGGATGAGGAGGGCGAGAGGAGGAGAAGGAGGAGGAGGATGCATTCAAGCTTCAGATTTCGGCGCTTTCGGCCCTCAAAGGGCCTGGGAGGGAACCGCGCTCGCTGCTCCGCTCCTCTTCTCCAGGACTCTTCCTCCTCGTCCTGCTCCTCCTCGGGAGAAGCGCAACTCCTCCTGCTCCTCTTCCTCCGCTTCCTCCTCCTCGAGAGAAGCACAGTTCCTCCTGCTCCACCTCCGTTGTTCTCTTCGTTCCCTGAAGCGTAGGAATAAACCAAACAAGAACAAAAGCAAGCAAAGCAGTCCATGCAGTGTTTCGCAAGGATTCGCATCGACCCCCAATCGCCCATTGATCGTCGATAGTGGCAGCGATAGGGGGAGATTCGGGAAACAAGCATTGGCTTAAATGTTCAAAATTCGGAGGACCGCGCGGATTCCTCGGATCGGAATTGGGATCCCCTGGCGATGCCTCCGGCGCCGCCCTTGGCGCGCTCCGCGCGCCGCGGAAGGGTCCAACGCCGATCCGAGAAATTCGCGCGGACCTCCGAGTTGTTATATTAATGTCATTGTTTTCCCCCTCGGGATGGGCTCAGGGGTGAATGGACCCCCAATCGCCCATTGGCAGGGCACAACAAGGAACCACAACCATAACTAAGTGGATTTTTCGGCAGGGACCTTCGGGGGAGAACCCACCGACCCCGACGTGAGCACTTTGATTGTGGTTGTGGTCGATTTGGCCGTCCTGGGACGCCACATCCGACCACAACCTGTACGAGGCTGGTTTCGGTGTTCCGACAGTTTTTGGCATGCGCAGGACATGACCCAGGATGTGTCCTCGATGTGGTTGTGGTCGCTTGCTGTCCCCGCACACTGATCGTCGATAGGAGCCCGATAGCCCCACCCCGCCCAGGAATTTTCGGATTTGTGGTCGGGGACCCATCGCCGACATATCGGCGAGGTTTCGCCGATTCCAGCTCGATGTCTGCCCCCTGAGCTGATCCCTCCCCCATCGTTACCTCTCAGCAGGGCCAGCCCTTCCACGTGTGGATCTTCGACGAGCCGAGCGCCCCGAACGCCATCTTTGCGCTGAATAGCTTCCTCGTCGTTGCCCGCGGCGTGCCGGAGGGCAAGCTGCTGGCGTTGCGCCTGCAGGACGCCGACCTTGCCAAGGTTCGATGCGTGTTCTCCGACTCCGAACCAAACCTCCGGGTCGGTCGTGGAGGTTGCCGCGGCGATCGTTGCGGCCAGAAATCGGTGCAAGATTTTTGTCGAGGAGTTGCATGCAGCCGTGGTTCACAACCAGCAGCAATACAGCGACAGAGAGTTGTGAAGTTCTGTTCCAGGAAGGATAAGATCGACATAAACATACACTGTCGACGGTCAGCGCGGAGTTCTTGGATCTGCGCTGGCCCTCCCTGGCGGCGCCTCTGGCACCGACAGCTTGCGCGCTCCGCCCGCCAGGGAGGGGGATCCAGCGCGCAGATCCAAGAAATCCGCGCGGAGCTCCAACTGTTCCCCCAATGTGATTGCTTTTGTTCCTATTCATTTTTGTTGCCGATCGGCGCGGGTCCTCGCGCCCCCCCCCTCCCCGCCCCCATGGAGTAGATCTTGGGTGTTTCGGGCGCCTGCTCAAGCAGGTGGAGTCCCCCCCACAGGACGCACTGTTGCAAGCAGACGCATGAAGCAGAGGTCCGGAGCCAGACCCCTCCACCTCCTCCCAATGTCGAAACGCCGAAAAGGAAAACGTACACACATTGTCCAACATGGGCTCTCATGTTCTTGTTTTGGCCCGGGAACGATGGCATTCCTACAGGTTCCTGTACCTATATGTTCATAACCCGGAACCCCCCACACACACACCCCTAAACCGGACCCTCTCCTCTGGGGACGCCCCGTACGCCCTTTCGGACGTCTCGGCGGCCCCAGGGACGCCCTTGGAAAAGGTCCGCTGGCCCTTCCGGGGCCTCCCAGGGCGCCTTGCCTTCCCCACTCCTGCGCACAAGCGTGCAAGCGCATCGGGCGAATGCGGTGTCAGCAGGTACCAGGGATAAACCCTCGGGTTGGCTTCTAGGGCCGATAGCATCAGGAATATTTATATTGTATGTATGTTTGTATGCATGCATGTATGTATGTACGCACGTACATACGAATGTATGCATGTATGCATGTATGTATGTATGTGTGTATGCATGTATGTACGTGCGTACGTACGTACGTACGTGCGTACGTGTGCATGTATGTATGTATGTATGTATGTATGTATGTATGTATGTATGCATGCATGTATGTATGTATGTATGTATGTATGTATGTATGTATGTATGTATGCAGGTATGTATGTATGTATGCCTGTATATATGTAGGTAGGTATGCATGTATGTACGTATGTATGTATGTGTGTGTATGTATGTACGTACGTACGTACGTACGTATGTGTGCATGTATGTATGCATGTAAGTATGTATAGATGTATGTATGTATGTATGTATGTATGTATGTATGTATGTATGTATGTATGTGTGTATGTATGTATGTATGTATGTATGTATGTATGTATGTATGTATGTATGTATGTATGTATGTATGGATGCATGTGTGTATGGTGTATGCATGTATGTATGCATGTATGTATGTATGTATGCATGTAGGTAGGTAGATAGGTAGGTAGGTAGGTAGGTAGGCAGGTAGGTATGTATGTGTAAACATATGTACGCATTCAGTTATATACGTGTATAGCACAGCCCGAGGTGCTGGCGCTGGAAGAGCACGTGCTCCTCGACCCGGCGCAGCGCCCGGAGCTGCTGAGGCGCCTGGCCGAGGGCCTGGACCCAGGGGGAGGTCGGGGGCAGAAATCTCCGCCCGTCGGCGGCGAGGCGGAGGCAGTCCGCACCAGCGCGGGCCGGGCGAAAGGAAGGAATTGGGAAAGGGGGGGATACGAAATTTGTTTCATGCAGCTGGTTTCGGCCTCACCGAGGGGCCCATTCCTCGATACATTGCTCCCTCCGGCGCCAGGAGGCGCCGGGAAAATCAGCTACGTGAGCTGATTACCAAGCCCCCTCTTTGCTATATCCCCCCCTTCCGCCCGACCCGACCAGCGTGGGGCGAATCGGGGCAGCCGATCGGCAAACTGGTCGGCGTGCAGGAGGGAGGGGCGAAGACGAGGGCGGCCGCGCGAGGGAAGGAGGGGGGGCGCTCAGGCGTGGGAGAGTTCCGCGGTGAGCGGGCCAGAGCGGCCCGCCAGGGCAGCGGGGACCTCGGGGGCAGAAGCACGCTGACCATGACTCCCCGTCATGGTTCGCCCGAAAGGTACCCATACCGCCTCCCCTTCTCGCGTTCTCCCCTGTCTGGGTTTCCTGGGATGCCCTCGTTGCCACCGCTGGATTCGCTTCCAAATTCTGGTCAGAATGCACCCCGGGAGAGGTCCAGGGAGTAGCGGTATCGGTACCCATCGGTTTCCCCAATGCCGGCCGTCGCCGGCTCGCGAGGATGATCCGCGAATGGACATCCAGGCCACCCACAAGGCGAGGCATTGTTCAGAAGGCGCGAGGCTCTCTGAAAGTCCCGCCGCCTTCTGAGAAGGCCTTCTACTTCTCACTTCCCCCCTGGCGCGTCGCCGAATGTGGTTTTTGTGTCATAACTCGGGTCTCCGGCGGCCGTTCGGGACGACCCGGGCGCCCCCGGAACGCCCTCGGCGAGGCGCAGCTGCTGGCAAGCACCCTGAGGCTAGAAAGCCGCCGAGAATCGACGACAGCGCCCGAAACGAGAGAGTCGAAGGACAGCGTCCGAATAGACGACAGCGTCCGAAAACGCCGAGGCTAGAAAGCCGCCGAGAATGGAAAAGCTCGAACCTCGAGCTGCCTCCCTCGCTCGCCGCCGAGTGGCCATCGGCCGGGGCGCGGAGGGCGGCGGGGAGGCGGGCGAGGCCCGCCGCGGGCGCCTTCTGGCCTTCTGGCCCTCTGCGGCGCCGCGGGGCGGGGCTCCCCCGGGGGGGCAGCGCCCTCCCCGGCGGCCCGCCTCGGCCCTGGCGCCCTTCGGCGGCGTCCTCGTCGTCGTCGTCGTCGTCGTCGTCGTCGTCGTCGTCGTCGTCGTCGTCGTCGTCGTCGTCGTCGTCGTCGTCGTCGTTCTCGTCCTCGTCCTCGTCCTCGTCCTCGTCCTCGTCCTCGTCCTCGTCCTCGTCCTTGTCCTCGTCCTTGTCCTCGTCCTTGTCCTCGTCGTCCTCGTCCTCGTCCTTCTACTCGTCCTCGTCCTCGTCCCCGTCCCCGTCCTCTTCGTCGTCGTCGTCGTCGCCATCCTCAGCCTCGGCCTCGGCCTCATCCTCGTTCTCGTCCTCGGCTCGGCCCTGTTCGGGATCAAACAGGCGTCTGGTCAGCGTTCGGGTTGGCCGTGCACGAGTTATGAAGAAATCACGGCGGGGCCGTCGAAAACGGCTCTCGAGATGACCAGCGGGTCCCAGGGGGTCGACGTCGTGGAATTACCAAGAACGTATAATTTGTATGAGCGTTCCATAGAAAAGTTACGTTGCATCTTCGGGGGGCCTCGCCTTTCCCCACAAGTGGTGTCTTCTCTTGTGCCCGGCGCGCATTAGGCGTGGATCTGGCGCGGATTCGACACAGATCCGACATGGATCCGACGAGTCCGACATGGATTCGACACGGATTCGACGCGGAAAGGGCCACGACGGGACAGACACGGTCCCCCGAGGATGCAACACAAGAAAAGACGTCATCGCGAGATGTGCACGGTCGGCTCTACCTTGCACTCCCTTGTACTTCCCATGATCCCTCCGAAGTGGCGACCGTGGCGCAGTCCGCAGCCCTCGCGGGAGCCTCGAGGTCTCGACGTGTTCCGCGTGGCCCTGCGTTCCGCCGTGTCTCCCAGGAGCCCACGAAAGTGGCGACCGTTTCGCAGTTCGCAGCCCCCGAGTGAGCCGCGAGGTCTCGAAGAGATCCGCGTGGCCCTGCACTGCGCCGTGCCTCCCAGGAGCCCATGAATGTGGCAATAGTGGGGCAGTTTGCAGCCCTCGCGGGAGCCGCGAGGTCTCGAAGTGATCCGCGTGGCTTTGCACTCCGCCGTGCCTCCCAGGAGCCCGCGAAAGTGGCGATAGTCGCGCAGTTCGCAGCCCTCGCGGGTGCCGAGGTCTCGAAGTGACCAGCGTGGCCCTCATCTCAGCCGTGCTTTTTAGGAGCCCACGACAGTGGCGACAGTTGCGCAGTTCGCAGCGTCCGAGGAAGCCGCGAGATCTGGACGTGATCCGCGTGGCCCTCGTCTCCGCCGTGCCTCCCAGGAGCCCACAAAAGTGACAGCAGTTGCGCAGTCCGCAGCCTCCGAAAGAACCGCGAGGGCTCGAAGTGATCCGCCGGGCCCTCGCCTCCACCGTGCCTCCCAGGAGCCCACGGAAGTGGCGACCGTGGCGCAGTACGCAGCCCCCGAAAGAACCGCGAGGTCTCGAAGAGGTCTGCGTGGCCCTGCGCTCCGCCGTGCCTCCCAGGAGCCCACGGACGAGGCGAGCAAGGAGGCAGGAGGCTGGAGGCAGGAGGAAAGGGAAGGAGGAGACGGAGGAGGAGGAGGAGGAGGAGGAGGAGGAGGAAGAGAAGGAGGAGGAGGAGGAGGAAGAGAAGGAGGAGGAGGAAGGAGGAGGAGGAGGAGGAAAACCACAGCGCTCTATTGAAAGCGAAAACCCAACACACACAGGAGTGTTGGGACACATATCGTGACGTCGGGGTCTGGGACCCTTGGTCTCGTCTTCGCCAGTGCGGGCCTCCAGGGAGACCCTCGCCGCACGGCTGCACTCGCCCCAAAATTTCTAGTCGGAACGCTCCCCGGGAGAGGTCCGGGGAGCAGGAGGAGGGCGGAGGAGGAGGGGGAGGAGGGCGGAGGAGGAGGAGGAGGAGGGGGAGAGGGAGGAGGAGGAGGGCGGAGGAGGAGGGAGGAGGAGGAGGAGGAGGAGGAGGAGGAGAGGAGGAGGAGGGAGCGATAGCCCGGGTTACCGGGCCCGCCCGCCCACCCCATCGCCGCCTGGATATAGCCTGACCTTGTCGGCTGCGCGGTCCGAGCGGGTGTCGCAGAGCTGGTGCGCGCGGGCACGCCTGGGGTCGTCCAAAGCGGAAAGCGCGTAGGTTATCGGCCAGCGCCTGTCTCCCTCCCGCACAGGGTAATCTGGATTGCATCGCCGAACATCAATGAAAAACGACCTCCAGCGCCATCGGTATCCTCTGAGTTCCCCCAGGACCTGGGGCCGCAGTCGCCTTCCCGCGGTGCCAGCGCGGAGCAGCTGGTGGTGCAGGCGACCCGGACCTGCCCCGAGCCGCTGGAGCTGTCGCCCGACGAGGCCGGCGTGCTCGTAGGGCCGGAGCCCGGAGGTGCCCTCGGCCACACCGGCACGCGCCTGGCGATCACCGACGGCAGCTTCGGCCGCGGCACCACCGGCCAGATCATGGGCATGGAGACGACCCAGGAGACTGTTTTTGGAAGTTCTAGACGCTCCGAGTTGATGCAGCCACACCCCTGCCTTGCCTCAGCACGGGTGTCCCGCCGCCGCCGGACATCGATGACTTATCCGAGCTGTTCTGGCTTCGATCGCCGACCCTTCGTGGCGCGATCGTAACCATAACTTCGCGGCACAACGCCATGCCATACTCAGGCACGGCAGGAAAAAGTACGTCTCCCGTACATCGCTTGGATCTGGGTTTGAACTACTACGCGAAGGAAATCACCATGAAGAACAATCACGCTCTTCGCCGATCAATCAAGCTGCGAAAGCTCCCCTCCTGACGGAGAACTGGCAAAACACTCTTCGTGTAACCCCACAGGGGATTATCTGAAGGCTTCTTGGGGGTCTCTTGGGAGTCTGTTGGAGGCCTCTTGGCTCCTCATGGGCCCGTCTGGGCGCCTGTTGGGGCCCTCTTGGGGCGCTCTTGGGAGCTTGAAGGGCGCTATTGCGGCCATCTTGGAGGACATCGATCAACAAATACGGGTTTCTAAATTAGCGTTGCCCCTTCTAGAGCCTACGAGATCGCCTCTTGGGGCGCTGTTGGGCCGTCTTGGGGCTCTCTTGAGCCCTTCTTTGGGCCCTCTTGGGCCATCTAGAAGCCATCGGCTTCGGAAGGCCATCATAAGCGAAAGCGCGAGAAGCAACAACCATTGCGTCCCCCAGGTTTTTGAAAGATTCTGGCCTGTTGGAGGCCTCCTCGGAGAGCTCTCGGGCCACTTGGAGCCGTCTTGGGGCGGTCTTGGAGCCCTTTGGAGCATCTTGGAAACCATCTTGAGCCATCTTGCGCTAATTTGGGCCTTTTCGGAGTTCATCTTGGGCTATCCCAGGCTGTCTTGGAGCCACCTTGGGCCATCTTGGGTGCTCCAACCTTTCGCGAACCCCCCCGTCCAGGTCCAGGGGAGGGGGTAGCGGGAGGGGTCCCCCCCCCCCCCCCGAACGGGGAAACGCGGGCTTGGAAGAGAGACCGCCCTAGACCACCTACGCCCTAAAGGGCTGGTGGGATTTCCAGCGAGAGCCCGGGTTCTCGGGCCCGCCGGCGCCCCCCCTCCCCCCCGGATCACCTGAACTTGTCGGGCGCGCAGGTCCGGGGGGGGCCGCGCACTACGAGTGCGCGCGGGCATCCATGGGGCTGCCCAGAGCGAAACAGGCAGGCTATCGGCCGGCACCTCTCTCCTCCCCCGTCACCGGATATCCCGTGGCATCGCCGACAAACGAAAGATGATCTCCAGATGTTCGGAGGCGGAGGATATGGCGAGGGCGGAGAGCAGTTGGTCGCCAGCATCGGGGCAGCGGCGCTGCATCCAGACTCCATCCACACCCCGACCGGTCTGGAGCCCCTCAGTGCCCGCAAGCAGGCCACCCTGGGGAGCATCCGGGTGGATCTCGTGTTGCGGCTGGACGGCAGCAGGCGGGCGCACGTGCTCTCGATCCGGCCCCGTGCTGACGATGCAGAGTGCGCGGACGCCGTCGTGGAGGTGCAGATGCCTGCTGACGGGGACCCGACCCGCGTGTACATGGAGCACCGGGACCTGGCCGGCGTGCCCTGCGTCATTGCGATGTGGCAGCAGCCGTTCCCGCACAAGGTGGAGGCGGTCATATTCGACCCCAGGGCGCACGAAGAGGTCAGCATCGCGGTCCAGGACGAGGAGATCGTGCCGCTTGTGGAGCGCTCGGCGCGGGAGCACCTCAGCGACCTCATGGAGCAGCTGCTGAGGGCTGGCTCGCTGGGCTCCAGCGCTCGGAGCGGCGGCGCGGAGCTCCACCGCCGCGTCCCGCGGGGCAGCGAGCTGTCCCCTCTGGACCCCACCGCACGCTGGCTGCAGAGGTACCCAGGGACAACGACAGGGGGGGGGGGGGGATTCGGGGAACAAGCAGTGACACAAACATAGAGCTTCTGAGGTCCGCAGGCGGCGCCTCAGGCGCCCTTTGCGCGCTCCGCGCGCCAGGGATGGGGGGTCTGACGCCGATCCGAGAAATCTGCGCGGACCCCCGAGTTCTTTATCTGACGTCACTGCTTGTTCCCCAGATTGGCTTTGGGCTAACGCATCGACCCCCAATCACCCATGGGTCGTCGATGGGGGTCTGATGGCCCCACCCCGCCCAGCAGGAACGTGCGGACTCGCCATCGGGGGCCTATCGGACGATGCATCGGCCATGCATCGCCGATCCCAGGTCGGTGCTGCCCCCCCCGAGCCAGTCCCCCCCCCTCATATCGCTGCCGCTCAGGTACGTCCCCGTGATCGCCGCGGAGCTGTCCGAGGGAGCTCCGCGGCTGCCCGGGAGCCCCTCCTCCAGCGGCGCGCTCGGGGGCAACAAAAACGCCGCACGGGCCACGCGAGCTCTGGGACCTCCGCGCGGAGGTATGTCTTGGAGGCCTGCGCGGGCGCTTGGCAGCGCTCGGGCGTGGGCAATTTGTTCTCGGCGAGGACCGCCGAGGAATATGTTTGCGAAACCATGGCGCGCGAAGCCGAAACATGCACCGGGAATGGACGTCCGAGCGCTGGCAAGGGCGGCGCATCCGGCGCAGCCCCTGGCGCGCCCCGCGCGCCAGGGATCAGTACCGTTCAACCTGCGTGCCCCCATCCACCGGGCCACTGTCTCTCAGCCCGTTCGTTCAGGTAGGCCGCGGTTCTCGATGAGCGCCTCGGCAGTGTCCTATGCGAGGGGCCCCTGGCCGTCAAAAAATGCGAGCAGCCAACGCCGCTGCTCCGCCTGGCTCCACGGAGCTCGGTTTATAGGCCGAGCGCGCCGACCTTGGATATGCAGCAGTATACAGCGCGCTGCTCCCGGGCAGGCTGTGCTGCCCGGTCCGGGCAGGCCTTGCTGCCCACCACCCCCTGTTGGGGATGGGCCCCTGGAAGCCCGAAGGGACACAGGCTGCGTCCCCATCTTGGGGGGCAAGTCGGCCAGTGGGGCCGTGGGCCACGCCAGCGGGAGGTGGGGATCGGCGAGGTGATGCTCAAGAGAGGGGGTCCAGCGCCGATCCAAGAGATCCGCGCAGACCTCTGAGGGCCGCAGTTCGTCTGGCTTCTCGGTACGCCTTGGGGTGGGCGTCTCTTTGGGAACTCGCGTTAATTACGGTCTCTGCGTTGTCCTCCTCCTCCTCCTCAGCCTCCTGTTTCACACTCCCCAGACATCTGGCTGCTCCAATGTTTTCGATGCGTGGGCTCCAGAGGTCCATACCGCTTCCCTACAGCGCCGTCTTTCTGCCCTGAGACATTTTGTTGACGCTCCCGAGGCCCCGCGAGGGCCCCCAACCGCCCGCCCTCCAGGTTTTGTAGCAGCGTCGGATCTCTAGCCTCAGAGGGTTCGGATCTCTAGCCTCAGAGGGTTCCGGCTCGTTCCCCGCGGGATTTTTGCCGATGCAGTTGCCTGCGTGTTCCTGCAGGCGCGCGCGAGGCGCTCCTCTTCTCCTGCCGGCGCTACGTCGTGGGCCCCTCGCTCGTGCCCCCGAGCGCCGCGGAGCTGGAGGCCCTGCCCCTGGTGACGCTGTCGCTCCTGGAGGGCAGGGGGCCGGCGCGGGAGGCCCGCCGAGAGGTCTGAGGGGCCAATTTTGTTCCGCCGTCGTTGCCCTATAGGCGGGACGTGGGAGGAGCAGCGAGGATGGGGGGGTCCTTTGCTGCCTCCTCCCCGTCCGTCTCCTTCTCCTCCTCCTCCTCTCCCCTTCTCCGTCTCCTCCTCCTCCTCCTCCTCCTCCTCCTCTTCCTCCTCCTCCTCCGTCTCCTCCTCCTCCTCCTCCCTCCTCCCTCCTCTTCCTCCTCCTCCCTCCTCTCCTCCTCCTCCCTCCTCCTCCTCCTCCTCCTCTTTCTTCTCCTGCTCCTCCTCCTCTCTTCGTCCTCATCCTCCGTCTCCTCCTCCTCCTCCTCCTCCTCCTCCGTCTCCTCCACCTCCTCCTCCTCGTCCTCCTCCTCCTCCTCCTCCTCCTTCTCCTTCTCCTCCTCGTCCTCCTCCTCCTCCTCCTCCTCCTCTTCCGCCTCCTCCCTCTCCTGCCTATGGTAGTGGCGGTGGGAAAGATCCCCATCAAGGTCACCCTCCGCATCGAGAGGACGGCCAGTGGCGGGCCGGTGGCTCCCGCCCCCTGCTGCTGCGCGCTGCCTGCCAGGGCCTCCCTCGTTCCTGCTCGGCAGGATGACGAACGAACAACACGCACCCATACCCATAGGGAGGTCGTTGGGAGGAGGACTGACTATGGGCATGGGTGCGGGTTGTCGGACCCTGGGGAACGCTCCCGTTCGAGCGGGGACCCCCATCCGACAACGCGCACCTATAGCCCTCTCCGATTCCCCCTATGGGTATGGGTGTGTGTTGTTGGTTCGTCACAGGAATCGGTTGGAGAAGGGCCCTAAGGAGGCCCTCGGTCGCATCCCCGCGGGAAAGCACCCGAAGACTGTGAAGTTCTTCTAGTTTTGGAGCTTCACGGGCAGGCCTGAAGGGTTTCGCTGGAGTTCGCTGTCTCTTCAGAGCGCTGGTGGGCAACTGGCTGGCGTCTCTTTGCCTGGAGCCCTGGAAACCCGAGATCCGACGCTCCAGCAAGACTTGGAGAGCGGGCAGTTTGGGAACTTGTTTGGCCTCCAGGTGCTTTCGCTGAGCCTCGGGAGCGGGAAAAGACAACGATTCGGGGCGAAACGCCGGCACTATAGGGAAGTGGTCTGGACCTCCAGGGGCCCGCGCATCGAAAACTGCGCCAGATGTATGGGTCGCTCGCTTTCCTGCGCCTCTCCGTGCTGCTCTCCTCCCTGTCGCCTGTGCTCCCTTTCCCTGCTCTTGCTGCCGCTGTCCACGCGTGGCGTGGCGCCGATCTCTTCTCACCTGGCTGACCGGGCCCTCTGTCGGAGTGCAGACAACGGCATAGACATGATTTCTCGGAGGTCCGCTGGGTTCCCTGCATTGGCGCTGGAGCCCCCTGGCGGCGCCGCCGGCGCCGCCCCGGGCGCGCTCCAGAGGGGGGGGCCAGCGCCGATCCAGGAAATCAGCGCGGGCCTCTGAAAGTGTGTGTTTATGCAGCTTTTCTTCCTCTGTTCCGGTATGCTCCACGACGCCTGGGGTTTCGATGTCTTGCGTTGCATCTTCGGGGGACCTCGCCTTCCTCCAAAATTTGTATCTTTTCTTGTGCCCGACGCGGGTTCGATGCGGACTCGACGCAGATTTGGCGTGGATTCGACGCGGATTCGACACGGATTCGATACGGATCCAACGAGTACGGCATGGATTCGACACTGATTCAACGCGGATAGGGCCGCGAGTGGACAGACAAGGCCCCCCAGGGATGCAACATAAGTTTCGCTGCGCTGCGGGGAGCAGAAGAATCGAAAGGACGGTCGACGGCGTGGACGAGAGGCACGACGTCCGCCTGCGCGGCAAGCTCGTGCCGCGGCCGCTCAGCCTGTACGCGGAGATCCAGAAGGCCCAGGGGGGTGCCAGAGATCGGTGTCACCCCAACATACTGATACTATGTGTGCGTCGACCCCCCCAGGGGCGACGCGCGCACCGAGAAATCCTATCGTACCTGCGTCGTGGCGGGCGCTTTCTGGCCACACCGCTCGGGAATCGATATACTACAAGATGGGTGTACTATATGTTCGGGTCGGGCGCGCACCTCCAAGGAGGACATATAGTACTAGTATTAAGTCGGGCGTGTCCCTTTACAGGAGGAAAACTCAAAAGTAGTTCAGAAATAGTCCGGGGACGCTGTTTGGCATTTGTTCGGCATTGCTTGAATATTTGTGGGGTGTCTAAACTTTTTCGTCCAAAATCCGCATGTGTGGGGGACAGGCCCGACCTCATACTAGTATGTCTCTGTGCGTCCCAAGAGAGGCGCGATGCGGCCACCCTTGCCTCGTTCCCAGACCCCCTCGAGCCCTGAACCAAAATCACGACGGAAGGTTTTTCCATATGTTCTGCCTCTGGGAGCCTTTACTTGGCCTCGGGACCGTTGAAAAACGGCTCAGGGTGAAATACCAAGCCCAGCTGGATTGGGTCGAGACTTCTGTAGGGTCGACGCTATGACTGACCAACTCGTGGCGTCGGGGCTATGGGCTTTCGCCCTCTGGAGGCCTCCTGGGAGGCCCTCGCCGCCACGGCTGGATTCGCCTCGAGATGTTGGTCAGAACGCACGTTGCAACGTGCGTTCTGACCCGTTTCTTCCGCCAAGAAAATATGGGAAAAGATGGGGACTCCGGGCATTTGTCTTAATTTATGTGTGTGTGCGTGTGTGTGCGTGTGTGTGTGTGTGAGTGTGTGTGCGTGTGTGTGTGTGTGTGTGTTTGTGTGTCCCTGGGCCCCTTTACATGCCAGGGTCACGTGAGTGACAGAACAACACGGGATCGCTTGTGCGGGCATTCGTGCGTGAGCTTCCCGCGTAAGGTCGCGCGCAGGCGCCGTCTTTTCCGCGCGGTGTGTCGCTCTGGCGGCCCGCGCAAGCCGCGGCGTGAGGTCGCCCCTGTCTTCTCGCGTAGGGACCGCTCCTTTTCGTCGCTGGCATCTCTGGCAGCCCCCGAAAGGTCGGGGGCCTGCGCCTGCTGGTGCTCGCCCTCGACGACCACTCGCCAAGGGCCCTGCGGGTCGCGGTGCTCGAGCCGGCCAGCGGCTGGTCGTTCCAGGCCGTGGTGGCGGACGCGGCGGCCCTCCCGGAGGGCCCGCCGACCGCATCGCCGTCCTCTGCGCGCGGCGAGGTCCTGCAGTTCTTCCGCCGCAGGCTGGCTGGGAAGGAGAAGTTTGCGTCAGCAGAGAGAGGGCGTCGGAGTTCCGCGCTGCCCCCTGGGATCGGCATCGCACAGCGACAGTGCTTGCACGCAGGGGCTCTTACCTCGCGGATGGGTCGGCCGAGGTGTCGCCTGGTGTCCGCCTGTGGGCGCCTCGGGGGGGCAGCCATGCGCTGGGGGGGTCAACCGCGGCAGGCAGATGGTCCTTCCGAAGAAGAAAACGAGGAAAAGACTCACCCCCTTTGGGGCATTGCAACTTGCACATGGTCATGTTCGATCGCCTATTGCCCTCACAATCCGTACCATACTGGGAGGGCCAGGTATCGCCTCCCCCGCCCTCATCCTTGTCAGATAACACAACGTGCGCCCACGTGTTTGCCTCAAGGACCCTCTCGCAGTAATCCTTTTGCCAACACATGCGCAACGTCCATACGCTCGCACATGCCGAAATCATTCCAGGCACACTAGGTCTGCAAGCTTCTTAACTTACCGCCGTGTAAAACGACAGCTTCCTTTTCCAGCACACATCTTGCAGGTTCTCTGCCCGCGCGCACTGGCTGAAAGCATGGGAACAGCAGTCTGATGTCACCAATCTCGTCCAGAGCCTGCATTCTCACCTCTCCACTCGGTGCATCTGCGTTGATCTAGCAATTTAGCATGCGCCAGGAGTGCACGAAACCATATCATATATCACCATGCGGGCCACGCGCGCGCGCCCTCACGAGCGCGTGTTGAAGCACTTCCAACACAAGTTGTGTTCAAGGGATCTCGAGGTAGAGTTCTTCAAAAGCACATGCAAGTCGGAATCTATGTCACCAGAAAGGTTGGCTGATTTTTCAATTTCCTGCGCGACAGCACTCGCCCTGTGCCCCCTCTCGGTTCGTCCCGTGCCGGACCTAAATCGGATCTCGAGTTCGAGTTGGTTGAGCGCCCCTCATTTGACGAGCCATGCGTTCAGGCAGCTCGAGCCAAAGATCCATATCAGCTCGGTCAAGATACGGACGCCAAGGACGGCCATATCCACAGCGCAGCATTTACAGCACAACACCGAGTAGTGGCGAAGCGTCCCAGCTTTCCTATAGGTGAATGTTCTAAGAACATGAAATTTGGTTTGCACGGCATGCTCTTATAACACAGTTTTGGTTGAGACTGTGTCGTTTCTAAACATCGGGTTCATGTTCTTAGAACATGTTTTTTTCCCTACCTAGGCTCTGCCTAGAAGGGTTCTTACTCTCTGGGCTTAAAGGGGCCGGGCAGTGGAAAGCGCCCTGGGCGGTTCCCCCAGTATCCGCCCCGCGGTTCCCCCAGTTGCGCCCCCTGGGTTCACCCAGCTTAGCTTAGCTAAGCTTAGCTTAGCTTAGCTTAGCTTAGCTTAGCTTATCATCTTAGCTTAGCTTAACTTAGCTTACCTTAGCTTTGCCTACCCTAGCTTAGCTTAGCTTAGCTTAGCTTATCTCATATTTGCTTAGCTTAGGTTAGCCTAGCTTAGCTTAGATTGGCTTAGCTTAGCCTAGCCTGGCCTAGCTTAGCTTAGCTTAGCTTAGTTTAACACAGCTTAGCTTACCTTAGCTTAGCTTATCGCAGCGCAGCATAGAGCAGCGCAGCATCAGCATAGCATAGCATAGCCAAGCATAGCATAGCATAGCATAGCTAAGCATAGCATAGCATAGCATAGCATATCATATCATAGCATAGCATTGCTTGGCGTAGCGCAGCGCAGCATAGCATAACATAACACAGCATAGCATAGCATAGCATAGCGTAGCATAGCATAGCGTGGCACAGCATAGCATAGCGCAGCATAGCATATCATAGCCTAGCCTAGCATAGCATGGCATAGCGCAGCATAGTATAGCATATCATAGCATAACACAGCATAGCATAGCATCGCATAGCGCAGCATAGCACAGCATAGCATGTGGATGTAGGTGTAGGTGTAGATGTAGATGTAGGTGTAGATGTAGGTGTATATGTAGACGTGGATGTGAGTCTCGCTCTTGATGTTGATGTATATGTAGATGCAGGTGTAGATGTAAATGTAGTTTTCGGTCGCACTGGGATAATGTTATTACAAGTGTTCTGGGTTCGAAGAACATGTCGTGGCAGGCCCATAGGAATGCCAGGATGGTCGGTCCCAGCTCAACAACACAGCATGGAACAGCACAGTCGTTTACACGCAAGAGTGACTCTTCGCTGGAGTGACCTTTGGTGCGGTCCCAATGGGGCCCCCCGATCGCCGAACGCGGTGCGGTAGTAGCGTCTTGCGCGCATGTGTTTGGTCCCCCAGCGGCCCCCAAAAATGCCGCGCACCAAAGGTCTCTTGCCCAGGGTCACTCTTGCGTGCAGCCGACACAGCTCAGCACGGCACGGCGCAGTTTGGCGCAGTGCAGGGCAGCTCAGCACAGCCCCTGGCACGGCATCGTCACCGTTCGTATCCTCAGTGCTGCCCTTTCCCACTGCCCAAACTTGTACTAGAGCAACACGAACAATCATATCATTGATAGCAGTACTCACAATGCTAAGAATTAGAATGGTCATACGAGTAAAACAACAGTAACGATGAACAACATAACGGCACTAACAACACTCACAATGGTAATGCTAATAACAGTACGACTCAGAATAACAGGTAACAATTGAACGCCTGCTTTCTCCGCCTGCCAGGCTGAGCATCCGCGGAGGCCTGCCCGCGCCGCCGCCCGCCCCGTCGCAGCTCGCCTCGGCGGCCTCGACGGCGCCGCCTGCGATCATGCCCGAGGCGACGACGACGACGACGACGACGGCAACGACGACGACGACGACGACGACGACGACGACGACGACGACGACTGCGACTACGACTACGACGACGACGACGACGACGACGACGATGAGGCGATCTGCCTCAAGCGCGAAACCCGCTTTACCGCTGACGACGGCGTGGTCCTCTTGTCGGCCACCTTCGAGGCTGCGGAGGCCGGCGGCGAGGGCGGCGGTGTTTGCCTGAGGTACGGCTGTACGCGTAAGAGTGGCCTTTCGCCGGAGTGACCTTTGGAGCGGGCACACAGGGGTCCCACCCGCATTGGTTCACGCGCTTGGATTGCTTGAATTTGGCCTCCTCCGCGGCCCCCTGCAGCCGCGCAGCAAAGGTCACTCTTGCCGATAGGGTCACTCTTGCGTGCAGCCACGAGGTGCATGCTCTCGCAGCCCTCGTCGGCGAAGGAGAGCCGGGCAGAGCTCACTGGCCCCGCCCTCGAGCGCCTGCTCGCCGTCTGCGGCCTGCCGCCCCCGCGAAGCCTCGCGGCGGAGCACCTCGGGCCCGAGGCGGTGCGTGCCCGCGTCGGGGAGTTGCTGCTCGGGGCCGTGGAGGTGCTGCCCTCGCTGGAGCTGCACTTCGAGCCCGAGCGGCTGCCCACCGCTGGCGCCGACGGCGAGGGGCCGCCTCCGGCAGCGCCGCCGCGCCCCTCCACGCGCGAGTGGCGGCGGGAGCGACTGCTCGGCCGCATCGAGCGCGGGCCGGAGCCGATCGGGGCGGGCGCCCCGCCAGAGCCGGCGCTCCGCGTCGAGGTCTTCGACGGCTCGGACTGCGTCGAGGCCCTCTTCCACACCACGAACCTCCGGCTGCGCGTCACGGACCTGCGCACGTCCTCCTCGGCCAAGCGGGACATCAACGAGGACGACCTGGAGCCCTGGCTGCGAGGTGCGGGCGCAGAGCACCTGCTGTGCGGCTCGCGGGAGGCAGACCTGGTGGCGCTGCTGCTGCGGCGCGCCTCCCTGGCACCGGCCGGGGCAGCAGGCGCGCGGGCCGTGGCCCTCGACCCGCTCGACGACGGCGCCTTGGCGACGGGCGACCTCGGGGCCGACTTCCTGGAGTCCCTGCAGGCCAACCTGGACGCCGGCGGCAGCCCTGGCGTCTGCCACGCCTTTGGCGACGACGAGGCGGCGGCGGGCCTGGGCGCCGGCAGCCCGGCGGCCGCGCGCGGCGGCAGCTGGCCCGCGGCGGGCGGGCTGGACCCGGCTGCCGCCGCGGAGGCTCCAGAGGCCGCCGCCGAGATCCGCAGCGGCAGCGCCGAGGCCGCCGAGGCGCCCGCCGAGGCGGAGCCCGCGGGCGGCACGCCCGCCACCGGCCCCGAAGCCCCGGCGAACAGCGCTGGAGCCGCGGGCGCCGGCGGCGGCGGGGAGGCGGGCGCCGCCACCGCCGCCGCGGAGGGGTGAAAGATCGGGGGGACGTCAGACTTGAGTTATGATGTTCCAACCTACTTGAGTCTCGACCGCCAGAAAGGATGTCGAGCACCAAGAAAGTATCGGAACTGCAGGGTGTTTACGTGTCGGGCCCTGGGAGGCGATACTCGTTCGGCATTTCGCCAGCGTGTCGGACAGACACTGGTACGGTACTTCTCGGTGTGCTCGTCATTTGTTTTGGGATGTGGTCCTTAAGCACGATGGGAACAACAGAAGACTCGCGTTCGCCAGAGCCCGGATTTGCCGACGCTTTTTGACGAGCCCGTCCTGAGTTGTGACAGTCCCGTTTCCGTGGGATTTGTTTGCAGCGGGAGTTCGCGTCGAATCTCAGGTTGGGCCTCGTCATTTTCCTGACGGCCCCGTCAGGCCAATCCGAGCCCCACTGACCCGAGTCTCACGTCTCCCCGACGAGAGCGGTCCCCTGACCGATATTTTGGTGGCAACTCATGGCAGCCTCCCATACTATTTTGTTGGCTCTTGCGAATCGACGATAATCGACGCTAGCCAGCGTTACATCGGCGCTATCTTCTCGATTGCCATGCGCCAGTAATCGACGATAACGCGTTCTAATTACGCTACCGAGGAACCCCCATACTGAGCTATTTTATGTCGCGTTTGTTCATAACCTGTGTCGCATCCTGCTTTCCCGAACGTGGAAGCAGTGTGTCATTCACCTTGACATCCTCTACGCAAGATCTCACAGTTTGCAGCGCAGCATTACGTGAGCCTCCTCCATCCTCCCCTTGTCCCGTTTCCATCTTTTCGCCGTCCCATTCCGCCTTGGTCATATTCATTCCTGCACTGCACTTCTTTGGCAGTGGCGCGGCGGTGTCCAGCTCTTCGACATGAAGTCCCCTGTTTGCGAGCGCGCGACGGCCACGACAACCGCGCCCTGCGCACCGTCTGCGGTGTGGAGAAAGTGTCACGCCGGCCACACTCTGCGAGCCTGCGACGGATACTGCGCTCACCCCCTGTGTACACATCTCGTCGTATCGACGAAGTGCCAGCCTCCCACGCCTTGCGTTCATGGACCACCCCGTGCGCACCCTTCTGATGTCGAACAAGTGCCACGCCTGCCAGGCCCTGCGACATTGGCGCGTATATAGAGACCGCGGTGAGGGATCATCCCCTGCGCACCCGCTGTGGTGTCGAGAGAATGCCACGCCTGCTAGGCCCTGCGACATTGGCGCGTACAGAGACCGCGGTGAGGGATCACCCCTTGCGCACCCGCTGTGGTGTCGATACAATGCGACGCCTGCTAGGTTGTGCGACCTTGGCGCGTATATAGGCCAGCTACTTCCCCCCTGCGCACCCTGTCTGGTGTCGAGAAATTGCCGCGCCTGCTGCGCTTTGCGACATTGGCGCGTATAGAGACCGCGTTCAGGGACCACCCCCTGCGCACCCCGTCTGGTGTCCAGAAAGTGCCACGCCTGAAGGGGTTGTGCGACTTTGGCGCGTATAGAGACCGCGGTGAGGGACCACCCCTCGACATTGGCCCGTATAGAGACCGCGCTCAGCGACCACCCCCTGCGTACCCCCTCTGTTGTCGAGAAAATGCAACGCCTGCTAGGCTGAGCGATATTGGCGCGTATATAATTAGGCCATCTACTTCCCCCCTGCGCACCCCGCCTGGTGCCGAGAAGGTGCCACGCCTGCCACGCCCTCCGAATCCTTCGTGTATGCGTTGTGTGGTGTGCGTGTAATGTGGGCGTGTATGTGTCATGTGTTGTGCGGTTGCACGTGTGTATCTGTATGACGTGCATATCTATACACATAAGACTGCATTGGTGCTTCGCACCATGCACCTCGGTCCTTGAAGATTGGTATGCAGGCGGAATGGCAGGAAGGTCAAGCCGACAATTTAGCGATAACTCCTTGTCGCCTTTTCCGGCATCGCCGGTACAATAGTGTGATGTTTTATCCTTCTTCCATGCTTATGTTTCTTCATCCTCGCCATACCTTGCATATTCTCCCTACCTTCTTGAGCTCTTTCTGCGGAGGCTCCTCCTTGGAGAGTTTGTGGGGGCCTCACACAAGTTGTACAGTCTTTCTTGAGGCCTTCTGGAGACCTGGGCGTCTTCTGGGGGCCTCTGGGGGCTTCCTCGGGCCACCCTGCCTCCAACCGCGGTCTCCCTGGACGACGGGGTGACGATTTGGAGTGCTTCGAAGGATGTTTGGGGGCCATGTTGGGCCGTCATAGGGCTTTGGTAGGCCATCTCGGAACCCTGTTGTGCCGTTTTGGGACTCTCTTAAACTGCCTGGACGCCCTTTCGGATGGTTATGGGCCGACTTTCCAGCCTCTCAGGCGGCTTCGGACGCCCAGAAGACCGCCGTCTTGGAGCGTCGGGAAGCCGAAAAGAGGAGAACCCCCAAATTCACCAAAAACCATTGGCCTCTTGGGGCATCTTGGGGCGTTTCGGAGCGATCTTTGGGGGTATGACGGCTTTTTGGGGGTCGTCGTGGACCGTCTTGGGGCTCTCTGGGGTCGTTTCGGGAGCGCGCCGGAACGCCTGGAGCCTTCTGGGGCCGTTTTCGAGCTCTCGTGGGGTTCGGCTCCCCTGGGTCGCCTAGAGGGTTGCCCGAGAGGCCCGGGTGGGCCAAATTCGTTTGGTGGAGGTGGGGGGCCTTATCAACATAGATGAATCGGAGTATATGTATATACATACATATGTGCGTGTGCGGTTGTATGGCGACGAGCGAGAAAGAAGAGGGTGAGGGGTGTGTGTGTGTGTGTGTGTGTGAGAGGGAGAGAGAGACGCGGGTGTGACGCGGGTGGGAAGAAGACCAGAACCCCACGAAGCATGCGGGGAACATGTCGTCGTTTTCCTATCTACTGTTGGCCGATCGGCGCGGGCCTTCGCCCCCCCCCCCTCCCCCCCCCCTGGAGTGGATCTCGGCGGTGTCTGGCGCCTGTTTCGAGCCGGCGGGGTCCCTCCCCCACAGGACGCACTGTTGCAAACAGTCGCGCTGATCAGAGGTCCGGAGCCCCTCTCCCGCCTCCTCCTCCTCCTCCTCCTCCTCCTCCTCCTCCTCCTCCTCCTCCTCCTCCTCCTCATCGCCCCCTCCCCCTCCTCTTCCCCCTCCTCAGAGGTCCGGAGCCCCCTTTCCGGTCCATGTCGAAACGCCGAGTAAGGGAACGCTCGCCAACGGAGTGTGCGAGGGCACGCGAGGCTCCCATGGTCTGCCACCGAGCGATGTGGTGGAAGGCAGAGGGCGGCCTCGGCACGCGCTCCCCGAGGTCCACGCGGGTGGGCGTCTTGCGTCGGCGCCGGGCATCGCCCTCCGAGCACCCCCCGCGCGGCGGGCGCCTCCCTGGTTCCTGTCGCGCTCGGCGCGGTGCGGTGCGGGCCCTGAGCCTCTCTCGAGCTATGGAGAGATGACGTCGGGAGGTGTTCCTCCAGTTTCGGCCTCCTCGTCCTCCGCCCCCTCCCCCCCCTCCTCCTTGTCTTCCTCCTCCTCCTCCTCCTCCTCCTCCTCCTCCTCCTCCTCCTCCTCCTCATCGCCCCCTCCCCCTTCTCTTCCCCCCTCGTTCCTCCTGCCTCCCTCCCCCTCTGGGGGCCCCTACCGGGCCTCGGGACCGTCAACAAACGATTCAGGATGAGAACCAGTCCTGGGGAATGGGTCGAGACCTCTTGGGTGGAGGTTCTGACAAGAATCATGACGTCGGGGGTCTGGGGGGAGGGGGGTCCAGCGCCGACCAAGGAGACCCGCGCGAGCCTCCGAAAGCGTGTGCTCGTGCCCCTTTCTTGGCCTTCTGCGAGTGGCTCGAACCCCGCCGTGGCGACCCGGCTGCTCGCTGCGAGGAGCACAGGAAGAAAAGAGGCGCGCCAGGAGAAGAGAAGCGGTGCAGGTACCGACGGCACCCGCCCCTCCCGATTGGGTAGGAGAAGAGGGAGGGTGGTGCACCGAGGAGGAGGAGGAGGAGGAGGAGGAGGAGGAGGAGGAGGAGGACGACGACGACGACGGTGATGACGACGAATTGCAAAAGGAGAAGGAGGGAAGACGAAGAGGAAGGGACGGGGGAGAGGGGCTTGCGTCGAGTTGAAGGCCAAAGGAAGGGCCAGCCGGCAGTGGAGCCGTTGGGGCATAAGTCAGTCTTGGATGCGGATCCCTTCGAGGTTCGACCCGATGACGAGGCGCCGCCGTGTTCCCTATTTGCTACGATGGTATATTCTTCCTGGTTGGCGCCCCAGGCAGGCCAGTGCCAGCGTGCAGGCCTTGCATCCACATAACCCGCAGTGGCAGTAGCAGTGTTGTTAGCCTGCCGCCGCCGCTGGTCTACTGGGACTCGCCTCCAACGCGCGTGCTGAATCTTAGCCTCCTCCTCCTCCTCCTCCTCCTCCTCCCTCTTTCCCCCTCCCTGCCTCCCCCCTCCCCCCCCCGCCTGATCCTGTTCCTCATCCTCCCCCCACTTCGCTACTGCCTCCTTATCCTCCTTATCCTCCTCCTTATCATCCTCCTTATCCTCCTTATCCTCCTCCTCCTCCCTCTTTCCCCCTCCCTGCCTCCCCCCCCTCCCCCCCCCGCCCTATCCTCCTCCTTCATTATCCTCCCCCCATCTTCGCTACTGCCGCGTACAGCACGCACGCGCCGCGCGCGCTCTCGTGCCTCGCGCGGGTGGCGAGTCCATCTGAGGCTAGGCTTAAGTCGGGCCTGTCCCCCCCTACAGAGGGGATCTTCGACGGAAAACAAAAAATACCCCAAACATAATCAAAACATACTCCAAAAATAGTCTGGGGACTATGTTTTCAGTATTTTTTGACCTTTTTGGTGCATTTGGGCGGTATTTTTCCCGTAGAAAATCCCCCTGTAGGGGGACAGGCCCGACTTAAGGCTAGGCACCTGACGCAGAGGCGCAGGCCCTCTGGAACGCAGCGCGGGTGCCCGACGACTGGGCGACGTAAGAGGATCTGCGGGGGCTCAGGGAGCACCACGGCGTGCCCTGCTCTGTCGGCTCCGTAGCGGCCATAGCGTGTGCCTGATGGGGGTCCTGTGCTCGGTGGCCTCCGCCCACGGCGGGCTGCAAATCGATGGCACGGGCCAGCCGCTCCATGACGCCTTGGGCCAGGCAGACTCCCCCAGCGCCAGGGGCTGCGGGACGCGTGGCTCGTCGCACCCATCCCTGCGGTGCTGTGTCGGAATGAGCACGCGCTCCACCAGCGGGGCACCACGCGGCATAGCATGATGTACCACGTAAGCCCTCGGAAGCGGCAGGAGCCCCCAGGCGGCCGCCAGAGGATTCATCGGGCGCAGGTTTAGGATGCCAGCTCACTTCCGGATCCGGCACGAGCTGGGCAGATAGCTCCTGCTAGGCACGCCCAGGAATGTCGCCGAGCGATTTGAACAGCGACTTGGACGGCTGCGGGCTCTCGCCCCCCCGCTGGTCATCGCGGAGGTGTCCAGTACAGCTTGGAACCGATGGTACACGGAGCGGAGATTCCAGCGTACGTAGAGCGATTGCCACCAAGTTCTGTCTGTTTGGGTGAGGTGGCGCAGCGGAGGACAGTATCGAGCAGTACACTCGTTGCTGTACATATTGTCCGCCACCTGCATCGCTTCATCGCATATCATGTCGGCTGGAAGCGGAGCGATTGCCGCCGCATTGGCTTCGCGTGCCCGATCTTCAGCCCCACGAGAAGCCCATGGTACTCGGAGCGCTCGGCGCCTCCTGCCGCGCCTCCAACGAAGCCTGGGCCCACGGCGGGATGCCAGCGGAAGGTGCTGTACGAGTTCTGCAGCAGGCCCTGAGGGAGGCCGCGGCCGGGGCCCCGCGGCGCAGGACGGACGCTGGCGGAGGTGCGGGCGCGGAGGCACAATGCCGCCCACGCGGAGCAGCGCGACGCGGAGCAACAGCAGGACCACGACAGTTACCAATGAGGAGCGCTTCTCTTCCCCATATTCTCCCTCTAACCCCTCTCCCCCCCCCCAGTCCCATGTGCTCGCGCACGCCGTCTCCATAACTCTCTGGAAGTGCATCGCGTGACAGGGGGGGGGGCAGGATTTGTTCGCTCCACTGCGCCCTCATTGGCGCAGTGCCTGCAAGGTTTGTTCGCCATCGCTGTTGGCGTCAAAGCTGCGTTGTTCTGATGAGGTGCTGCGCGTGCCTCGCCGGCAGCAAGTCGGCAAAGCAGGCCGCATCATCGTGCATTCGTCCGCGGCTGGCTGCGAAACTCGGGATTCCGCCGCCGAGGGCCTTGCTTCGCGTTCCCCTTCCCCCCTTCCCCCTCCCCCCCGCCCTCTTTGCTTGAACTCTGATGCGTCTCGTGCGGGCCAGCCGAAAGACCCGTGAGCCAGCCGCGACGCCCTTTGTCGAGGGGGACGTGTCATCCCTCCCTCCTCCGTCCTTCCTCTCCTCCCCTTCCCCCTCCCCTCCCCCTCCTTATCGAAGACGCCTACGGCGAATCACCGCTGCCCCCTGCCTTCGTGGAAGCGCCTATGTGGCCGAAAGTTGGGTTAGAGCTTGGCCAAACTATCGGACCATGTGTTCCCCGAGTTTGTTTGGAACGCCTTCGGGGAACACGTAGTCGAGGAAGAGGAGGGTAATGAGGAACAAAGAGAAAGGGGGAAGAGGCCTCTTCGGAGCCTCTTGAGGCACTCTTGGGCTCGATTGGGCCATATTGGCGGTCTGGGAGGCATCCTGGGGCCGCCTTGGAGGCCACATTGGGGCCATTTTGGGGCTTTCTTGGGGTCTTTTGGTTGTCTCTTGGGGGCCTTTGGGCGCCTCCTGGGGGCCCCTTTGGCCGTCTTGGGCTTTTCGCTTCAGGGCCGTCTTGGAGGCCATCTTGGGCGTCTTGGAGGCCTCTTAGGCCGTCTTTGGGCCCTCTTGGGGCCGCCTTGGGGACGTCTTGGGCCGTCCTGGGAGCATCTTGGAGGCCTCTTGGGCGCTGTTGGGGCGATCTTGATGGCCTCTTGGACCGTCTTGGGCCGTCGGAGGACCGAAAAGCAGCAGATTCCCAAATCCTTCAAACACCGAAAGAAAATCTATGACGTTTGCCTTTTAGTGGCCTCTCTTGGCACGTTTTGGCGGCCTCTTGGGGGCCTCTGGGGCCGTCGTGGGCCTCCTTAAGGCCATCTTGGGCAATCTTGAGTGCATACTGGGCCGTTTTTGAATACGTTCCCGTCCAGTTGATTCGCCCATTGTCACGGCGTTCTTCCCGTCCGCGATTTGGCGACTTGTTTTACAATGCGCGCTTGTCCTTGTGTTTTCGTGTGTCCGTGGATCGCGCGTCTGGGGTAACCCCTCTGATGGGCAGCGGATTGATCATGTGTTATTTCTGGATGCTTTCGCTAAACAATCGGCCACGCGCAGATGGGGGGATGGGAGACGGGAGAAGGCTTCTCAGAAGGAGGTTGCTCCTTAGCAGGCGCCAGCCTTACATCTGTAGACAAGGCCCGCGCCTTCCAAGAAACAGACTCCTTCAAAGCAGCCTTCCCTCCTCCACGGTCCTAGGGGGGAAGGATTTGTCCGCCCATGACTCTGCTCTGTAGATCATTCGTGGTTTGCCTTTCTGTCCGTGGACAGGATTGCCCTCTTGAAGTGCATCGGACTCCATCCTATCAAGTGTTCTTTCTCTCTGGTCCTATCTTTCCGGATCGTCTTCCCTCCCCTGCCCACTTTTCCCTTGCTGGCCAGTGTCGCTCCTCCCTCCTGCCTCCTCCGCCTCCTTCTCTCCCCGCGCCGCCGCTCCCGGCAGCTGTTGCCCGCGAAGTGCAGCAGCCGCGCGGAGTTCCTGGAGACCATGCGCGCGAGCCCGGAGGGGAGCGGTTTGGGCGGCCAGTCTCAGACCTCATACGGTCGGGAAGTTTCGCTTGGCGTGCGCTCCGCCGGTTCTGGCCCAGCACGCTTCGGCGCGGCACGCGATCCACTTCCAAGGCCCCGAGCGTCAGCGTCCCGAGCCTTCCCGAGCCTCCCGCACCGCGGAGCGGAGCGGCACGTTATCCGCTGGCAGGGCACAGCGTGTCGCTGGGGCCGCCGCGGCGACACGCTAAGCAAACGCTCCTGACCGTCAAGCTTTACTACGGCTTGATGTGCTCGTTTTTGTGTGTGTCTCTCTCTCTCTCTCTTTCTCATCCTCATCCTCCTCCGCCATTATTTTTCATTCTAGATAGCTCCTCTGCGTCGCACCCCGAGGTCGGTCGAAAGGGCGGGCTGGGCGTTGCGCTTGCGATTTTCATGTTATGAGTTATGATCCTGAAGCTTAAGAGTTTGGCAATTGTTTCACAGATGGAGGGCGGGTCGCTTCCAAAATGTGGCTCTCGCCTTGGCGCCGCGCACACTCGAGTTAAAGATATGCAAGAGTTTCACAGGTTGAGGGCGGTTGGTTGTCAAAATGTGGCTCTCGTCTGAGCGCCGCGCACAGACGTTTCGAAAAACATGTAGGTTTTCACAGATTGAGGGCAGGTCGTTTTCAAACTGTGGTTTTCGCTTTAGCGCCGCGCATATTCGTTTTAGAAATTCCCAGACTTCACGGATTGAAGGCTGTTTCTTTTCAACATGTGGTTCTCGCCTTAGCTCCGTGCACATTCGTTTTAACAATGCGAGCTTCACGGATTGAGGGCTGTTGGTTTTCAAAATGTGATTCTCGCTTGAGCGCCGCGCAAATTCGTTTGAACCATATGCAAGAGGTCTATTGTTTCTCATGGTTCAATTACCAGAATTGGTGTTTTGGAACGGCTCAGGATTGTCAGGGCGTAGCAGTTACATTGATTCGCGGTGTTGAAGTCCCAGGGGCGGCTTTCTGATACGATTCAAGATCGACAAGACGTAACAGTCAGGTTAACCCGTGGCGTTGAAATCTTGAGAATGGTGTCAGGATTTTCACACAGTTGCCCCCCGACGGGGCAACTGTGTGAAAACCCTGAAGCGGGGGCCTCTGAAGAGGAAACTTGGAGGGGGGGGTATTCCAACATCTTTGATGAGTCTTGCGTTTGCACCGGTCCTCTTCCTCCTCCTCCTCCTCCTTCTCCACCTCCTCCTCCTCCTCCTCCTCCTCCTCCTCCTCCTCCCCCTCCCCCTCTTGCTCTCGTCCTCCTCCGCCTCAGCATCCTTCTCTCTCCTCCACCTCCTCTCGCATCCTCCTCTTTCGTCTTCTCTGCCCACCCTGTCCTTATCCTGCTCTTTCCTCCTCTCTCCTCCTCCCTCCTCCTCCTCCTCCTCCTCCTCCTCCTCCTCCTCCTCCTCCTCCTCCTCTTCCTTCTCCTCCTCCTCTTCCTCATCCTCTCGCCCTCCGTGGCCATGTTGGAGCAAGATGCTCTTCCCCCTCGCGGGCAAGGTGGGTAACCCTGATCCGATGCCACCGTGCGCGCGAGAGCACTCCAAACTCACGCCATGGCATGCTGTCGGAGCCCCCGGCGCAGAGGTGGCACAGAGCAACGGAACGTGTTCTGCCGTGGCGGGCGCGCATCGCCTGCTGCAGCTGCAGCTGCAGCGGCCGGCTGCGCGGCCACAGCCGCGCACGCCACCGCCGCCTCAGGGAAGAAAAGGAGCGCCCGTGGGGGAACAAAAAGGGGCGCATTTTATGACCAGAACGCTACGGCGAATCCAGCCATGGCGAGGGCCTCTCATGAGCATGCATTTGTTATAAAAAACTCCGGCAAGTTTACTTGCACGGACGGGGGAGGGGGGCCTGAGCCTGAAGTACGCCGCAAACGACTTGCACGTGCGGGAACCACGCAAGTCGAAACGCACTTGCACGCCAGTGTTCGTCTGAAGCGGGGCGAGGAAGGGGGAGGGGGCGAACGCCATGAAAGTAAGCTTGTCCTATGTTTTTTGTATAAAAAAGCTCCAGGAGGCCAAAAAAGGAGAACACGAGGGACGGGTAGCGGTATGGGTACCGTTTCCTCCTCGGAGCCCAGCGGCCCCCCCGCGCTGTGTGGCTGCGCAGCAGGATGCGCTGCCAGGAGGCGCCCTGGAACGCCAGGGCACCCCACGTCGTCACGACGGGCGGCGTGCCGCGCACCCTGCCCCTCGGTGGCGCAGGAGCAGCGGTGCCGACCAGCCCGCGGCGCAGGGCAGGGCCAGGGCCCCGAAGCCCGTCGAGATGGCCCAGGGCGACGGACCAGCGTCTGCAGCCGGGGCTTGCCACCCTGCGAGCCGCAAAAAACGGCCCAGACATACACTCGTGGAACTCCGCATGGATGTCCTGGAGCGGCGCTGGAGCCCCCTGGCGGCGCCTCTGGCGCCGCCCCCGGCGCGCTCCCGATGCCGTTGTTTGTTCCTCTTGCCCTTGCCAGCGAGAAAGAGGGCATGGAGAGTGCCGTCGCCGAGGTCGCGGGCGCAGGGGCGTGGCTGGAGGACAATGCAGCTAAGCGGCAGCATGCAGGTATCGAGAAGGCGCAGGCATGGACCTTGCATAGAGGCCAAGAAGACCCACCGCGCCAAGCTCCAGGCTGTTCGTGGCGTCCCTTGTCGCGCCCCAGGCGATCGCAAGGCCGTCGTTCCCGTCAAGGTTATGCAAGCGGACATCCACCAGCGCGGCCATGCCTGGGAGACTATCTTTGTGAGGGTCTGGCGATACCCCGGGGTACAGTCAAAAACCCTGATAGGGACGCGCGACTTTGCTCAGGGTACCCTTGCGTCCTTGCTCTTCCTTGCTCTTGCGTCCTTGAGGTGTTCGTCGTCCGCCGCCCCAAAAATCCCAACTTCGGCTTCCAAGGGTCTTGCGTCCTTACCGCGCGTCCTTATTAGGGTTGCTGACTGTATCGGGCCCGCCCGCCCCCTTCCCCGTGGATGACCTGACCATTGTCGGTTCCGCATGTCCGAAGGGGGTGCGCAGTACGGTGGGGGCGTTCGTTGAGGAGTGTGCCCAGGGGGCTGCAGACCCTGGAGGATTCCTTATCTGATGAAGGGCGGCGGTGATATCCATGGCAAAGCTTCGTTTGAAGTTCCACCGGCCTCCAGACCCTGGATTCCTTATCTCAGGATTTCTCGTCCAATGCCCCCACCGTATTTGTCCACGCAGGCGTACGTGGAGCTGCTTCAGGCGAGGTTATCGGCCGGCACCTCCCCCCCCCACCAGGCAGCACGGATCCCAGGCCCCCGACTTCATGATGTTGTTCATAGCGTCGACCCCCGGAGGTTTCGACCCATTCTCCAGGACCTGTTTTTCACCTCGAGCCGTTGTTTGACGGCTCCGAGACCCTAGAAGGACCCCCAGAGGTTGCAAATAGCGAACAAGATTCTCGCTTCCTGCTTTTCTCATGCTTCGAGGGGGTCTGGGGTCCCAGACATCGGGCTGCTCTCATTTTTGTTCGCCCTGAGTCGTTTCTTGGAGCTCCCGAGGTCCAGCGCCCTGGAGGCCGAAAACGGCCTGAAGCCGCCCGCTCCGGTTTTGGTCGGAGCGTCGGGTCTTGAGAGACTCTAGGTGCAGGAGCGAACGAAGGACGTACACGTCGATGAGTCCACGTTGAGTTCGAGCGTACGCATTGCGCGAGCGTTCGTACCACGCGGCCAGTCTGGCGGCTTCGGCGGCCGTGTTCATGTAACTACATGGTCGGGCGCGTACGTCCCTCGTGGGCTCCCTCCGGGAGGGGATCCGGGGCCCTCGCGGCAGAGTGGCCGCAACGTCAGAAGCGGCCTCCTGCGCGTGGCGAGACGTCGGCGCGCCTGCTCCTCCGGCGGCGCGGGGGCGGGCGTGGAGGCGCTGCGGGAGCTCTGCTCCAGGCGCGCCGCCCGGCCCCCCCGCGCGCGTCGCCCCACGCCAGCCCCGCAGCGGCCCCTGCGCCCAGAGCCCCTCGCGTCGTGACGCAGATCACGACCGGGAGGTTCTCTCCTCGTGTTCGGCCTCTGGGGGTCCCTAGCCAGGGGCTCCGGGGCCGTCAAAGAGCGACCAGGATGAAAAACTGGTCCTGGGGAGCGGCTCCAGACTTCTGGGGGTCGACGTTCTGGCAAGAATCATGACGTCGGGGGTTTGGGTGGTCGGGGGCGTCCACTAGACCTTCAGATCCGGGCGTTGCATTTTTCCCCAACCATCCTGCGGTGTCGGGCCCCCGTTTTGAAGAGACAGCGCCCCGCGTCACCTCACTAACTCCCGCTGCCCCCCTCCGTCCACCCATCCCTGCCTCTGCGCTCCGCATGTCCACCATGTCGGCACATCGAGTACAGCGCTCCGTGGCCCCGATCGGGAGCTCCACCGAAGGTGCCCGTGACGGGGTTGACATGCGCCCCCGCGGCTCATGTCGGTACACCCCTTCACACGGTCCGTGGCCCCAGTTAGGGAGCCCCACCGGAGGCCCCGGCGGCAGAGCTTACACGCGTCCCCGCGGCTCGTTTTGCGGCGCGCTCGTGGCCCCAGTGGGGAGCTCCAGCGAAGGTCTCAGTGGCAGGGTTTACATGCGTCCCCGCGGATCATGTCGGCCTACCCCTCACACGGTTCGTGGCCCCAGAGGGAGCTCCACCGAAGGCCCCAGTGACAAGGTTTACACGCGCCCCCGCGGTTCATGGCGGCACACCCCTCACACGGTTCGTAGCCCCATAGGGAGCTCCACCGAAGGCCCTAGTGGCAGGGTCTACATGGGTCCCCCGCGATTCATGTCGGCACACCCCTCACACGGTTCGTGGCCCCATAGGGAGCTCCACCGAAAGCCTTGGCGACAGGTGTTACATGCGTCCCCGCGATTCATGTCGGCACACCCCTCACACGGTTCGTGGCCCCTTAGGGAGCTCCACCGAAGGGGTTTTACATGCGTCCCTGTGATTCATGTCGGCCTACCCTTCACACGGTTCGTGGCCTCATAGGGCGCTCCACCGAAGGCCCCAGTGGCAGGGTCTACATGCGTCCCCCGCGATTCATGTCGGCACACCCCTCACACGGCTCGTGGCCCCATAGGGAGCTCCACCGAAGGGTTCAGCGGCAGGGCTTACGCTGTCCCCCGTGGTTCATATAGGCCTACCCTTCACACGGTTCGTGGCCGCATAGGGAGCCCCACCGAAGGCCCCAGTGGCACCACCGAAAGCCTTGGCGACAGGTGTTACGTGCGTCCCCGCGAATCATGTCGGCACACCCCTCACACGGTTCGTGGCCCCTTAGGGAGCTCCACCGAAGGCCCCAATGGCAGGTTTTACATGCGTCCTTGTGATTCATGTCGGCCTACCCTTTACACGGTTCGTGGCCTCATAGGGCGCTCCACCGAAGGCCCCAGCGGCAGGGTCTACATGCGTCCCCGCGACTCATGTCGGCACACCCCTCACACGGTTCGTGGCCCCAGTAGGGAGCTCCACCGAAGGCAACAGTGGCAGGGTTTACACGCGTCCCCGCGATTCATGATGGCCTACCCCTCACACGGTTCGTGGCCCCATAGGGAGCACCATTGAAGGCCGCAGTGGCAGGTTCTACATGCGTTCCCGCGGATCATGTCGACACACCCCTCGCACGGTTCGTGGGCCCATAGGGAGCTCCACCGAAGGCCCCAGTGGCAGGGTCTACATGCGTCCCCGCGACTCATGTTGGCATACCCGTCACACGGTTCTTGGCCCCATAGGAAGTTCCACCGAATTCCCCAGTGGCAGGGTTTACATGCGTCCCCGCGACTCATGCCCGCCCACCCCTCACACGGTTCGTGGCCTCAAAGGGAGCTCCACCGAAGGCCCCAGTGAAAGGGTTTACATGCGTCCCCGCGATTCCTGCCAGCACACCCCTCACACGGTTCGTGGCCCCATAGGGAGCTCCACCGAACGCCCCAGGGGCAGGATCTACATGCGTCCCCGCTGATCATGCCCGCCTACCCCTCACACGGTTCATAGCCCCATAGGGAGCTCCACCGAAGGCCCCAGTGGCAGGTTCTACACGCGTCCCCGCGACCGATGTCAGCACACCTGTTGCAAAGTTCTTGGCCCCATAGGGAGCTCTACCGAAGGCCCCAGTGACAGGTTTTAACATGCGTCCCGGCGACTCATGTTGGCCTACCCCTCACACGGTTCGTGGCCCCAGAGGGAGCTCCACCGAAGGCCCCAGTGGCAGGGTTTACATGGATCCCCGCGATTCATGTCGGCCTACCCCTCACACGGTTCGTGGCCCAACAGGGAGCTCCACCGAAGGATTCAGCGGCAGGGTTTACATGCGTCCCCGCGGTTTACCCCTCACACTGTTTGTGGCCCCATAGGGAGCTCCACCGAAGGCCCCAGTGGCAGGTTCTACATGCGCCCCCGCCCGCGGTTCTTGTCGGCCTACCCCTTCACACGGTTCGTGGCCCCATAGGGGGCACCACCGAAGGCCCCAGTGGCAGGTTCTACATGCGTCCCCGCGGTTCATGTTGGCCTGCCCCTCACACGGTTCGTGGCCCCATAGGGATCACCATTGAAGGCCGCAGTGGCAGGGTCTACATGCGTCCCCGCCCCAGCGGCAGGGTTTACATGCGTCCCCGCGACTCATGTCGGCACGCCCCTCGCACGGTTCGTGGCTCCCTAGGGAGCTCCACCGAAGGCCCCAGTGGCAGGTTCTACATGCGTCCCCGCGACTCATGTCGGCCTACCCCTCACACGGTTCGTGGCCGCATAGGGAACTCAATTTAAGGCCCCAACGGCATGGTTTACATGTGCTCCCGCGATTCATGCCGGCCTACCCCTTACACGGTTCGTGGCCCGTTAGGGAGCTCCACCGAAGGCCCCAGTGAAAGCGTTTACATGCGTCCCCGCGATTCCTGTCGGCCTACCCCTTCACACGGTTCGTGGCCCTTCAGGGAGTTCCACCGAAGGCCCCAGTGGCAGGTTTCACATGCGTTCCCGCCCCAGTGGCAGGGTTTACATGCGTCCCTGCGATCCATGTCGGCACACCCTTTACACAGTTCTTGGCCCCATAGGGAGCTCCACCGAAGGCCCCAGTGACGGGTTTTAACATGCGTCCCGGCGACTCATGTTGGCCTACCCCTCACACGGTTCGTGGCCCCACAGGGGAGTTCCACCGAAGGCCCCAGTGGCAGGTTCTACATGCGCCCCCGCGGTTCATGTTGGCACACCCCTCACATTGTTCGTGGCCCAGCAGGGAGCTCCACCGAAGGATTCAGCGGCAGGGTTTACATGCGCCCCCGCGATTTACCCCTCACACGATTCTTGGCACTATAGGGAGCTCCACCGCGATTCCTGTCGGCCTACCCCTTCACACGGTTCGTAGCCCCTCAGGGAGTTCCACCGAAGGCCCCGGCGACAGGTGTTACATGCGTTCCCACCCCAGTGGCAGGTTCTACATGTGCCCCCGCGATTCGTGTCGGCCTACCCCTCACACGGTTCGTTGCCCCATAGGGAGCACCACCGAAGGCCGCAGTTGTAGGTTTTACATGCGTCCACGCCCCAGTGGCAGGGCTTACATGCGTCCCCGCGACTCATGTCGGCACGCCCCTCGCACGGTTCGTGGCCCCTTAGGGAGCTCCACCGAAGGCCCCAGTGGCAGGTTCTACATGCGTCCCCGCGACTCATGTCGGCCTACCCCTCACACGGTTCGTGGCCCCATAGGGAACTCCATTGAAGGCCCCACCGGCAGGGTTTACATGTGCTCCCGCGATTCATGCCGGCCTACCCCTCACACGGTTCGTGGCCCGTTAGGGAGCTCCACCGAAGGCCCCAGTGAAAGCGTTTACATGCGTCCCCGCGATTCCTGTCGGCCTACCCCTTCACACGGTTCGTGGCCCTTCAGGGAGTTCCACCGAAGGCCCCAGTGGCAGGTTTCACATGCGTTCCCGCCCTAGTGGCAGGGTTTACATGCGTCCCCGCGACTCATGTCGGCACACCCCTCGCACGGTTCGTGGCCCCCCTAGGGAGCTCCACCGAAGGTCCCAATGGCAGGTTTTACATGCGTCCCCGCGGTTCACTTCGAGGAAGAGACGCTTGCGCGAGACTCCTGGAATTCTCCACGGCGCGAGGCCCCTGGACTTTTCTTCCGTCTCATCCTCCTCGCGGTACTCGCAGCTGCATATGGTTGGGTCCTACGCCAGGCTAATTCTACAACGGGCGTTTTCGCCCACATTCGGGCCCTTGAAGCCTTCGAGATGATCCGGCTTGGACAGTGGCGCAGAAATATTGGGTCTAGGGCTCTTGTCGTGATTTTCGCGATGTTGCCATTCTTGTACAAGAGCGGATTTCAGGTGAACGGCACGAGCGTGCGGAAACCGGTCAGGGATCTTGGCTGAGCGTGCCGTTCCGCCGTTTCTGGCCCACCCACGCCTCGGCGCGACGCGCGATCCACGTCCCCATGCCCAAGCGTCAACGTCCAGAGTTTTTGTCGAGCCTCCCGCCCCGCGGAGCGGAGCAGCACGCTATCCGCTCGCAGGGCACAGCGTGTCGCGGGGGCCACCGCGGCGAGACGCTGAGCAAAAGCCACCGCGACCGTCAACGTGGGAGCTCCGCGCGGGGCCCCTCGTGGCCAGTCTGCGCAGCTGCGCCCAGCTATGGCGACGACGACGACGACGACGACGACGACGACGACGACGACGACGACGACGACGACGACGGCAGCGACGACGACGCCGGCGGCGACGACGGCGGCGGCGGCGGCGACAACGACGACGACGGTATAATTAGAATAACTTTCTGAGCTCCGCGCGGAGTTCTTCGATCCGCGCTGGGACCCCCTGGTAGCGCTGCCAGCGCCGCCCCTGACGCGCTCCGCGCGCCAGAGATAGGGGGGGTCCAACGCAGATTAGTCAAGAAGTCCGCGCGGACCTCTGATAACTTCTGACTGTGTTTCGTGCTATGTCTCTATATAATAAAGGGGAAGTGGACATCATGGCGGGGGCCCTGATACCTCAACAGACTTCATGCCCCCCCCCTCTTCTTGGCCCTCGGCCGTCCGCACTCTCCCTCTCCTCGAGCCTCCTCCTCCTCCTCCTCCTCCTCCTCCTTTTCACTCCTCCTCCTCCTCCTCCTCCTCCTCCTCCTCCTCCTCCTCCCCCTCCTTCTCGCTTCTCCTCACTCCTTCTCCTCCTCCTCCTCCTCCTCCTCCTCCTCCTTCTCCGCCTCCTCCTCCCTCTCCTTCTCCTCGCCCCTCCTCATCCTCCTTCTTCTCCTCCTCCTGCCGTTTCTCGCTGAGCCAGCGACCTCCTCCTCCTCCTCCTCCTCCTCCTCCTCCTCCTCCTCATCCTCCTGCTCGCTTCTCCTGGTCGCCCCTCGCTCTTCCTCGCCCCTCGCTCCTCGCTTCTCCCCGTCCTCGTTCTCCTCCTTCTCCTCCTCCTCCTCCTCCTCCTCCTTCTCCGGCGGCCACGTGTCAGCCGCGTGCCGGAAGCACCATGATCGGGAGCCGGCGCAACCCCCCAACCCCAGGACAAGCACGCCGCTCAGCGGCGAGCTACCCCCAGAGCCGAGGGGGTGCGCCGACCGGGGCCTTTACCTCGCATGCCTGGGAGCGCGGCGGCGACGTACAGGAGGCCGCGTGGCCAGCGGCCTGCGGTCCCACCGCCACATCGCCAGGCGCCGCCCGGCCCAGCAGCGCCGCAGTCGCCCTGGCCGCCTTCGCGCCGCCCCCGCGCGCCAGCCTTTGCCCCGCCACCGGCTGCGCCAGGCGCCCGCCGCGCCGCCGACAGCGGCCGCCGCGCCTGCGCCCGCTTGCCGCCGCCCGCGGCCTGGAAGGCTCGTTCCGCCGAGAGCCGCGAGAGCCGCCCGGCGCGCCGCCGGCCGCGGCCCGGCGCCCCGCGCCAGCCCAGCGGCACAGGGCCCAGCAGCGCAGCACCGCCTTAGCCCCGCGCAGCAGCCGCCCGGCGCCAGCTGTCCCAGCGCCCAGCAGCAGGCCTAGGCCGCGGCCCCGGAGCAGCCTCAGCGCAACCCAGCCGCGCGCCGCAGCTGGTGGGCCAGCTCCCGCTGCAGCGCGCAGCTGAGCACCCGGTAGGCTCGCGAAAGGTCTTCCTGCTGCGAATCCTCCGGGAGCTTTCTAGTCGTCAGCGCCAGCAGCCAGGCCCGCGCCTCCCCGACGAGCCGGCCGCCCGTCTCCACGGCGAACGCCGTCAGGCGCTCACCTGGGTAGCGGGTGTGTTTGGCGCGCTCGGCCCGGCGGGCCGCCTCGCCCGCGCGCCTTGCCGCCGCGCGCACGGCGGGCTCGTCGCTGGCCGCCGTGTGGCGGACAGTCACGTCCAGCCAGCGCCAGCCGTCGAGGTCGTCATACTCGACGTCCAAGATGGCCCACTCCGGGACTGGCGCCTGCCCCCCCCGTGGCGCGCGGGCCCTGTCCCACGTGGGCACACGCTGCTCGTGCAGCGGCGAGCAGTCGCACCACCTCCCGGCGAGGCTGCCCGCGGCGCGCACAACGCCCGCGTGCCGCGTGACGACGCCCCCGCCCGGCTGACACACGGCCGCGTGGAACCCCGCCGGATCCAGCGGCGCTTGGCACGGCGCTCCGCCAGCTGTCTGGTTCTGGCAGGTCGCCGCCGCGCGCGCTAGCTCGTCTGAGGAGCACTCCGGCCGCGGCAGCTGGGCGCGGCTGCGAGTGGCCGCCTGCCACTGCTGGTCCTCCAGCGTGCAGGCCAGCTCCGTGGGGTACTGGAGGTAGGCGCCGGCCCCGGGCCCTCCCGCGGACAGCAGCGACGCCTGGCTGCAGTGGTGCATTTGCTGCTTCGCAGCAGCGTGGGTTCTCTTATGCACCATAGCAACTGCAGGGTCTTCTGCTTTGTCGGGTGCCCCAGCAAGGCCTCCAGGGGCGCCGCTGGCTCAGGGTCCGCGCCCTGGCGCGCCAGCTGAGCCCGGGTCGCCTCAAGCGCGGTTGCGGCCTGCGGCAGCGCCGCCAGCATGTCTGCAAGAGTGGAAACTCCTGAGACACCGAGGGCGTCCCGCACCTCCTCCGCCGCCTGCGTCCACGCCGCCCAGCAGGCGGGCGCCCGTCTCGTGGCCGCCCACTGCGCGCCGGCTCCTCCGAGTTTCGCTGGCAGGCCTGCAGCTCGCACGCCTCTGCCCGAGCTGTCGCCCCAGCAACTTCTCCCAGCAACCCCGCAGCGCGGCGTCGTAGCGGAAGGTCTCCTCTCCTGCGGCCAAGGCCAGCTGCAAGTTGTGCTGGCTGGCGTTGCCGGCGTAGGCGTTGAGCAGCGCGCCCGCCGCTTGCCGCTTGAGCCCCCCTTGCAGCAACCGCTCCAGGTTGGCCCAGAGCCTCTCGAGGTGCGCCGTGGCCCCGTCCAGCCCGCAGCCCTGCCCGCCGAGAGGGAACGCCGCCCCGTTGGCGTCTCCAGGAGCCCGGAGCTGCGCGTCGAGGACTGGCAGAACGGGCACGCACTTGCTCGCGAGCTCGGCATCGACAGCCTGGACGCCCGCAGGGGACCAGACCAGCGTTTTGTCGCCGATCAGCTCCAGCTCTAGTCGCGCGAGCACCTCGCGGAGGCCCGTCAGCGCGAGGGCGCCGAGGTCCGCCTGCACCGCCAAGTAGGAGTCGTCGAGGTAGGAGCACAGGCGGGCGGCTGGGTCCAGCAGCTGCAGCCTGTGCAACAGCAGCTCGAGGGCGCGCCGCTGCCCCACGGCGAAGGCCGCCGGGAATAGGGGGTTTCCCTGCAGATGATCGAACCCCAAACCGCTTCGAAGCGCCCGTAGGCAGTGCGCCAGTAGTGCTCTGTGGGGCCTGGGTACCAAGCCCTCAGGGACGCCGCCACCTCGGGGACAGCTTCGTCCAAGGCCTCGGAGGCGGGGCCGCGGCGCATCCGTTGAAACGCCGCCTTGACGTCCACCTTGATGAACGTCGCGTTCGGCCAGGCCTCCGCGAGAGCATGCAAGCTCTTGACCAGCACGTTCGCGCCGCCCTTGCGCCCGACGCCGTACTGGTGCTTCCCGGCAGCTTCAGTCAGGGGGGTCTTCCGAGCTCGCACCAGCGCTCGCAGCCCCAGGCGGCGGAGCGTGGCGCCCACCAGCACGGGTCTCACCTCGCTGGCGCCCTTCGCGAGCGCCACGAGCTTTCCCGCGCGCAGCGCCTCGAGGGCCTCCCGCGGCAGCTCCCCGAAGGCGACCCTCGCGGCAACCCCGGCGACCAGCTGCGCCGTCTCGCCGTCGCTCGCCCCCAGGTGTTCCAGCCGCGTCCCCAGCAGGCCCGGCGCCGCCAGCTGGGGAGGGCGCCGAAGTAGTTTGCGCACCTCCTCCTCCACCTCTTCTCTGGCGGCGCGGAGGGCGGGGCAGGGCTCGGCGCCGCGCCGGCGCGGTCTCCGAGCTCGTCCGGCGGGAAGCTCGCCCGCAGCTTCTCCAGCGTGTCAGCCGTGCGCGGCGCCAGTTCGGCCGGCTTGCACTGCTGCCGCCAGCGCGCGGGATTCCTCCCCGGCCGCGGCCAAAGTGTGCACCCGGTGTGTTTTCTGTTTGTTTGTTGTCTTCCTCGGCGGTGCTCGGGGGGGTGGGCCGTTCGTGGCCGAAGCCCACAGCTGCGCCCACTGCCCGCCCCACCACAACGCCAGCCGCTCTGCCAGTATCTCTGCGCACGTCGGGCCCGCCCCCCAGGGCCGAGCGAACAGCGCCAAGTCGAACAGCAGGAGCATGTTCCGCTCTGCTGTAGCATCCCCGTGTTGGCCCGCCTCTTCGAGTACCTCCAGCGCCTTGCGTCTCGCATGCGTCACTGCACCGCGACACCTGTCTGGAACTTGCACGAAGGGGGGGACCCCCGCGCGTAGGACAGACTGCGACGCCAAACGCTACCACCAGGCCCTGTCAGGCAGGGTCGTCTCGTCCCAGGTTGG
>CAUYUJ010022221.1:102429-126726 GCA_963575745.1 Prorocentrum cordatum
CCCGCGACCCATCCCGCGACCCACCCCGCGACCCACCCCGCGACCCGCCCGCGGCCCACCCCGCGACCCACCCGCGACCCACCCGCGACCCACCCGCGACCCACCCGCGACCCACCCCGCGACCCACCCGCGACCCACCTTCGACCCAAACCACGTTCAAGGTACAAACCACCATTTTCGGCGCCTGCGGCGGGCTTTTTTTGCATTCCTTCCAGGTGGAGAGCCCGCGACCCACCCCGTGACCAACTCGCGACCAACCCGCGACCCAAACCATGTTCAGGGTACAAACCGCATTTTTCGGCGCCTGCGGCGGGCATCTTTTGCATTCGTTTCAGGTGGAGAGCCCGCGGCCCACCCGCGACCACGTTCAGGGTACAAACCACATTTTTCGGCGCCTGCGGCGGGCATCTTTTGCATTCGCTCCCGGTGGAGAACCCGCGGCCCACCCACGACCCAAACCACGTTCAGTGCACAAACAATTTATTTTGGCGCCTGCGGCGGGCTGCTTTTGCATTCCTTCCAGGTGGAGGTGGAGAGCCCGCGACCCACCCGCGACCCAAACCACTTTCACTGAACAAACCAATGCCGCACAAGCGCGGCGGCGGATTTGTGCATGCCGTCTGAGCCCGCAAGGGCCCCTTCAAGCCCCGCGCATCCACACCAGCCCGTCCAGCAACTTTGACCTGGCGAGTTGCCTTGATCAGAGAAGTCGGGGAGCATAAAGTGGAAAAAAGGATTGCGTTGCAGTTATCTTGGGAAAGGAGGGGGAGGCAGGAGGAGTAAACAGGGGACGAGGAGGACGCGGAACAAGAGAGCATGTAAGGAGAATGTGGAGAAAGAAAAGGAGGAGGAGGGGGAGGAGGGGGACGAGGAGGACGAGGAGGGGGAGGAGGGGGAGGATGATGATGATGGGCGACAATGGGAGGACGATGATGGAGGCCGATGAGGGGGAGGACGACAATGGGAGGACAATGATGAAAGGACGAGGGGGGGAGAGGGAGGACGAGGGAGAAGAGGAGGAGGAGGAGGACGAGGTAGAGGAGGAGGATGACGATGACGATGAGGACGAGGACGAGGACGAGGAAGAGGAGGAGGAGGAGGAGGAGGAGGAGGAGGAGGAGGAGGAGAGCGCCATCGACAAGGAAGGTGGGGGCCACGAGGTCCGCCGGCTCGACGACGCCCGCGTCGCCCGCGCCCGCCCCCTCACTCTTATCCGCAATTGCGGGGTGCTACGTAGATTTATTTTTGTTGCGTGCACGGATGAGTTATTCGTGTCAGGAGTTGGCCAAGATTCTCATGAATTGGGGGTGGGCCTGAGTAGGCAGCAGAAGATGTTACCGCACAGGGGGTTCGACGTGGGCATGCAGTCAGAGAGAGAGGGGCCCTTGCGAAAGCTTGTCGTCGTCATTGTGGTCGTGGTCCTTCTACTCCGCCAGCACCTCCTCCTCCTCCGCTCCTCCTCCTCCTCCGCCTCCTCCTCCTCCTCCTCCTCCTCCTCCTCCTCCTCCTCCTCTCCTTCCCACCCTGCGCTGTTCATTGCCCTCCTCCTGCCCCCCCCTTCAAGGCCCTTCCCCTCCCACACACCCGATGCCCTGATTGTTCTTCGATACGGAGCCCCCCGAAGCCCCCACCCTCTGCCCAGGGACGGCCGGCTCGGCATCCTGGGCTGTTGCTCCACGGTTCCAGGGCCCAGCGTGGGCCCCAAGAGGCCGAAAGTTCTCCTCCTGCTCCTCTTGCTCCTGCTCCTGCCCCAAGAGACCGAAAGTTCTCCTCCTCCTCCTCCTCATCCTGCTCCTGCTCCTCCTCCTCTCGAAAGGCCTGCTCCTCCTCCTCCTTCTCATGTCAGGCTCCTCGCTGCTCCCCTCTGGCCCAGGCGGCCCCTCAAGCAGCTTCGCCAGCCGCGCCCGCCCGCTGCTCGCCCGGGACCCCATCGACGCCCAGGGAGCTCAGAAGCATGTCGGAGGGCTTCGAAGCCTGCCCCTCCTCGGACAGCGAGGACGGCGACGAGGAGGACGACGAGCCCTGTCCCCGGCCCCCCAGTCCGAGGCGGGCGTATACCCCCAGACATGCTCGCATCGCGACAAACATCGAATATTGAAAACGCGCAAGAGTCACCATAGGCAAGAGCGACCGTTGATGCGCGCCTGTCGGGGGCCGCGGGAGGCCGAGCTCGAGCGCGCAAGCTGCTGCCGTCGCATCGCGGTGGATCCTCCGGGGTCCCTGGCCGGGGCACGGGGCCAGCAACAACATTCGGGATGGCACATAGAACTGGCTTGGGGCTTCCAGGGGCCCAGAAAGCTCGGGCCAATGCCCAGACCTCCAGCCGCCCCAAGTTTGGGTTGCCGCCCCTCCTCCCCCTCCTTCTCCTCCTCCTCCTTCTCCTCCTCCTATTCCTGCTGCTGGCGCTGCTGAAGGTGTGACTCCGAAGCAACCACGTGATTTGGCAAACAAGCGCCAGAGGGCAACGCAGCTCATGACGTCGCGGCGCCTCCCAACGCACAGTCATGCTGCTGAAGGAAATCGGCATACGAGTCCAAGGGGGTGAACATGTTTTTGGCTTCCTCAGATACCTAACCTCATCGCCAAGTAGGCCCCCCTGGATCCCAGCAGGACAACTCTCCAGGAAAACTGCCGCGAGGAACGTACACAAAGCCGATGGGTAGGCTTCGAGAGGAGAGGTGCGATACGATCCCGACCCGTCCCTCTCGACCACTGCCCCGGGACCGATTTTTCATTCTGCTGATTCATTGTTTGACGGCCCCGAGGCCCGGCAAGGGCCCCGAGAGGCCAAACATGATGAAACCTTCTGCCCCGATGTTTGTGAGACATTGGCTGTCTGGGACCTCCTGTCGCGATTTTCGTGAGATCCGACGTTGCAAAAAAAATGCATCATCGCAAAACATCACCACTGGAGCCCCGGACCCCATCTTCCTGTATTATTTTTCGAGCCGGATCGTACCTTGAGGGGCCCGAAACTGGGCGAAATTGCCCGTTCATTGTAGAAACAAATTTGCAACCCCACACGCGACGTCCTGATGTTTTCAACGCGCGGTCCCCAGAAGTTCGGACCCTTTCCCCGGGACCAGTTTTTCATCCTGCCGCTTTTTTGGACGGTCCGAGGCCCCGGCGAGGGCCCCCCCGAGAGGCCTAAGAGGGCCAACAAAAACCATCCCGTCGTGATCTGTTCATCAAAGAAGCGACCTTGTCTGGCCTCCTCCTTCTCCCCCACCTCCCCCTCCTCTTCCTCCTCCTCCTCCTCCTCCTCCTCCTCCTCCTCCTCCTCCTCCTCCTCCTCCTCCTCCTCCCTCCTCCTCCTCCTCCTCCTCCTCTCCCCCTCCTCCCCTCCTCCTCCTCCTCCTCCTCCTCCTCCTCCTCCTCCTCCTCCTCCTCCTCCTCCTCCTCCTCCTCCTCCTCCTCCTCCCCCTACTCCTCCTCCTTGGCCTTCTGCCGCGACGCGAGCACTCCTGGGGGGGCACTTCCCCGCCTCGTGCCGCAGCCCCCCGGCGGCGCTGCTCGGCGCCCCGCTGGCGGCGGGCCTCGCGGCCTGGGCGCTCGCCGCGCTCGCCCGGGCGTGGGGCCGCGGCCGCGGCCACGCCGCCGCGACCCTGAGGGCCGACGCTGCTCGGGGGCGAGCGAGGGGGGGAACTGAGAAGGACCCAGACCCCCTCGAGGTATGACAAAAATCACGACGGGAGGTTTTTCATGATTTTTGGCCTCTGGGGGCCCTTACCGGCCCTCGGGACCGTCAAAAAACGACTCAGGACGAAAAACCGGTCCCGGGGAATAGGTCCAGACCGCTGGGGGTCGACGTCATGAAAAATTCATGACGTCGGGGGTCTGTGGAGAAGGCCTTCTCAGAAGGCGGCGGGACTTCTCAGAAGGCCTCCAGCCTTCTGAGAAGTTTTTGTCCGTCCTCATGGGAAGCTTGGAAAACTTCCCAGAAGTCCTGGGAACTGCCGAGCATTCTGAGAAGGCCTTCTCCTTCTCACTTCCCCCCTGGGCGCGCCGCCTAGCTGCGGAACAAAAACGTGCCCCCTCGGGTTGTGGCAAAACTTGCGACGGGCGGTTTTTCGCTACTTTCGGGCTCCGGGGGTCCTTCCTGGGCCTCGGGGCCGTAACAAAAACACTCAGGACGACGCCGAGGATCAAAATACGGCATCGCGGGCATCACGGGAAATTCCAGAGATCCAGAATAAGGCTTAGGGGGCGCCGTATGGAAAATTGTAACATCGGATCTTTGGGATCACGACCGGAGCCCTTGGACCCCATTTCTCCACGGCGTTTGTCGAGCCGCGTCCGTCCGTTATAGGGCCCCAGGTCCCAGAACGGGGAAAAACTGCCCGTTGCAGAACAGCTGCGACGCCGGGGTCCCAGACAGCCGGCGCCCCAATGTTTGTCGACAATGCGTGGGCCCCCGGAGGTCTTGAGAATTCCCCCGGGACCCGGGGGCCGAACAGAGCCACAAACCAGCCGCCGACCTATAGGTCGTTCTTTGGCGGCACCTGGGCCCAGCGAGGGCCCCCAGAGGAAATTGTGCAGCCTTTTCAGAGAGAGCGCTGGGAAAATTCGCACCCTTTCTTGTAGGCTAGGGATCCCTGAAAACGGACGTTGCGAAAAAAAACACCTCGCGGAAAAACGCGACCAGAGCCCATAATCCCATCTATCTGCGTATTTTTTCGAGCCGGATCGATTTGTGAGGGCCTTGGGGCCCGAAATGGGGCAGAAACGCCCGTTGCGAAAAAATAGCAACGCCCAGATATGAGGGCTCTACTGCTCTTACGTCGGTGCTTCAAAGATGGGGTTCTGAAGGATGAGGTACCAAAGACGAGGTGTTTCGAACAACGTAAACCCAGACGCGCGACGTCCTGATTATTTCAGGACGGCGTCCCTGGAAGTCCCGATCCTTTCCGCGGGACCAGTTTTTCGTCCCGACCGCGGAGTCGTTTTTTCACGGCCCCGGTGCCCAGCAAGGGCCCCCCGGTGCCGAAGACAACGAGAAACCGGCCGTCCTGATTTTTGAACGACTGGATCATGTCTGGGAACCCACCTTTTCGACCCGCTTACACCCTCAGGGCAAAACGCCCCGTTTGAAAACGTTGCAGCGACGGGATCTCAGGGGAAGCCCACGGTCGCGCCCGCCGCCGCCGCCACGACCACGCCGCCGCCGCCGCGCCGGCCGGACGCCGCCGCCGTGGGCGCGGCGCGGGTGGGGCCGGGCGCGGGCTGCGCCAACTGGGCGGAGTTGGCCGTGGGGCCCCCGGCCCACGCACAGGACCTCCTCCCAGACATGATATCGCGTCGCAGTATAAAGATCCGGACGGGTGTTTTTTCGCTGTTTTCGGCACCAGGGGGGCCTCGCCAGGCCCCGGGGCCGTCGAAAAACTGCTCGGGAGGAAAGGCCGGTCCTGGGGAAAAGGGTCTGGATTTCCAAGGACGCCGTCTTGAAAAAACAGGACGCCGCATGTCTGAGATCTCGAGCTGCACAGTGGAAACCTATATCAATAAGCATCCTGCTTCCCTCCAGGGTGGCCATGGGTTTCTTGGGGTTCGACGGTTTTGCCATGGAGAGCGTGACGTTCCCACATCAAAATCAATGGACGTTCTGGGGTTTCAGGGTTGGGTTTCTTTTGGAAGGTTTCGTGTGGTCGAGCTCCTACTGTATAAGCGTTGTTTCAAAGATGGGGTCCTGAGGGATGGTGTCCTGAGGGTACGAAGTGTCCGAGGGTGCATTTACGTTGTTCGAAGCACCTCGTCCTTAGGCACCCGTCCCTCAGAACCTCATCGTTAAACCACCGATGTTAAAGCCTATAGCCCCCAGATCCGGGCGTTGCTATTTTTTCACAACGGGCATTTCCGCCAGAATCGGGCCCCAGGACCTTCAAAGATCGATCCGGCTCGGAAAATGACGCAGAAAGATTCTTGGGCTTACGCCACACCGCCGACCCATTGGGGGGGAGAAGTGATGCGTCGCTGAGTGTGTTTTGTGGGTTTCTGTGGGCTCATCCAGGGGTTTAGGGTTGGTCGATCACGAGAGAAGCCTTTCGGAGACCTCCAGGAGACAGTGTGGAGGCCTCTGGGGGATTGACTTGGGGCCTCTTTGGCGCTCTTCCCAGCGTCGTGGGTGCGTCTTGGGGGACTCTTCTTGGAGCCCCTGGGAAAACTTTTGGGGTCTCAAACAAAAGTTTTTCGGGGGCGGAGAATGCGAATTTTCACTTCGTGGTCCCCTTCCTGTGCCTTTCTTGGAGCTTTCTTGGGGAGCCATGAGGCTGCCGTGAAGCTCTCTTGGGCCGTCTTAGGGCCACCGTGGGCTGTCTAGAGGCCCACCTGGGGGCCCCTTGAGTCGTCTGGAGACGTTGTTGGAGGCTTTGTGGGCCGTCTTTAAGCCTCGGAAGCCCGAAAAGGCTGGAAGGCCAAAAACCATAATAACATTATCCTGGCGAAGGACCCAACCATATGTAGTTGTGAATGACGCGTTGTGGGTGCCGCTTCGGGTGGGCCACGCAACGCGTGATGGGGCGTGCCGTAATTGGTGGGGGGACGCATGCGGGCGGTCCCACTGGGGCCTTCGGTGGAGCTCCCTGTGGGGCCACGACCCGCAGTAGTGGGTTGTGGAGACGCATGCGGGCGGTGCCACTTGGGCCTTCGGTGGAGCTCCCTATGGGGCCACGAAGCGCTGTATTGGCTGGAGGGTACGCATGCGGGCGGTCCCACTGGGACCTTCGCTCGAGCTCCCTATGTGGCCGCGAAGCGCTGTACTGGGTGGGGGGGACGCAGCAGTGCCACGGGGGCCTTCGGCGGAGCTCCCCATGGGGCCGCGAAGTGTTGTACTGGGTGGAGGCGACACATGCGGGCGGTCCCACTGGGACCTTCGCTTGAGTTCCCTATGACTGTACTGGGTGTGGCGGGCACACGGGCGTTCCACCTAGGGCCTTCGGTGGAGCCCACCATGGGGCCACGAAGCGCTGTATTGGTGGCGGGAGCATGCGGGCGGTCCCATTGTGACCTTCGGTGGGGCTCCTATGGGGCCGCGAGGCGCTGTACTGGGTGTGGCAGACGCATGTGGCCCCCCCACTGGGGCCTTCGGTGGAGCTCCCGATGGGGCCACGAAACGGGTTGCTGGGCGTGGCGGACGCATGCGGGCACCCCCACTGGGGCCTTCGGTGGAGCTCCTTATGGGGCCACGAAACGGAGTGCTGGGTGTGGCGGACGCATGCGGGCACCCCCACTGAGGCCTTCGGTGGAGCTCCCAATGGGGCCACGAAACGCTGTATTACGTGTGGCGGACGCATGCGGGCCCCCCCATTGGGGGCCTTCGGTGGAGCTTCCCATGGGGCCACGAAGCGCTCTACTGGGGGCGTGCCAGAGTGAGGGGAGTGAGGGGAGGAGGAATGATGATGATGATGATGATGATGATGATGATGATGATGATGATGATGATGATGATGATGATGATGATGATGATGATGATGAGGATGAGGATGAGGAGAGGAGGAGGAGGAGGAGGAGGAGGAGGAGGAGGATGATGATGATGATGATGATGCTGATGCTGATGATGATGATGATGATGATGATGATGAGATGATGATGATGATGAGGAGGAGGAGAGGAGGAGGAGGAGGAGGAGGAGGAGGAGGAGGAGGAGGGGGAAGAGGAGGAGGAGGAGGAGGAAGAGGAGGATGAGGAGGAGGAGGAGGAGGAGGAGGAGGAGAGGAGAGAGGAGGAATGCAGGGACCGTCTCCTCAAAAACGAGGACCCAACACCACAGGATGGTTGGGAAAAACTATGAAAATCCAATATTTCATAGCTCTTGGGGTCCTCTTGGGAAGCCTCTTCGATGCCCCTTGGGGCGTCATGGAGGCATCCTGGGCCGTCTGGAAGCCATCTTGGGCGTCTGGGAACATTGATTCTGCGACTCGGGGTTTTCTTGGACCGTGTTGGAGATGTCTTGGGGTCCTCCTGGTCCGTTTTGAGGCCGTCGATGCCACCCTGCCGGCCCAGCCGGCCCGGGTAGACCTCCCCCCTCCAAATCGACCGGATCCAGCTCCCGGGGAAGGGGTTTGTAGGATAATGACGCAGAAAGATTAGATCTAGGGCTCCGTTCGTGTTTTTCCGATGCTGCAATTGTTTTGATCTCAGGGAGATTCGACGCTCCGATAAAATGGTAAGCGGGCGTTTTTGTTGTCGTTCTCGGCCTCCGGGAGCCCGCGCCGCTCGGGAGCATCAACAAACGACTCAGGACGAGAGACTGGCCCTGATGAAATGGTCCAGACCTCCGGGGCCCACGCACAGAAAAAATTACCCTGGCGACGTACCCAACCCCTGCGCAAAAGCGGGGCGCAAATAGTTTAGGATACTTTATAAGGGGGCGATGACGGAGCGAGGGTTGCATACGTCTGCAGCCGGAATTCGGGAGACTCGCAGGACACTGGCTACAGGAAAGGGCTTGATAAAACTGATGAGTTACAATTCCTGGGCACTCCTAGCCACTTCGAAAATGGTGATCACAGCAGGCCTCGAAAGTGGCGACAGTTTCACAGATCGCAGCCCCGCAGGGATGGCGAGGTCTAATTTGGGTCCGCGCGTGGCGTCACTGTGCTGGGCCCCCCAGCAGGCCTCGAAAGTGGCGACAGTTTCACAGATCGCAGCCTCCAGGGGATGGCGAGGTCTCATTTGAATCTGCCCGTGGCGTCACTGCGCTGGGCCCCCCAGCAGGCCTCGAAAGTGGCGACAGTTTCACAGATCGCAGCCCCCAAGGGATGGAGAGGTCTCGTTTGAATATGCCCGTGGCGTAACTGTGCAGGGCCCCCCAGCAGGCCTCGAAAGTGGCGACAGTTTCACAGATCGCAACCCCCCCAGAGATGGCGAGGTCTCATTTGAATCCGCGCGTGGCCCTCACTGTGCTGGGCCCCCCAGCAGGCCTCGAAAATGGCGACAGTTTTTCACAGATCGCAGCCCCCCAGGGATGGCGAGGTCTCGTTTGAATCTGCCCGTGGCGTCACTGTGCTGGGCCCCCCAGCAGGCCTCGAAAGTGGCGACAGTTTCACAGATCGCAGCCCCCCAGGAATAACGAGGTCTAATCTGGGTCTGCCCGTGGCGTCACTATGCTGGGCCCCCCAAGCAGGCCTCGAATGTGGCAACAGTTTCACAGATCGCAGCCCCCCCCAGGGATGGCGAGATCTAACTTGAATCTGGCCCGTGGCCCTCACTGTGCTGGGCCCCCCAGCAGGCCTCGAAAGTGGCGACAGTTTCACAGATCGCAGCCCCCCAGGAATGGCGAAGTCTAATTTGAATCTGCCTGTGGCCCTCACAGTGCTGGGCCCCCAGCAGCCTCGAAAGTGGCGACAGTTTCACAGATCGCAGCCCCCCAGGGATGGCGAGGTCTAATTTGAATCTGCCCGTGGCCCTCACTGTGCTGGGCCCCCCAGCAGACCTCGAAAGTGGCGACAGTTTCACAGATCGAAGCCCCCCAGGGATGGCGAGGTCTAATTTGGGTCCGCCCGTGGCCCTCACAGTGCTGGGCCCCCAGCGGGCCTCGGAAGTGGCGACAGTATCACAGATCGCAGCCCCCCAGGGATGGCGAGGTCTAATTTGGATCCGCCCGTGGACGTCACTGTGCTGGGCCCCAGCAGGCCTCGAAAATGGCGACAGTTTCACAGATCGCAGCCCCCCCAGGATGGCGAGGTCTAATTTGAATCTGCCCGTGGCCCTCACTGTGCTGGGCCCCCAGCAGACCTCGAAAATGGCGACAGTTTCACAGATCGCAGCCCCCCAGGGATGGCGAGGTCTAATTTGAATCTGCCCGTGGCCCTCACTGTGCTGGGCCCCCCAGCAGGCCTCGAAAATGGCGACAGTTTCACAGATCGCAGCCCCCCAGGGATGGCGAGGTCTAATTTGAATCTGCCCGTGGCCCTCACTGTGCTGGGCCCCCCAGCAGGCCTCGAAAATGGCGACAGTTTCACAGATCGCAGCCCCCCAGGGATGGCGAGGTCTAATTTGAATCTGCCCGTGGCGTCACTGTGCTGGGCCCCCCAGCAGGCCTCGAAAGTGGCGACAGTTTCACAGATCGCAGCCCCCCAGGGATGGCGAGGTCTAATTTGAATCTGCCCGTGGCCCTCACTGTGCTGGGCCCCCCAGCAGGCCTCGAAAATGGCGACAGTTTCACAGATCGCAGCCCCCCGCAGGCAAGACAGGAAGAGGCAGGGAGGGCGGGAGGCGGGAGAAGAAGGGACGCGACCACACTGCTCTATTCAAAACGAATACCCAACCAAGGAGGGTTGGGAATTATCCTGGCGAAGGACCAAGCCATATGCAGTTGTGGGTACCGTAACTGTGAATATCTTCTTCTGTGAAGCTCCCTATGGGGCCACGAAGCGCTGCACTGGGCGCATGCGGGCGGTAGCACTGGGGCCGTCGGTGGAGCTCCCTATGGGGCCACGAAGCGTTGTGCTGGTTGGGTGAAAATGCCAAATTGGGCTTCTGGGGCGCATGCGGACGGTCCCACTGAAGACTTCGGTGGAGCTCCGGCCACGAAACGCTGCACTGAGTGGGTGGAACTGCCAAATTGGGTGTGTGGGACGCATGTGGGCGGTCCCACTGGGGGCTTCGGTGGAACTCCCGATTGGGGCCACGAAGCGCTGTACTGGGTGGGTGAAAATGTCAAATTGCGTGTGCGGGACGCATGTGGGCAGTCCCACTTGGGGCTTCGGTGGAGCTCCCGATTGGGGCCGCGAAGCGCTACACTGGGTGGATGAAAATGCCAAATTGGGTGCGCGGGACGCATGCGGACGGTCCCACTGGCCACGAGACTGTGTACTGGGTGTGGCGGACGCATGTGGTACCCCCCATTGGGGGCCTTCGGTGGCGCTCCCTATGGGGCTAAGAAACGCTGCACTGGGTTTGGCGGACGCATGTGGCCACCCCCACTGGGGCCTTGGGTGGGGCTCTCTATGGGGCCACGAAACGCTGTACTGGGTGTGGCGGACGCGTGCGGTACCCCCTCTGGGGCCTTCGTTGGCGCTCCCTGTGGGGCCACGAAACGGTGTGCTGGGTGTGTCGGACGCATGTGTTACCCCCTCCAGGGCCTTCGGTTTAGCTCCCAATGGGGCCACGAAACGCTGTATTACGTGTGGCGGACGCATGTGGCCACCCCCACTGAGGCCTTACGTAGAGCTCCCTATGGGGCCACGAAGCGCTGTACTGGGTGTGGCGGACGCATGTGGTACCCCCACTGGGGGGGGCGGGGGGGGGCGGGGACGGGAGGAGGAGGAGACGCGGGGACCGTTTCTTCAAAACGAGGACTCAACACCACAGGATGGTTGGGAATTAGGTCAGCGGCATGTTTGGGGACGGGGGTCAGTGCAAACGGAGGTCAACCAGAGTGCCAGATCTTGCAGGAGTCTGCAGAGCCAGTGGTGCATTGGCCTCGGCTTGCGCGCAGGAACTCACAGGATCCTGCAAAGCCTGACTGACCCGGGTTTGCATTGACCTGGTCAGCGCGTTCCCGATCATCAGGTGCAACCGCAGACGTTCTCAGACAGCCAGCGTCTCGAAAAATCGAGATGGAGATTTCTTATAGTTTTCGGCCTCTCGGGGCCCTTTCTGGGCCTCGGGCCGTCAGAAACCAGCTCGGGAGGAAAAAATTGTCCCAGGGAGGTGGTCAAGAGGTCGGGGGCCCGTGTCTCGAAAAAATCGAGACCCCAGATGTGTGGGTTCGGGCATGGAGAGGACGCCCACCTGGACATGTCGACTGAGAACATCTGCACGGGTCCCCTCGACCTTTGGCATCCGGGTGAACCATTTCGCTAGTCGATGTTTGTTTCCGGATGGCGACTAATGACTCCGCCCAGTTGCAGTCGGAACTCGGTTCCGCACGCACCCGTGAAGTGCCCCAGCAGTCTTCGCTAGAGGGCGTCTCGCCACAGGGGTTTCTGCCAATCTTCGAGGCGTATCAGCAGAAATCACGACTGGAGGTTGTTGGCCGTTTATATATATATATATATATGTATGTGTATGTATGTGTGTATGTATGTTTGTATGTATGTATATATATACATATATATATATATATATATATATATATATATATATGTGTGTGTAGGGGCCCTTGCCGGGCCGCAGGACGGTCAAGAAACGACTCGGGATGAAAAGCCCGCCCTGGGGATGGGTCCAGAGCTCCAGGGTTAAGTCGGGCCCGTCCCCCTACAGGAGGAATATTCAAAACTATTAAAACAAATAGTATGGGGACTATTGTTTAGTGTTTTTCACAATGTTGGAATATGGTTTGAGTATTTTTATTTTTCGTCGAAAATCTCCCTGTAGGGGGACACGCCCGGCTTAACTCCAGGGAGCCCGTATTGGAAAAGATTGGGCATCGCATGTCTGGAATGTCATCCAAGACATGCGACGTCTGGATTTTTTCAGGACGGCGTCCCCAGAAATCCAGACCCTTTCCCCGGGGCCGGTTTTTCATCCTGAGTCGTTTTTTGACGGTCCTGGGGACCAGCGAGGGTCCCCAGTGGCCGAAAATAGCAAAATATGTGCCATCCCGATCTTTTTACGACGCGACCATGTTTGGGATTGGGAGACGCTCAGGAGTACGCTCAGGGGGAAAACAGGTTCAAGGCTCAAGGTCCTCGGGCGTTATCGTCGGCAGCCTTCCAGCCTCGGGATCACGGTTTCCCGCAGCTGCGCCTCCCCGCGACCGTCTCCGAGGGTACCGGGAGAGGTTTTTGAGTTGTGGCCCGAAAGCCACCAGGGACGGGGATAGTCAGGCGATCGCAAACATGGATCAAGAGGGCGTGGATTAGCGACGGGTCCCGTTTTCATGGGAAATCGCGGAGTTCTGCCGCCGGACGAGGTGGCACCGGCCGCACGTTGGGGAGGGCACCACCCCGGATCCATGGATTTAACGACCGCGCGCCAAATCCATGGATCGCTGAGCCATGTCTGCGCGCCCCCGAGATAGGCTCAGGGTGGAGTGCGTCGGGAGCACACAAAGTGTGGGAGGGGGAGGAGGAGGAGGAGGAGGAGGAGGAGGAGGAGGAGGAGGAGGAGGAGGAGGAGGTGGAGGAGGAGGAGGAGGAAGGAGGAGGAGGTGGAGGAGGAGGAGGAGGAGGAGGGGGAGGAGGAGGAGGAGGAGGAGGAGGAGGAGGAGGAGGAGTGAGGAGGAGGAGGAGGAGGAGGAGGAGGAGGAGGAGGAGGAGGAGGAGGAGGAGGAGGAGGAGGAGGAGGAGGGAGGAGGAGGAGGAGGAGGAGGAGGGAGGAGGAGGAGGAGAGGGAGGAGGAGGAGGAGGAGGGGAGGAAGGAGGAGGGAGGAGGAGGAGGAGGAGGAGGAGGAGGAGGAGGAGGAGGAGGAGGAGGAGGAGGAGGAGGAGGAGGAGGAGGAGGAGGAGGAGGAGGAGGAGGAGGAGGAGGAGGAGGAGGAGGAGGAGGAGGAGGAGGAGGAGGAGGAGGAGGAGAGGAGGAGGAGGAGGAGGAGGAGGAGGAGGAGGAGGAGGAGGAGGAGGAGGAGAGGAGGAGGAGGAGAGGAGGAGGAGGGAGGGAGGAGGAGGAGGAGGAGGAGAGGAGGAGGGGAGGAGGAGGGAGGAGGAGGGGAGGAGGAGGAGGAGGAGGAGGAGGAGGAGGAGGAGGAGGAGGAGGAGGTAGGAGGAAGGAGGGAGGAGGAGAGGAGAGAGGAAAGAGGAGGAGGGACGTGGAGAAGGAGGAGGAGGAGGAGGAGGAGGAGGAGGGAGGAGGAGGAGGGAGGAGGAGGAGGAGGAGGTGGGGCAGGAGGAGGAGGGGAGGGGAGGAGAAGGAGGAGGAGGAGGAGGAGGAGGAGGATGATGAGGGGGGGGGGAGGGGGAGGGGGAGTAGGAGGTTGCATGCGGCCTTGGATGTGTCACTCGTTGCCAATGTTTTTGTGGCTCCGAAGTGATTCTATCATGGCGTGGACCCCTGGAGGTCTGGGCCCCTGCCCGAGGGCTGGCCTTTCGTCCCGGGTTGTTCTCTGAAGGTCCTGCAGGCCCAGTCAGGGCCCCCAGAGGAGGCCGGGAAAGGCGAAAATCCCTCCGTCGCGATTCGTTTGCGACTCGACCTGGGGCCCGGGAGGCTCTTCCAGAGGTCGCCTCCCGGCAGGACGAGGTCGCGTGCGCACTCAGCTGCAGCACCGCCCCGGGCTGCGCCCTCTGGAACTTCCGGGCCTCCGAGGGCGGCGGCTGCCACGACGTCGGCGTCTCGAGCTGCGTCCTCCTGCCCGCGGACCTGTGGGCCGCAGGCTCGCGCTGCGTGTACCAGGATATACCGGCCTCGGAATGATCCCTACCCCTAAGACTGACCAGCCAGGAGGCGGCGACTCTCTCGTGGATGCGTCAGCAGAATCTGCGGTAATCCTTGAGATCGTGATCGAGATAAGGTGATGCCCATCCTACAGCGCCGTTTTTAATGCATGCTCCGCGTGCGGACCATGCATTAAACATAAAGGGCTGCTTAATGCATACAAGGATGAGTTTAGGCATTACTTTATTCATAAAGTAATCATGGATTAACATTCCCGAATACTTAAAATCCTATGTACGGTAGGTTTGCGTCGTGTCGACCAGCGGCGACCCCAGCGTGGGCGTTCAAGGTTGAACGCCGCTGGCGACCCAGAATCGATCGACGTTGAACGATCGGACGTTGCGGCAGCGGCCAATCGTTCAAGGTTGAACGATCCCTGCGGTGTCAAAAACCAACGCTGGGGTCGGCACGACACGAACCTGCCGTATTAAAACCTGCCCTGTAGGGATAGGGACCTGCCTCGGGCTGGTAAAGGAGAGCCCGTGCTGGGACCTCCGCACGCACCCCGGTGCGCTGCCCGCCTCCAGACTGGAGCCGGCTGGGCGGCCAAGGTGGCCCAGCACTGGTTCTGGCCAGCAGGAGGAGGAGGAGGAGGAGGAGGAGGAGGAGGAGGAGGAGGAGGGGGAGGAGGAGGGGGGAGGAGGAGGAGGAGGAGGAGGAGGGGGAGGAGGAGGGGGAGGAGGAGGAGGAGGGGAGGAGGAGGAGGAGGTGGAGGAGGAGGAGGAGGAGGAGGAGGACGAGGAGGAGGAGGAGGAGGAGGAGGAGGAGGCGGAGGGGGGGAAGGGGTCCCCTCGTCTCCACGCCTGGACGCGACTCGATGAGCTTGTCACTGCCGACCCCTGGGAGGGGTCTGGGGTCTGGGGACCGCTTTGGGGCGAATGCTTGCGCCCATCCCCCCCCTCTCGACCGATTGTTCCCCCGGGCTTCTCCAGACCTCCTCGCACTGTGGACAAAAAATCACGACGGGGGGGGGTTTTCCGTATATGCTCGGCCTTTGCAGGGGCCCTCGCCCGGCCTCCAGGGACCGTCAACAAAACGACTCTCAGGGTGAAACACCGGGTCCCCCTGGAAGGGGTCCGCACCTTTGGGGGGTCGACGTTGTGACAATTCGCGCCGTCGGAGGTCTGGGCCCCTCCTCATCCGATGGTGCCTTGGGCCTGTCGAGGTCTCGGAGTTGTGAAAATTCGCGCCGTCGGAGGTCTGGGCCCCTCCTCCTCCGATTGTGCCTCGGGCCCGTCGAGCTCAGAGCCCCCGGCCGCCTCCAGCTTCCAGACATGCGGTGCCCGTGTTTCTGAGCAGATTGCCACGGGTAGGCTGTTACCGGATACCGGCCGTCGTGAGGACGCGAACCGGCAGGCTGGTCGCGTTCGCAGAAGCCCGCCGGCGCACCTGCTTGGACGACTCTGGCTGGAAGATCGCAGTGTCCCACAGCGACGACTCTGGCAAGACTTGGTCGAGCGCGAGCTTCGCGACAGAAGGGAAGTACGCGCGAAGGTTCAACCCGTATTCCATCGCGCTCCACAGCGGAAAGATAGTACTATTGTACGGAGCTGCAACGGCAGCTGGACAGCATCGCATCGGCATGGTCCACAGCGTCACCGACGGCGAGACCTGGAGCGCGGAAGCGGACGTCAGTGATCAGTTCGGCTCTGCGAGCCTCTCGAACCCTGGCCCGGGCACGGGCATCACCGTGAGCATGCCGGGCGGCGGGGAGCGGCTGTTCGTAGTCTCGCACCGGGGAGCGTACAGGTACGTGAGCGTCACGGTCAGCGACGACGAGGGCCTCACCTGGAGGACACTCAACACGAGCTTCCCCGCCATGGACGAGAGCACGATCGCCAGCCTGGGTGGCGGGGAGCTCCTCCTGGCCATGCGGCACGAGGAGATGGGCACCGAGGGCCGCGCTGCGTCGCGGTCCTCGGGGCAGCGTCAAGGGCGGGACTGGCCTCAGGGGGAGACACCGACCCCCAGTCGCCCACTCCTCGCGGGTCGGATTGGAGCCTGGATGCCTCATCGCCGTCGCTGACGATGCAGCAGCGGTTCCAAGTCGTTGGGCCCTCCCCCCCTTAGCCTTGGCCGCTCAGCCGTCCGCCTCCCCCGTCGTTCCCCCCCTCTCTCTTATGGCGCGCTCCTTTCTGTGAACACCTGCCAGTTGTGACCTTTCGCCGACGGTGGGGGGGGCTGGGCTTGGGCCCCGGGGGTAAGGTCGATCCCTGGATTTGTCCTGGCGCGCATTGCGGCCAGACTTCCGAGGCGGGCCTAGCCGTGGCGACGGGCAGTTCAGTTTGCCAGAGTGTTTTTGCTTTTGGGCGAAAAAGCTGAGGAAGCCTCGGGCCCTCAGAGGTCCTCCGACCTCGGAGTCACGTGGAGCCCGATCGAGTACAACCGCGAGCTGCCGAGCGCCATCTGCCAGGGGCAGCTGCTGCACCACGACGGCGCGCTGTACTTCTCAGGGCCCCTGGCCAGCAAGCCCGGCATGTTCTGGCGCCGCAGGTTCCTCGTCGTGCGCAGGAGCGACGACGGCGGCCGGAGCTGGTCTCATAGCATGCTCCTCCTATTCCTCCCCACTCATCCGTCTTCTCGTCTCGATCCTCCTCCCGGGAAAGGAAAGGACGAAGAAGCGCCAAGGGCAACGTCAGGGGCGGATGGGCTCAGGGGTGTCCTCGTCGGTGCTCGGCGGTCTTCCAGCCTCGGGCTGCTTTCCAGCAGCCGCGCCTCGCCGAGAGCGTTCCGAGGGTGCCCGGATCACAACCGAGGGTGAGCGCTGCGGGGGCACAGGCTCGCATGGGGAACGCACCATCCCCCAGTTGCCCATTCGTCGCCGACGTGGGCCTGACATCCCGCTCCGCCCAGAAGCTTGCGGTTTCCACACCGGGGGGCCCATCGCCAATCTGTCGGCGATGTATCGCCGATCCCCAGCCCTAGGCGTTTTTCAAGCACCCTGCTCCAGCTGCCCGAAATATGAGGTTTGGGCCGACTCTCCTCTGCCTGTTGCCTCATGGCTGCCCGCCCTGCCGATGGGATGCGGCTATTTCTCTCAACTGCTACGACGGGGGGGCGACTTCGGGCGCATCTTACTTCAAGAAAGGGGGAGGGGCATCTGCCCGCTGGCGGCGAAGAAGGTGCCCTTCCCGAACCCTGGCACCAAGCAGCTCAGTGCGCGGGGCCTCTCGGCGCGCAGGCAAATACATCGGGCGCGCCGAGACGATGATGATCAGGGGGGCGGGCGAGGCGGACTGTGATCACTGCGCGGCGACGAAGAGCCGTGACGACCTGGCCCGGCGGAGCAAGACGGAGAGGATGAGATTGGTCGTCAGGATGTTGGAGGCGGGCATGGTGGAGCACGTTCGAGAAGGGAGGGAGCACGCGGGGCTGTTCACGTCGGCGAAGGATGCCGACCCAGTCTTAGGGGAGGCGGTCAACAGCAGGCCCATCTGGGCGTATCGGCGAGTGAATCTTGTCTTTCAGGATCCGCCTTGGGCCCCGCTGGGGGGCCCAGCGGCTTTGGCTGGAGCCGGAGCTGGACGAAGCCATACTACGTGGGCGGTGGTTCTTCCCGCTCCAAGGCGACATTCCTGGCTGGTTCTATCGGCTGCGCTGGGGTCTGAACTAGGGGGATACTTTGTGGTCGAGAATGTTTCGCCGCAGGAGTTGCGCAAGTGCGCGAAGGGCATCAGGGTCGTGCTGAAGGAGCCGATGGAGGAGGGCGCCGGAGTCCGCTCGGCGATGGGTTCGGCGCCGGCAGTCAACCTGGCCCATGCCAGTCTGGAGGCGAGCTTCGAGACCTCGAAGTCCCCCGATGTCACCAATTTGAAGCCGACGCCCAGCTTTGGAATGACAGGATCGGCGGCCGAGAAGCCGATCCTCCTACTGCGCATCGGCGACTACATCGGCCTCGCGTTGGCGAACCCCGAGGGGGAGGAGGAGGTTCTGAAGGACAAAACCAGATCAGGAACTTGCTGAATGAGAGAGGGCTGGCGGCTCACGAAGAGGACGCGGAAGTTCTCGGAGTTAGCTCTGGCCACGGAGGCGGTGGTGTTGGAGGAGTTCATTCGTCCCGCAGTGCTTGCGAGCCTGGTGGGGCACTGGGCGTGGACGATGATGGCGTTTCGCAAAACTTTTGCAGTGTTCGACGATACCCACATGCGGATTGAGGAGTTCATGGAGGTGGAAGCGATCGCACCTCACCGGATACCTCAACTGGTGCGCGTGAAGCTGTCGGCGGTGGCGTCGCTGTCTATCTACATGGAGTCGGACTTGGAGGCCCCGTGGTTGCCACGGGCATACATGGCGAGCGCTTCACGCCAGGGGCACGGAGCATTGGCGTGCGATTGCTCATCGGAGGAGGTCCGCACGGAGGCGGCGCGAGGGTCGGGTGGCCGCTGGGGCCCGCGAGCGGAGGAGGACATTCCCGCGGAGCCCGAGACGGGCAGGCCGGGCGCGCGGGAGTTGCCCGCGGGAAGCTCGAGGCTACCGGGCGTCGTCACGGAGCTGACCGGCTCGGGGGGTGGGCGCGGGACGTGACCTTTGGGCCCCAGCGCGACGTGCTGACGAGCGGGAGCCTGGAGCTGCTGCCGAGACGACTCAAGCAGGGCTGTTTCTTATGGGTGCATTTGGCACCGCCCTGGTCGATTTTTTCGTGAGGGATGGCTTCCGCCACTGAAGCGCCGCGACCACGTCTGGAACCTCTGCGGGGTGGGCGAGAAGGACGAGGCCAACGTTCCGAGGGGAACCTGCTGTGTTTGGCGGCCGTCGAGGTGATCGAGCAGCGCCTTCGTCTGGGGCTAGATTTCACGGTGGACGATGCAGCTGGGAGCTTGGTGTGGGAGTTCCCTTCTTTGCCAGAGCTTGTAAAAGACGCGGACAAATGGAGAGTGGAATTGGGTGCGCGCACGGCGAGAGCCCGAAGAAGCCGACTGTTTTCCTTTCGCACGTGCGAGACATGGTTGGGCCGTCGAGAAGATGCACGGGGTCGTTCTGGAAAGTTCTCGCACGATCCAGCCTCATCAGGAATTGCGAGGAAGGGCACCGCGTAGCATGCGATGGACCCAATTGGCCTGTTCGCATCCCGTCGGGGCGCGTCAAGCACATGCCGAGATTATGCGTCGGTTGGAGCAAGACTGGGCCTCGGCGCCGGCAGGATCGCGAGCGCGGCAACAGGGGGGGCGACGACGAGTGGCGAGGGGCGCGGGAGCCGCCATGCCCATGGGCAACGTCTGGCTGAAAAAGGAGTGGCACGTGCTCTTCGCTGGTCGGCGGGCGCAGGTAGAGCGCGATAGCGACCTCGAGCTGCCTGCGGCGGTGACCGTGCCTCGTCGCTTGAACCGTGTCTCGCAGGCCTTTGGTAACAGGGCGCCGATGTTCACCGACCCTCTCGCGCCCTCGGGGGTGCCGCAGAAAGGCAGGCCATCGGCAAAAGACATGCCGCACCTGTGCTGGGCGGGCGCGGCCATTCAGATGGCGCGCCGCGTGCGTGGACATTTCAGATGGGCGCCATCGGAGTTGAGCCCGGCGGGCGGGCCGTCGAGAGGCCCGCCTATCGGCGCGGCCGAAGAGACAGCCCGTCAACGCGCGGCTCGGGGTGCGCCGCGGCGTCTGGAGCAGTTATCCCGGGGGCGGCTTGGAGGTCGCGCCCCTGGAGTCTCGCAGTTGCGACATTCGCGGGCATATGCGCGGCTGGAGGCGCCGCGCGAGCGTCGCCTCAGAAGCCGACCCCGCCGCCCGCGGCGGGCCCCGGCGTGGCCGCGGGCAACTGGCCGCGGGCTGCGGCGCAACAGCCGTTCAGCGATTCGCGCGGCGGAGGACGACGAAAATCGGATGTGCCAGAAGGCTGTTGCGGAGTTCCTGGTGTGCGCGAAACGCGATGACCTTGCTTCTGACAGTCGCGTCGCTCGGGGCCAGGCGCTGGCAGCTGGCGGGCTACGTCGCGGACCTCTGCCGCGCGCGGGGGGGGGGGGGCTTCGGGCGACCCACCGCGCTTTTCAACGGTTGTGCGCGCATATTCGAGGGCCATTGTGACCGACTTCCCACCGCTGCTCGAGCCCGCAAGTCGCGGCTGCGCCTTGGGCGGGAGGGCGAGGGCGAGCCTGTTCTACCTCTTTCGCGAAGGTCTTGTCTTCGATGGGGCGGGCCGCGCTGGCCCAGTTGGACGGGCGACGGGGCCAGCTCAGGCGCGAGGGCGCGCGCCCTGGCCGTCGAGACAGGCGCGAAGGTCAAGGCGGGAGCCGGCCAGGGAGTCGCGCCGTCGCGGCTGGCAACGGCGGCCGCGATGAGAGCGATGACGAGAGCGCGCGCGCCACGCGACCTTTGCGCCCCCGATCGCGCAGGACAAGCGCCGCAAGGAGTGGCGCGACGCCGCGCTCGCCCCCGACCAGAAGGTGGGCCCGCCGCGCGCCATCAGTCACGCGAGGGCGGCCACCCTCGTGGCCGGGGAAGGCTGCCTGGAGGCGGCTCGGCGCAAAGGAAGGTGGCGGACTGCGGCGGCCCTGCGGAGATGCGCCAGCCAAGATGCGCGCCCTGGCGAACGCTTTGCATCGCACGACGGCGGAGCATATCAGGAAGGGGGCCAGCTTCTGGGAGGCGCCGGCGGCGCGCCTGGTGGCTAGCGTCCGCGCGTCGCCGAAGAAGAACACCGAGCTGGCGGCCTCCCTCGTGCATCAAGTGAAGCGAATGCTGGACACGGCAGGGGGGAGGCCAGATTTTGACGGCACGAGAGTACTGACGACAGGGCGCGCCAGCACGGCAGGACGAGTGAGGTACCGACGCAACTCAGACTCGGTTGCGCAGGTTTTGGTACTATCATTTTTTGGGTGAGGGTGGCAGAAGTGTTGTTTCATAGCGAAACAAATTTGAAGAGCCACCCCTCGTACCCAGTGCCGAGCATGGCACGCTGCATCTTTTTGGTACAACGACCTGAGTAGCCCTGGACTGGTTGCAGGCCCTCTTTCATATACATTTAGTACCTGATTGTATGATTTGGCAGTAATTCAAAACACTCTAGGGCTCCTGGGGTGCTATATGAAAGGGGGGCTGGATCACAACTGGGAATCTGACCCTCTTCCCTCCCCGGTTCCTAACTGCTTTGGCTGGGTGGCATGGGCACGGAGTGGGAGTGCCAGTCTGTTTTGGCTGGGGAGGGTAATGTCGGCGCCCCGCCCTCTTCTGAAGGCCTGGATGGGGCCTCGAGGCGAGGTCGGGCACCTCTCTGGGTAAGGGGCATTTTTCGCAAGGCGGTCGCGCCTCATGAGCGCTCGTGGGAGGACGCCCCCCTCCTAGGCTGGATCGCGGCACGGTGCGCGTCCCGCTGCTGCGCCGGGTGCTCCTTTGGGGTTGTCGCGCCAGCTCCCCCTGCCCTCAGGGAGCTCCCCCTCTTAGTGCATCAAGTCGGGCCTCTCTTACTGGGGGCCTGGGTGCAAGTGCGCGCTTTTCGAACACAGTTCTGCAACTGCCCGAAATACGAGGTTGTTGCTCCCTCTCCTTTGCATGTCGCTCTACGGCTGCAGTTTCTTCTCTCACCACACCCGCCCTGGGGCAAAAACCTTGGGAATTGCGGCGTCCTGCCCGTTTTGTGAAGGCCTGGATCGGGCCTCGAATTTGTTCCGGGGGCGGTCGCGCCTCGTGAGCACTCGTGGGAGGACGTCCCTCTCCTGGGTTGGCTCGCGGCGTGGTGCGCGCCCCGCTGCTGCGTCGGGTATGCCTTTCTCGTTCAGGGCTGTCGCGCCAGCTCCCCCTGCCCCCGGGGAGCCCCCCCTCTCAGTAGATCAAGTCTGGCCCCTCTCACTGGGGGCCTGGGCGTAACATGTCTTTTGTGTCTTTCCCCCCGAGCCAGCCCCTCCCTTTCCGCTTCCTCCCGAAACTGCGTCGGCGTGAACTTCCGGAGGGCCGCGCATATTTTTCGGGTCGGCGTTGGACCCCCTCCTCCCCGTCGCGCGGAGCGATCCAGAGGCACCGGCCAGGGGCTCCAGCGCCGCTCCAAGGAACCCGCCCGGGCTTCCGGAAGTTTGTGCTCACGCAGCGTTTTGTGCACAGGTACGGCGACAGGCTCGTCCACCTGGCCGACAGCGCCGGGTACAGCACCATGGCCCCGGTGACGAGCTCGACGCTAGGGGTGCTGTTCGAGACAGACCGGGGGATCGAGTTTTCCACGGTTCGGGCTTGAGCCTCTCTGAGAACGGGTGAGACACGTGGTTCGTCGCGGCGTGCTTGAGGGCAGAGGATCCAGTGGGTGGGTTTCGGCGAGCTGTTACTTACAAGAGTGGTGACGGTAGCAAGCCTGCGCTCGAGCGTGACAGGTCAGCACGGACCATCCTGACCGACAACAGAAAGGATCTCGTGCAGAGATAGCACCAGAAGAGATCAAGAAGGTATGGGTGCCCGACTGGGGTGGCGGCACCTTGCGCTGTCGTTTGCCATGGCGATCGTTCCACGTGGAGATGCATTCGGGACCCAGGACAACTACCAACACGCACTTGGACATCGCGTGCGCTGTAGGACGCCCCCATGTGAGATACGGCTTGGTGTCTCACCCCAGCGAAAGCGGAGTGTTGATATTATTGGTGATCTCTATGCCGCGCGGTCCGACAGCCGACGTGTCGTGGGCATTACAAACGGGCCCGCCAAGCCCAAGGATAGCGCGTTGTTAGCCGAACTCACCCGACGTATTTTTGGTTGAATTTGAATTTCCAGACAATTAATCGCTTCGCTCATTCCGCCGGCCCATCTTGCCTCGCGCTGTCGTTTGTCGGGGTGTTGTTGTCAATGCGGTGCGGTTGGGCGGCTGCCACTTTTCGGAGGCGGTGGGTTGCGGGTCAGAGGCCTCGCCGATGTTGGTTGGGCTCTCATGGTTGGCCTCTCAGGGGCCTTTTGGGAAGCAGTTTTGAGGCCTCGCGGGGGCCGTGTTGGGCCTCTTGGAGCCTCTTGGGGGCCTCTTGGGGGCCTCTTGGATGCCTCTTGGGGCTTCTTGGGGTGCCTCTTGGGGGCCCCTTGGGGCCACTGAGGGGTCTCTTGGAGCCTCCTGGGGGCCTCTTGGGACTATCTTTTTGGGCCCATCTTGGAGCCATTTTGGGGCTCTCTTGGGCCGTCTTGGGCGCCTCTTGGGCTGTCTTGGGGCTATCTTGGGCCGTTTTGGGGCTGTCTTGGGGCCCTCGTTGACCCTTTTGGGGCGATTTTGGGAGCCTCTTAGGCCATCTTGGAGCGTCGGGAAGCCGAAAAAGGAGAAACCCGAAAATGTGTCCAAGACCCGAGGGAAATCAATGCATTTTGCCTCGTGGGGCCCTCTCGGGAGTGCTTTTGCACGCCTTTGGGGGCGTCCGGAGGCCATGGTGGGCGTCCTGGAGTGGCCGTCTGGGGGGCCTCCGGCATCTCTGGCAGGCACTTGCCAGGACTTTGGCGGGGTACGTGTCGCGTCGGGGCCCCCAGGGGCCGCCTCGCGCGGGCAAATTCGTTATATTGTTTCTTTGTTACCGGAGATCTTACCGGCGAATTATTATTGTTGGACTCCCTACATCCGTTTTTGGCCCTCTCGCCTCAGCGCCGGCTGCATTTCCATTGAAATTGAGGCTCACGCTCAAGTGTTTTTTCGGGGCTACACCGACAGAGACCCCCCAACAATGACAACGCTCCCGTGCGATACGTCTTCGAAATTCATTACGAGAGGCCCTGGCAAGAGAGGGCCCGAACCTCAAGAAGAGCGCTGTCGCCTGAGACTTCCTCGCCATTTAGTACCACAGGTCCTTCAGATCAGTCTTGCCGCTAGTTGCGGATGCCGGAACGGCTGTTTTGCTTGAGCCCTCTTTGCATTTTAGCACCACAGAGGGGTCCTTCAGAACCAGGTTGTTGTTACTCGCGGATGGTGGAACCGCCTTATCGCTTAAGACTTTTTCGCGATTCAGCACTACAGGGGGGTCCTTCAGAGCATTCTTGCTGCTACTCGCGGAACGGCCGTTTCGCTTGAGAATTGTTCGCAATTATTCACGTTTCGCGTAT
>CAUYUJ010022222.1:0-2500 GCA_963575745.1 Prorocentrum cordatum
CGACGGCGCGCAAAAGAGAGGCGGCAAAGAGCGGCGGCGGCAACGGGTACTCGGTCGACCATCCGAATGTATCCCTGGCACGAGAGCGAAAAGCTGTAGCAGCAGCAGGGACAGTATATGTTTTCCCCTTGAGCCAAAGTGTCACAATGGTCGGACACATGCTCAGAATCCCAATACAAAACCTATCTGACAAAATACGCTGGCCTGCTTCACAGGTCAGACTTTCTCTTAGGTCTTGCACCCCCAAGCCGCTCGGTCCCTGTGACCAGCGGGAAACAGTCCGATCCTGGATCGACTGCTGGTGCTCAAACGAGAGAAAGAGGGAAAAGCATGCATGGGGGGAAAACGGAGTGCACAGGAGATTATTGAAAGGTAGAAACATAAGACAAGGAAGGAGGAGAGGAAGGGAGACCACCACCTCCACCACCACCACCAACCCGGACCTGGGCCTGGAAGTCCTTCCACGAAATCATGACCTCATCCAGTGTCTTCCGGGAGGCAGCCTGGGTCCGACTCTCGAGCTCAGGCTGAGCACGGCGGCGTTCAACCTCGGCGCCCTCGTCCACCAACACAAGACGGCCGCTCACCATCAAATCGAAGAGCGCTGCGTTGCCCTTGGATATGTCATCCTTGGTCAACTGATCCACAGGCATCCTGCCGTGAGGAATCCAGCGAACAGCTCCGGAGGCCCTCTCGAAGGCCTCACAAATGATGGCCAAGTCAATAGCCGTACGGCGATCTCGGGCGGACGCGCTGCCTTCCTTGATCATCGTATCATAAATGGACTTCGCATCGACAACGTGTACTTGTCGTTCTCTGGATCCTAACTTGCAGTCGGAACGAAGCACCGTGGTGAAGGGGCCCGCGCAGGGGTAATGGTCCTGGACATTCACATCCTGGAACATGACATCACGGTACAGGATTCGCAGGTATTCTACCTCCGCGATCGCGGCGGACAGTGCCTGCGTCTCTCCAGCCAGTGTGGACGGGACTTTCCGTCTCAATTTCGAGCTGCGCCAGCCGACAAGTGAGGCCTTCACGGATCGTTTCTCCAGGATGTCACGATCTGCCGCCAGGACCATCCACGCTCCCTGTGTCGGGTCCTCTGGCAGGCCTCGGTCGTCGAGCATGTCATCGAAGGCCCCGACCCCGCCCGCGTCTGAGAACGATATGAAGGCCATACGCTTGGGGTCCAGCTTCCACACTGTGAGTCCACGCGACGCTGTGGCTCGTAGATGTCGCGCGAGCCTGTTCGCTAGAGCCACGTCTCCGGTCGCGGGTGCCTTCAATCTACTTGCCAGGATGCTCGCCACACCGGCTGCCTCGGGCCGACACTCTCGGCCAACCCAATTAAACTTGTAAACTAGGGAGCGCAGGGCCCGGAACTCGCTCTGGTCGAGGGGGCTACTCTTGGTGGATAGCCGTCCACGGGCCATCGTGAGGGGCTTCACCTCCTCCAAGATGTACTTTTCCTGGTCCAGGGTGGCCCGGTTGGGCCCGATGGTGACTCTTCTGCCTGCGAAATCAACCGGTCCACTGTGGCAGTCTCGGCACTTCCCGAACTGAAATCTGGATTCCAAAAGCTTTCGGAGCCAGGTCGGGGTGTCCGGGGAGCTGCTGCCCAGGAAAAAGTCGTCAACCTCCAGGAGGACCATATTGAGGATCTGCCCCTGGGGGCCATACCGTATCCACCAGCATGGCTCAAGGAGAGACTCCTTGAAGCCGTGCTGGGCCGGGAACCTAATGACTGTCTTCCTCCAGGCGACCAGGGCGTCGTCAAGTCCGTAGACGTTGACACGCAGCAGGATCAGGGAGCCCTTGGGAAGCTCGATGCCTTCACAGGGCTCCACGTACACCAGTCCTCGTGAACGAGACATAGGATCTGATTGACAGAACGCGTTCTTGACATCTGCTATGTCCGCAAGAAGGGACAGGTTCATGAGGACTTGGGTGAACATCGTGATGATGGACGTTTGCGCAGCGGGAGCATACACCTGCAGTGAGCCCGAGTCCGGGTCTCGGTGCCCGTGCACACACCATCTTGATTTGGCCTGGGGTTCTGATCCAGTGCCCTCGACGGGCTCCCAGCGACGGACCATCCGGCTCGTAATGATGCGATCGGCCTGGGACTTCCTTACCGCTTCCGCCTGCGCGGGAGGGATGATGTCGACAGCTCCAGTACCCATCATGGCCTCCGACTCCTTTCGGTCCGAGAGCGAGAACCTCGCTCTTTCGGCCGGGCTCAGGTTCTTCAAACTAACTTCTCCACCACGGCTGGCAGCCAAAACCCACTCACTAGATTCGACCAGTATGGTCCACTCACTCACTGGCCAGGCCCGGACTCCGTCCTCCTCCACCCCACCACCACCAGAGGAGGGGGCGGAGAGGTAAGGAAAAAGTCCCCCCGAGCCTCCTCGTGGAGCTCTCGGGGGGAGCGGCTCCGCTGGCGCGGCCGCCTCTCCTCGATCCGCCTGACGAGGTCTCCCACCGTCGCCCGGTC